>CM075191.1:17538054-17728054 GCA_037577475.1 Chaunax sp. Z400 | reverse complement strand
CCCTAACCCTAACCCTAACCCTAGCTCAAACCCTAACCCTAACCCTAACCCTAGCTCAAACCCTAACCCTAACCCTAACCCTAGCTCAAACCCTAACCCTAACCCAAACCCTAACCCTAGCTCAAACCCTAACCCTAACCCTAACCCTAGCTCAAACCCTAACCCTAACCCTAACCCTAGCTCAAACCCTAACCCTATCCCTAACCCTAGCTCAAACCCTAACACTAACCCTAACCCTAGCTCAAACCCTAACCCTAACCCTAACCCTAGCTCAAACCCTAACCCTAACCCTAACCCTAGCTCAAACCCTAACCCTAACCCTAACCCTAACCCTAGCTCAAACCCTTACCCTAACCCTAACCCTAGCTCAAACCCTAACCCTAACCCTAACCCTAGCTCAAACCCTAACCCTAACCCTAGCTCAAACCCTAACCCTAACCCTAACCCTAGCTCAAACCCTAACCCTAACCCTAACCCTAGCTCAAACCCTAACCCTAACCCTAGCTCAAACCCTAACCCTAGCTCAAACCCTAACCCTAACCCTAACCCTAGCTCAAACCCTAACCCTAACCCTAGCTCAAACCCTAACCCTAATCCTAACCCTAGCTCAAACCCTAACCCTAGCTCAAACCCTAACCCTAGCTCAAACCCTAACCCTAACCCTAGCTCAAACCCTAACCCTAACCCTAACCCTAACCCTAACCCTAACCCTAGCTCAAACCCTAACCCTAACCCTAACCCTAACCCTAGCTCAAACCCTAACCCTAACCCTAACCCTAGCTCAAACCCTAACCCTAACCCTAACCCTAGCTCAAACCCTAACCCTAACCCTAACCCTAGCTCAAACCCTAACCCTAACCCTAACCCTAGCTCAAACCCTAACCCTAACCCTAACCCTAGCTCAAACCCTAACCCTAACCCTAACCCTAGCTCAAACCCTAACCCTAACCCTAACCCTAGCTCAAACCCTAACCCTAACCCTAGCTCAAACCCTAACCCTAGCTCAAACCCTAACCCTAACCCTAACCCTAGCTCAAACCCTAACCCTAACCCTAGCTCAAACCCTAACCCTAACCCTAGCTCAAACCCTAACCCTAACCCTAACCCTAGCTCAAACCCTAACCCTAACCCTAGCTCAAACCCTAACCCTAGCTCAAACCCTAACCCTAGCTCAAACCCTAACCCTAACCCTAGCTCAAACCCTAACCCTAACCCTAGCTCAAACCCTAACCCTAACCCAAACCCTAACCCTAGCTCAAACCCTAACCCTAACCCTAACCCTAGCTCAAACCCTAACCCTAACCCTAACCTTAGCTCAAACCCTAACCCTAACCCTAACCCTAGCTCAAACCCTAACCCTAACCCTAACCCTAGCTCAAACCCTAACCCTAACCCTAACCCTAGCTCAAACCCTAACCCTAACCCTAACCCTAGCTCAAACCCTAACCCTAACCCTAACCCTAGCTCAAACCCTAACCCTAACCCTAGCTCAAACCCTAACCCTAGCTCAAACCCTAACCCTAACCCTAACCCTAGCTCAAACCCTAACCCTAACCCTAACCCTAACCCTAGCTCAAACCCTAACCCTAACCCTAACCCTAGCTCAAACCCTAACCCTAACCCTAACCCTAGCTCAAACCCTAACCCTAACCCTAGCTCAAACCCTAACCCTAGCTCAAACCCTAACCCTAACCCTAACCCTAGCTCAAACCCTAACCCTAACCCTAGCTCAAACCCTAACCCTAACCCTAGCTCAAACCCTAACCCTAACCCAAACCCTAACCCTAGCTCAAACCCTAACCCTAACCCTAACCCTAGCTCAAACCCTAACCCTAACCCTAACCTTAGCTCAAACCCTAACCCTAACCCTAACCCTAGCTCAAACCCTAACCCTAACCCTAACCCTAGCTCAAACCCTAACCCTAACCCTAACCCTAGCTCAAACCCTAACCCTAACCCTAACCCTAGCTCAAACCCTAACCCTAACCCTAACCCTAGCTCAAACCCTAACCCTAACCCTCGCTCAAACCCTAACCCTAGCTCAAACCCTAACCCTAACCCTAACCCTAGCTCAAACCCTAACCCTAACCCTAACCCTAACCCTAGCTCAAACCCTAACCCTAACCCTAACCCTAGCTCAAACCCTAACCCTAACCCTAACCCTAGCTCAAACCCTAACCCTAACCCTAGCTCAAACCCTAACCCTAGCTCAAACCCTAACCCTAACCGTAACCCTAGCTCAAACCCTAACCCTAACCCTAGCTCAAACCCTAACCCTAACCCTAACCCTAACCCTAGCTCAAACCCTAACCCTAACCCTAACCCTAGCTCAAACCCTAACCCTAACCCTAACCCTAGCTCAAACCCTAACCCTAACCCTAGCTCAAACCCTAACCCTAGCTCAAACCCTAACCCTAACCCTAACCCTAGCTCAAACCCTAACGCTAACCCTAGCTCAAACCCTAACCCTAGCTCAAACCCTAACCCTAACCCTAACCCTAGCTCAAACCCTAACCCTAACCCTAGCTCAAACCCTAACCCTAACCCTAACCCTAGGTCAAACCCTAACCCTAACCCTAGCTCAAACCCTAACCCTAACCCTAACCCTAGCTCAAACCCTAACCCTAACCCTAGCTCAAACCCTAACCCTAGCTCAAACCCTAACCCTAACCCTAGCTCAAACCCTAACCCTAACCCTAGCTCAAACCCTAACACTAACCCAAACCCTAACCCTAGCTCAAACCCTAACCCTAACCCTAACCCTAGCTCAAACCCTAACCCTAACCCTAACCCTAGCTCAAACCCTAACCCTAACCCTAACCCTAGCTCAAACCCTAACCCTAACCCTAACCCTAGCTCAAACCCTAACCCTAACCCTAGCTCAAACCCTAACCCTAACCCTAACCCTAGCTCAAACCCTAAACCTAACCCTAACCCTAACCCTAGCTCAAACCCTAACCCTAACCCTAACCCTAACCCTAGCTCAAACCCTAACCCTAACCCTAGCTCAAACCCTAACCCTAACGCTAACCCTAGCTCAAACCCTAACCCTAACCCTAACCCTAGCTCAAACCCTAACCCTAACCCTAACCCTAGCTCAAACCCTAACCCTATCCCTAACCCTAGCTCAAACCCTAACCCTAGCTCAAACCCTAACCCTAACCCTAACCCTAACCCTAACCCTAGCTCAAACCCTAACCCTAACCCTAACCCTAACCCTAACCCTAGCTCAAACCCTAACCCTAACCCTAACCCTAGCTCAAACCCTAACCCTAACCCTAACCCTAGCTCAAACCCTAACCCTAACCCAAACCCTAACCCTAGCTCAAACCCTAACCCTAACCCTAACCCTAGCTCAAACCCTAACCCTAACCCTAACCCTAGCTCAAACCCTAACCCTATCCCTAACCCTAGCTCAAACCCTAACACTAACCCTAACCCTAGCTCAAACCCTAACCCTAACCCTAACCCTAGCTCAAACCCTAACCCTAACCCTAACCCTAGCTCAAACCCTAACCCTAACCCTAACCCTAACCCTAGCTCAAACCCTTACCCTAACCCTAACCCTAGCTCAAACCCTAACCCTAACCCTAACCCTAGCTCAAACCCTAACCCTAACCCTAGCTCAAACCCTAACCCTAACCCTAACCCTAGCTCAAACCCTAACCCTAACCCTAACCCTAGCTCAAACCCTAACCCTAACCCTAGCTCAAACCCTAACCCTAGCTCAAACCCTAACCCTAACCCTAACCCTAGCTCAAACCCTAACCCTAACCCTAACCCTAGCTCAAACCCTAACCCTAGCTCAAACCCTAACCCTAACCCTACCTCAAACCCTAACCCTAGCTCAAACCCTAGCTCAAACCCTAACCCTAGCTCAAACCCTAACCCTAACCCTAACCCTAGCTCAAACCATAACCCTAACCCTAACCCTAGCTCAAACCCTAACCCTAGCTCAAACCCTAACCCTAACCCTAACACTAGCTCAAACCCTAACCCTAACCCTAGCTCAAACCCTAACCCTAACCCTAACCCTAGCTCAAACCCTAACCCTAACCCTAACCCTAGCTCAAACCCTAACCCTAACCCAAACCCTAACCCTAGCTCAAACCCTAACCCTAACCCTAACCCTAGCTCAAACCCTAACCCTATCCCTAACCCTAGCTCAAACCCTAACCCTAACCCTAACCCTAGCTCAAACCCTAACCCTAACCCTAACCCTAGCTCAAACCCTAACCCTAACCCTAACCCTAGCTCAAACCCTAACCCTAACCCTAACCCTAACCCTAGCTCAAACCCTAACCCTAACCCTAACCCTAACCCTAGCTCAAACCCTAACCCTAACCCTAACCCTAACCCTAGCTCAAACCCTAACCCTAACCCTAACCCTAACCCTAGCTCAAACCCTAACCCTAACCCTAACCCTAGCTCAAACCCTAACCCTAACCCTAACCCTAGCTCAAACCCTAACCCTAACCCAAACCCTAACCCTAGCTCAAACCCTAACCCTAACCCTAACCCTAGCTCAAACCCTAACCCTAACCCTAACCCTAGCTCAAACCCTAACCCTGACCCTAACCCTAGCTCAAACCCTAACCCTAACCCTAACCCTAGCTCAAACCCTAACCCTAACCCTAACCCTAGCTCAAACCCTAACCCTAACCCTAACCCTAGCTCAAACCCTAACCCTAACCCTAACCCTAGCTCAAACCCTAACCCTAACCCTAACCCTAACCCTAGCTCAAACCCTAACCCTAACCCTAACCCTAGCTCAAACCCTAACCCTAACCCTAACCCTAGCTCAAACCCTAACCCTAACCCTAACCCTAGCTCAAACCCTAACCCTAACCCTAACCCTAGCTCAAACCCTAACCCTAGCTCAAACCCTAACCCTAACCCTAACCCTAGCTCAAACCCTAACCCTATCCCTAACCCTAGCTCAAACCCTAACCCTATCCCTAACCCTAGCTCAAACCCTAACCCTAACCCTAACCCTAGCTCAAACCCTAACCCTAACCCTAACCCTAGCTCAAACCCTAACCCTAACCCTAACCCTAGCTCAAACCCTAACCCTAACCCTAACCCTAGCTCAAACCCTAACCCTAACCCTAACCCTAACCCTAGCTCAAACCCTAACCCTAACCCTAACCCTAACCCTAGCTCAAACCCTAACCCTAACCCTAACCCTAGCTCAAACCCTAACCCTAACCCTAACCCTAGCTCAAACCCTAACCCTAACCCTAACCCTAGCTCAAACCCTAACCCTAACCCTAACCCTAGCTCAAACCCTAACCCTAACCCTAACCCTAACCCTAACCCTAGCTCAAACCCTAACCCTAACCCTAACCCTAACCCTAACCCTAGCTCAAACCCTAACCCTAGCTCAAACCCTAACCCTAACCCTAACCCTAGCTCAAACCCTAACCCTAACCCTAACCCTAGCTCAAACCCTAACCCTAACCCTAACCCTAGCTCAAACCCTAACCCTAACCCTAACCCTAGCTCAAACCCTAACCCTAACCCTAACCCTAGCTCAAACCCTAACCCTAACCCTAACCCTAGCTCAAACCCTAACCCTAACCCTAGCTCAAACCCTAACCCTAGCTCAAACCCTAACCCTAACCCTAACCCTAGCTCAAACCCTAACCCTAACCCTAGCTCAAACCCTAACCCTAACCCTAACCCTAGCTCAAACCCTAACCCTAACCCTAGCTCAAACCCTAACCCTAACCCTAACCCTAGCTCAAACCGTAACCCTAACCCTAACCCTAACCCTAACCCTAGCTCAAACCCTAACCCTAACCCTAACCCTAACCCTAACCCTAGCTCAAACCCTAACCCTAACCCTAACCCTAGCTCAAACCCTAACCCTAACCCTAACCCTAGCTCAAACCCTAACCCTAACCCTAGCTCAAACCCTAACCCTAACCCTAACCCTAGCTCAAACCCTAACCCTAACCCTAACCCTAACCCTAACCCTAGCTCAAACCCTAACCCTAACCCTAACCCTAACCCTAACCCTAGCTCAAACCCTAACCCTAACCCTAACCCTAACCCTAGCTCAAACCCTAACCCTAACCCTAACCCTAGCTCAAACCCCAACCCTAACCCTAACCCTAGCTCAAACCCTAACCCTAACCCTAACCCTAGCTCAAACCCTAACCCTAACCCTAGCTCAAACCCTAACCCTAACCCTAGCTCAAACCCTAACCCTAACCCTAACCCTAGCTCAAACCCTAACCCTAACCCTAGCTCAAACCCCAACCCTAACCCTAACCCTAGCTCAAACCATAACCCTAACCCTAACCCTAGCTCAAACCCTAACCCTAACCCTAACCCTAGCTCAAACCCTAACCCTAACCCAAACCCTAACCCTAGCTCAAACCCTAACCCTAACCCTAACCCTAGCTCAAACCCTAACCCTAACCCTAGCTCAAACCCTAACCCTAACCCTAACCCTAGCTCAAACCCTAACCCTAACCCTAGCTCAAACCCTAACCCTAACCCTAACCCTAGCTCAAACCCTAACCCTAACCCTAGCTCAAACCCTAACCCTAACCCTAACCCTAGCTCAAACCCTAACCCTAACCCTAACCCTAGCTCAAACCCTAACCCTAGCTCAAACCCTAACCCTAACCCTAACCCTAGCTCAAACCCTAACCCTATCCCTAACCCTAGCTCAAACCCTAACCCTAACCCTAACCCTAGCTCAAACCCTAACCCTAACCCTAACCCTAGCTCAAACCCTAACCCTAACCCTAACCCTAGCTCAAACCCTAACCCTAACCCTAACCCTAACCCTAACCCTAGCTCAAACCCTAACCCTAACCCTAACCCTAGCTCAAACCCTAACCCTAACCCTAACCCTAGCTCAAACCCTAACCCTAGCTCAAACCCTAACCCTAACCCTAGCTCAAACCCTAACCCTAACCCTAGCTCAAACCCTAACCCTAACCCAAACCCTAACCCTAGCTCAAACCCTAACCCTAACCCTAACCCTAGCTCAAACCCTAACCCTAACCCTAACCCTAGCTCAAACCCTAACCCTAACCCTAACCCTAGCTCAAACCCTAACCCTAACCCTAACCCTAGCTCAAACCCTAACCCTAACCCTAACCCTAGCTCAAACCCTAACCCTAACCCTAACCCTAGCTCAAACCCTAACCCTAACCCTAACCCTAACCCTAGCTCAAACCCTAACCCTAACCCTAACCCTAGCTCAAACCCTAACCCTAACCCTAACCCTAGCTCAAACCCTAACCCTAACCCTAACCCTAGCTCAAACCCTAACCCTAACCCTAACCCTAGCTCAAACCCTAACCCTAGCTCAAACCCTAACCCTAACCCTAACCCTAGCTCAAACCCTAACCCTATCCCTAACCCTAGCTCAAACCCTAACCCTATCCCTAACCCTAGCTCAAACCCTAACCCTAACCCTAACCCTAGCTCAAACCCTAACCCTAACCCTAACCCTAGCTCAAACCCTAACCCTAACCCTAACCCTAGCTCAAACCCTAACCCTAACCCTAACCCTAGCTCAAACCCTAACCCTAACCCTAACCCTAACCCTAGCTCAAACCCTAACCCTAACCCTAACCCTAACCCTAGCTCAAACCCTAACCCTAACCCTAACCCTAGCTCAAACCCTAACCCTAACCCTAACCCTAGCTCAAACCCTAACCCTAACCCTAACCCTAGCTCAAACCCTAACCCTAACCCTAACCCTAGCTCAAACCCTAACCCTAACCCTAACCCTAACCCTAACCCTAGCTCAAACCCTAACCCTAACCCTAACCCTAACCCTAACCCTAGCTCAAACCCTAACCCTAGCTCAAACCCTAACCCTAACCCTAACCCTAGCTCAAACCCTAACCCTAACCCTAACCCTAGCTCAAACCCTAACCCTAACCCTAACCCTAGCTCAAACCCTAACCCTAACCCTAACCCTAGCTCAAACCCTAACCCTAACCCTAACCCTAGCTCAAACCCTAACCCTAACCCTAACCCTAGCTCAAACCCTAACCCTAACCCTAGCTCAAACCCTAACCCTAGCTCAAACCCTAACCCTAACCCTAACCCTAGCTCAAACCCTAACCCTAACCCTAGCTCAAACCCTAACCCTAACCCTAACCCTAGCTCAAACCCTAACCCTAACCCTAGCTCAAACCCTAACCCTAACCCTAACCCTAGCTCAAACCGTAACCCTAACCCTAACCCTAACCCTAGCTCAAACCCTAACCCTAACCCTAACCCTAGCTCAAACCCTAACCCTAACCCTAGCTCAAACCCTAACCCTAACCCTAGCTCAAACCCCAACCCTAACCCTAACCCTAGCTCAAACCCTAACCCTAACCCTAACCCTAGCTCAAACCCTAACCCTAACCCTAGCTCAAACCCTAACCCTAACCCTAGCTCAAACCCTAACCCTAACCCTAACCCTAGCTCAAACCCTAACCCTAACCCTAGCTCAAACCCCAACCCTAACCCTAACCCTAGCTCAAACCATAACCCTAACCCTAACCCTAGCTCAAACCCTAACCCTAACCCTAACCCTAGCTCAAACCCTAACCCTAACCCAAACCCTAACCCTAGCTCAAACCCTAACCCTAACCCTAACCCTAGCTCAAACCCTAACCCTAACCCTAGCTCAAACCCTAACCCTAACCCTAACCCTAGCTCAAACCCTAACCCTAACCCTAGCTCAAACCCTAACCCTAACCCTAACCCTAGCTCAAACCCTAACCCTAACCCTAACCCTAGCTCAAACCCTAACCCTAACCCTAGCTCAAACCCTAACCCTAGCTCAAACCCTAACCCTAACCCTAACCCTAGCTCAAACCCTAACCCTAACCCTAGCTCAAACCCTAACCCTAACCCTAACCCTAGCTCAAACCCTAACCCTAACCCTAGCTCAAACCCTAACCCTAACCCTAACCCTAGCTCAAACCCTAACCCTAACCCTAGCTCAAACCCTAACCCTAGCTCAAACCCTACCCCTAACCCTAGCTCAAACCCTAACCCTAACCCTAGCTCAAACCCTAACACTAACCCAAACCCTAACCCTAGCTCAAACCCTAACCATAACCCTAACCCTAGCTCAAACCCTAACCCTAACCCTAACCCTAGCTCAAACCCTAACCCTAACCCTAACCCTAGCTCAAACCCTAACCCTAACCCTAACCCTAGCTCAAACCCTAACCCTAACCCTAACCCTAGCTCAAACCCTAACCCTAACCCTAACCCTAACCCTAGCTCAAACCCTAACCCTAACCCTAACCCTAACCCTAGCTCAAACCCTAACCCTAACCCTAACCCTAACCCTAGCTCAAACCCTAACCCTAACCCTAACCCTAGCTCAAACCCTAACCCTAACGCTAACCCTAGCTCAAACCCTAACCCTAACCCTAACCCTAGCTCAAACCCTAACCCTAACCCTAACCCTAGCTCAAACCCTAACCCTAACCCTAACCCTAGCTCAAACCCTAACCCTAACCCTAACCCTAGCTCAAACCCTAACCCTAACCCTAACCCTAGCTCAAACCCTAACCCTAACCCTAACCCTAACCCTAACCCTAGCTCAAACCCTAACCCTAACCCTAACCCTAGCTCAAACCCTAACCCTAACCCTAACCCTAGCTCAAACCCTAACCCTAACCCTAACCCTAACCCTAACCCTAGCTCAAACCCTAACCCTAACCCTAACCCTAGCTCAAACCCTAACCCTAACCCTAACCCTAGCTCAAACCCTAACCCTAGCTCAAACCCTAACCCTAACCCTAGCTCAAACCCTAACCCTAACCCTAGCTCAAACCCTAACCCTAACCCAAACCCTAACCCTAGCTCAAACCCTAACCCTAACCCTAACCCTAGCTCAAACCCTAACCCTAACCCTAACCCTAGCTCAAACCCTAACCCTAACCCTAACCCTAGCTCAAACCCTAACCCTAACCCTAACCCTAGCTCAAACCCTAACCCTAACCCTAACCCTAGCTCAAACCCTAACCCTAACCCTAACCCTAGCTCAAACCCTAACCCTAACCCTAACCCTAACCCTAGCTCAAACCCTAACCCTAACCCTAACCCTAGCTCAAACCCTAACCCTAACCCTAACCCTAGCTCAAACCCTAACCCTAACCCTAACCCTAGCTCAAACCCTAACCCTAACCCTAACCCTAGCTCAAACCCTAACCCTAGCTCAAACCCTAACCCTAACCCTAACCCTAGCTCAAACCCTAACCCTATCCCTAACCCTAGCTCAAACCCTAACCCTATCCCTAACCCTAGCTCAAACCCTAACCCTAACCCTAACCCTAGCTCAAACCCTAACCCTAACCCTAACCCTAGCTCAAACCCTAACCCTAACCCTAACCCTAGCTCAAACCCTAACCCTAACCCTAACCCTAGCTCAAACCCTAACCCTAACCCTAACCCTAACCCTAGCTCAAACCCTAACCCTAACCCTAACCCTAACCCTAGCTCAAACCCTAACCCTAACCCTAACCCTAGCTCAAACCCTAACCCTAACCCTAACCCTAGCTCAAACCCTAACCCTAACCCTAACCCTAACCCTAGCTCAAACCCTAACCCTAACCCTAACCCTAACCCTAGCTCAAACCCTAACCCTAACCCTAACCCTAGCTCAAACCCTAACCCTAACCCTAACCCTAGCTCAAACCCTAACCCTAACCCTAACCCTAGCTCAAACCCTAACCCTAACCCTAACCCTAGCTCAAACCCTAACCCTAACCCTAACCCTAACCCTAACCCTAGCTCAAACCCTAACCCTAACCCTAACCCTAACCCTAACCCTAGCTCAAACCCTAACCCTAGCTCAAACCCTAACCCTAACCCTAACCCTAGCTCAAACCCTAACCCTAACCCTAACCCTAGCTCAAACCCTAACCCTAACCCTAACCCTAGCTCAAACCCTAACCCTAACCCTAACCCTAGCTCAAACCCTAACCCTAACCCTAACCCTAGCTCAAACCCTAACCCTAACCCTAACCCTAGCTCAAACCCTAACCCTAACCCTAGCTCAAACCCTAACCCTAGCTCAAACCCTAACCCTAACCCTAACCCTAGCTCAAACCCTAACCCTAACCCTAGCTCAAACCCTAACCCTAACCCTAACCCTAGCTCAAACCCTAACCCTAACCCTAGCTCAAACCCTAACCCTAACCCTAACCCTAGCTCAAACCGTAACCCTAACCCTAACCCTAACCCTAACCCTAGCTCAAACCCTAACCCTAACCCTAACCCTAACCCTAACCCTAGCTCAAACCCTAACCCTAACCCTAACCCTAGCTCAAACCCTAACCCTAACCCTAACCCTAGCTCAAACCCTAACCCTAACCCTAGCTCAAACCCTAACCCTAACCCTAACCCTAGCTCAAACCCTAACCCTAACCCTAACCCTAACCCTAACCCTAGCTCAAACCCTAACCCTAACCCTAACCCTAACCCTAACCCTAGCTCAAACCCTAACCCTAACCCTAACCCTAACCCTAGCTCAAACCCTAACCCTAACCCTAACCCTAGCTCAAACCCCAACCCTAACCCTAACCCTAGCTCAAACCCTAACCCTAACCCTAACCCTAGCTCAAACCCTAACCCTAACCCTAGCTCAAACCCTAACCCTAACCCTAGCTCAAACCCTAACCCTAACCCTAACCCTAGCTCAAACCCTAACCCTAACCCTAGCTCAAACCCCAACCCTAACCCTAACCCTAGCTCAAACCATAACCCTAACCCTAACCCTAGCTCAAACCCTAACCCTAACCCTAACCCTAGCTCAAACCCTAACCCTAACCCAAACCCTAACCCTAGCTCAAACCCTAACCCTAACCCTAACCCTAGCTCAAACCCTAACCCTAACCCTAGCTCAAACCCTAACCCTAACCCTAACCCTAGCTCAAACCCTAACCCTAACCCTAGCTCAAACCCTAACCCTAACCCTAACCCTAGCTCAAACCCTAACCCTAACCCTAACCCTAGCTCAAACCCTAACCCTAACCCTAGCTCAAACCCTAACCCTAGCTCAAACCCTAACCCTAACCCTAACCCTAGCTCAAACCCTAACCCTAACCCTAGCTCAAACCCTAACCCTAACCCTAACCCTAGCTCAAACCCTAACCCTAACCCTAGCTCAAACCCTAACCCTAACCCTAACCCTAGCTCAAACCCTAACCCTAACCCTAGCTCAAACCCTAACCCTAGCTCAAACCCTAACCCTAGCTCAAACCCTACCCCTAACCCTAGCTCAAACCCTAACCCTAACCCTAGCTCAAACCCTAACACTAACCCAAACCCTAACCCTAGCTCAAACCCTAACCATAACCCTAACCCTAGCTCAAACCCTAACCCTAACCCTAACCCTAGCTCAAACCCTAACCCTAACCCTAACCCTAGCTCAAACCCTAACCCTAACCCTAACCCTAGCTCAAACCCTAACCCTAACCCTAACCCTAGCTCAAACCCTAACCCTAACCCTAACCCTAACCCTAGCTCAAACCCTAACCCTAACCCTAACCCTAACCC
The DNA here is from genome assembly GCA_037577475.1 of Chaunax sp. Z400. Taxonomy (NCBI): domain Eukaryota; kingdom Metazoa; phylum Chordata; class Actinopteri; order Lophiiformes; family Chaunacidae; genus Chaunax; species Chaunax sp. Z400. The sequence goes on along the minus strand of CM075191.1, from coordinate 17,715,517 downwards.
TAGCTCAAACCCTAACCCTAACCCTAACCCTAACCCTAGCTCAAACCCTAACCCTAACCCTAACCCTAGCTCAAACCCTAACCCTAACGCTAACCCTAGCTCAAACCCTAACCCTAACCCTAACCCTAGCTCAAACCCTAACCCTAACCCTAACCCTAGCTCAAACCCTAACCCTAACCCTAACCCTAGCTCAAACCCTAACCCTAACCCTAGCTCAAACCCTAACCCTAACCCTAACCCTAGCTCAAACCCTAACCCTAACCCTAGCTCAAACCCTAACCCTAACCCTAACCCTAGCTCAAACCCTAACCCTAACCCTAGCTCAAACCCTAACCCTAGCTCAAACCCTAACCCTAGCTCAAACCCTAACCCTAACCCTAGCTCAAACCCTAACCCTAACCCTAGCTCAAACCCTAACCCTAACCCAAACCCTAACCCTAGCTCAAACCCTAACCCTAACCCTAACCCTAGCTCAAACCCTAACCCTAACCCTAACCCTAGCTCAAACCCTAACCCTAACCCTGACCCTAGCTCAAACCCTAACCCTAACCCTAGCTCAAACCCTAACCCTTGCTCAAACCCTAACCCTAACCCTAGCTCAAACCCTAACCCTAGCTCAAACCCTAACCCTAACCCTAGCTCAAACCCTAACCCTAACCCTAACCCTAGCTCAAACCCTAGCTCAAACCCTAACCCTAACCCTAGCTCAAACCCTAACCCTAACCCTAACCCTAGCTCAAACCCTAACCCTAGCTCAAACCCTAACCCTAACCCTAACCCTAGCTCAAACCCTAACCCTAACCCTAACCCTAGCTCAAACCCTAACCCTAACCCTAGCTCAAACCCTAACCCTAACCCTAGCTCAAACCCTAACCCTAACCCTAACCCTAGCTCAAACCCTAACCCTAACCCTAGCTCAAGCCCTAACCCTAACCCTAACCCTAGCTCAAACCCTAACCCTAACCCTAACCCTAGCTCAAACCCTAACCCTAACCCTAGCTCAAACCCTAACCCTAACCCTAACCCTAGCTCAAACCCTAACCCTATCCCTAACCCTAGCTCAAACCCTAACCCTAACCCTAGCTCAAACCCTAACCCTAACCCTAGCTCAAACCCTAACCCTAACCCTAGCTCAAACCCTAACCCTAACCCTAGCTCAAACCCTAACCCTAACCCTAACCCTAGCTCAAACCCTAACCCTAACCCTAGCTCAAACCCTAACCCTAACCCTAGCTCAAACCCTCACCCTAGCTCAAACCCTAACCCTAGCTCAAACCCTAAACCTAACCCTAGCTCAAACCCTAACCCTAACCCTAACCCTAGCTCAAACCCTAGCTCAAACCCTAACCCTAACCCTAGCTCAAACCCTAACCCTAACCCTAACCCTAGCTCAAACCCTAACCCTAACCCTAACCCTAGCTCAAACCCTAACCCTAACCCTAACCCTAGCTCAAACTCTAACCCTAACCCTAGCTCAAACCCTAACCCTAACCCTAACCCTAGCTCAAACCCTAACCCTAACCCTAGCTCAAACCCTAACCCTAACCCTAACCCTAACCCTAGCTCAAACCCTAACCCTAACCCTAGCTCAAACCCTAAACCTAACCCTAGCTCAAACCCTAGCTCAAACCCTAACCCTAACCCTAGCTCAAACCCTAACCCTAACCCTAACCCTAGCTCAAACCCTAACCCTAACCCTAACCCTAGCTCAAACCCTAACCCTAACCCTAGCTCAAACCCTAACCCTAACCCTAGCTCAAACCCTAACCCTAACCCTAACCCTAGCTCAAACCCTAACCCTAACCCTAACCCTAGCTCAAACCCTAACCCTAACCCTAGCTCAAACCCTAACCCTAACCCTAACCCTAGCTCAAACCCTAACCCTATCCCTAACCCTAGCTCAAACCCTAACCCTAACCCTAGCTCAAACCCTAACCCTAACCCTAGCTCAAACCCTAACCCTAACCCTAGCTCAAACCCTAACCCTAACCCTAGCTCAAACCCTAACCCTAACCCTAACCCTAGCTCAAACCCTAACCCTAACCCTAGCTCAAACCCTAACCCTAACCCTAGCTCAAACCCTCACCCTAGCTCAAACCCTAACCCTAGCTCAAACCCTAAACCTAACCCTAGCTCAAACCCTAACCCTAACCCTAACCCTAGCTCAAACCCTAACCCTAACCCTAGCTCAAACCCTAACCCTAACCCTAACCCTAGCTCAAACCCTAACCCTAACCCTAACCCTAGCTCAAACCCTAACCCTAACCCTAACCCTAGCTCAAACCCTAACCCTAACCCTAGCTCAAATCCTAACCCTAACCCTAGCTCAAACCCTAACCCTAACCCTAGCTCAAACTCTAACCCTAACCCTAGCTCAAACCCTAACCCTAACCCTAACCCTAGCTCAAACCCTAACCCTAACCCTAGCTCAAACCCTAACCCTAACCCTAACCCTAGCTCAAACCCTAACCCTAACCCTAGCTCAAACCCTAAACCTAACCCTAGCTCAAACCCTAGCTCAAACCCTAACCCTAACCCTAGCTCAAACCCTAACCCTAACCCTAACCCTAGCTCAAACCCTAACCCTAACCCTAACCCTAGCTCAAACCCTAACCCTAACCCTAGCTCAAACCCTAACCCTAACCCTAGCTCAAACCCTAACCCTAGCTCAAACCCTAACCCTAGCTCAAACCCTAACCCTAACCCTAGCTCAAACCCTAACCCTAACCCTAACTCAAACCCTAACCCTAGCTCAAACCCTAACCCTAACCCTAGCTCAAACCCTAACCCTAACCCTAGCTCAAACCCTAACCCTAGCTCAAACCCTAACCCTAACCCTAGCTCAAACCCTAACCCTAACCCTAGCTCAAACCCTAACCCTAACCCTAACCCTAGCTCAAAACCTAACCCTAACCCTAGCTCAAACCCTAACCCTAACCCTAGCTCAAACCCTCACCCTAGCTCAAACCCTAACCCTAGCTCAAACCCTAACCCTAACCCTAGCTCAAACCCTAACCCTAACCCTAACCCTAGCTCAAACCCTAGCTCAAACCCTAACCCTAACCCTAGCTCAAACCCTAACCCTAACCCTAACCCTAGCTCAAACCCTCACCCTAACCCTAGCTCAAACCCTAACCCTAGCTCAAACCCTTACCCTAACCCTAACCCTAGCTCAAACCCTAACCCTAACCCTAGCTCAAACCCTAACCCTAACCCTAACCCTAGCTCAAACCCTAACCCTAACCCTAACCCTAGCTCAAACCCTAACCCTTGCTCAAACCCTAACCCTAACCCTAGCTCAAACCCTAACCCTAGCTCAAACCCTAATGCTAACCCTAGCTCAAACCCTAACCCTAACCCTAACCCTAGCTCAAACCCTAACCCTAGCTCAAACCCTAACCCTAACCCTAGCTCAAACCCTAACCCTAACCCTAGCTCAAACCCTAACCCTAACCCTAGCTCAAACCCTAGCTCAAACCCTAACCCTAACCCTAGCTCAAACCCTAACCCTAACCCTAACCCTAGCTCAAACCCTAACCCTAACCCTAACCCTAGCTCAAACCCTAACCCTAACCCTAGCTCAAACCCTAACCCTAGCTCAAACCCTAACCCTAGCTCAAACCCTAACCCTAACCCTAACCCTAGCTCAAACCCTAACCCTAACCCTAACTCAAACCCTAACCCTAGCTCAAACCCTAACCCTAACCCTAGCTCAAACCCTAACCCTAACCCTAGCTCAAACCCTAACCCTAACCCTAACCCTAGCTCAAACCCTAACCCTAACCCTAGCTCAAACCCTAACTCAAACCCTAACCCTAACCCTAGCTCAAACCCTAACCCTAACCCTAACCCTAGCTCAAACCCTAACCCTAACCCTAACCCTAGCTCAAAACCTAACCCTAACCCTAGCTCAAACCCTAACCCTAACCCTAACCCTAGCTCAAACCCTAACCCTAACCCTAGCTCAAACCCTAACCCTAACCCTAACCCTAGCTCAAACCCTAACCCTAACCCTAACCCTAGCTCAAACCCTAACCCTTGCTCAAACCCTAACCCTAACCCTAGCTCAAACCCTAACCCTAGCTCAAACCCTAACCCTAACCCTAGCTCAAACCCTAACCCTAACCCTAACCCTAGCTCAAACCCTAACCCTAGCTCAAACCCTAACCCTAACCCTAGCTCAAACCCTAACCCTAACCCTAGCTCAAACCCTAACCCTAACCCTAGCTCAAACCCTAGCTCAAACCCTAACCCTAACCCTAGCTCAAACCCTAACCCTAACCCTAACCCTAGCTCAAACCCTAACCCTAACCCTAACCCTAGCTCAAACCCTAACCCTAACCCTAGCTCAAACCCTAACCCTAGCTCAAACCCTAACCCTAGCTCAAACCCTAACCCTAACCCTAACCCTAGCTCAAACCCTAACCCTAACCCTAACTCAAACCCTAACCCTAGCTCAAACCCTAACCCTAACCCTAGCTCAAACCCTAACCCTAACCCTAGCTCAAACCCTAACCCTAACCCTAACCCTAGCTCAAACCCTAACCCTAACCCTAGCTCAAACCCTAACTCAAACCCTAACCCTAACCCTAGCTCAAACCCTAACCCTAACCCTAACCCTAGCTCAAACCCTAACCCTAACCCTAACCCTAGCTCAAAACCTAACCCTAACCCTAGCTCAAACCCTAACCCTAACCCTAACCCTAGCTCAAACCCTAACCCTAACCCTAGCTCAAACCCTAAACCTAACCCTAACCCTAGCTCAAACCCTAACCCTAACCCTAACCCTAGCTCAAACCCTAACCCTAACCCTAGCTCAAACCCTAACCCTAACCCTAGCTCAAACCCTAACCCTAGCTCAAACCCTAACCCTAACCCTAACCCTAGCTCAAACCCTAACCCTAACCCTAACCCTAGCTCAAACCCTAACCCTAACCCTAACCCTAGCTCAAACCCTAACCCTAACCCTAGCTCAAACCCTAACCCTAACCCTAACCCTAGCTCAAACCCTAACCCTAACCCTAACCCTAGCTCAAACCCTAACCCTAACCCTAGCTCAAACCCTAACCCTAGCTCAAACCCTAACCCTAACCCTAACCCTAGCTCAAACCCTAACCCTAACCCTAACCCTAGCTCAAACCCTAACCCTAACCCTAACCCTAGCTCAAACCCTAACCCTAACCCTAGCTCAAACCCTAACCCTAACCCTAACCCTAGCTCAAACCCTAACCCTAACCCTAACCCTAGCTCAAACCCTAACCCTAACCCTAGCTCAAACCCTAAACCTAACCCTAACCCTAGCTCAAACCCTAACCCTAACCCTAACCCTAGCTCAAACCCTAACCCTAACCCTAGCTCAAACCCTAACCCTAACCCTAGCTCAAACCCTAACCCTAACCCTAGCTCAAACCCTAACCCTAGCTCAAACCCTAAACCTAACCCTAACCCTAGCTCAAACCCTAACCCTAACCCTAACCCTAGCTCAAACCCTAACCCTAACCCTAACCCTAGCTCAAACCCTAACCCTAACCCTAGCTCAAACCCTAACCCTAACCCTAACCCTAGCTCAAACCCTAACCCTAACCCTAACCCTAGCTCAAACCCTAACCCTAACCCTAACCCTAGCTCAAACCCTAACCCTTGCTCAAACCCTAACCCTAACCCTAGCTCAAACCCTAACCCTAGCTCAAACCCTAACCCTAACCCTAGCTCAAACCCTAACCCTTGCTCAAACCCTAACCCTAACCCTAGCTCAAACCCTAACCCTAGCTCAAACGCTAACCCTAACCCTAGCTCAAACCCTAACCCTAACCCTAGCTCAAACCCTAACCCTAACCCTAGCTCAAACCCTAGCTCAAACCCTAACCCTAACCCTAACCCTAACCCTAGCTCAAACCCTAACCCTAACCCTAACCCGAGGTCAAACCCTAACCCTAACCCTAGCTCAAACCCTAACCCTAGCTCAAACCCTAACCCTAGCTCAAACCCTAACCCTAACCCTAACCCTAGCTCAAACCCTAACCCTAACCCTAACTCAAACCCTAACCCAAGCTCAAACCCTAACCCTAACCCTAGCTCAAACCCTAACCCTAACCCTAGCTCAAAGCCTAACCCTAACCCTAACCCTAGCTCAAACCCTAACCCTAACCCTAACCCTAGCTCAAACCCTAACCCTAACCCTAACCCTAGCTCAAAACCTAACCCTAACCCTAGCTCAAACCCTAACCCTAACCCTAACCCTAGCTCAAACCCTAACCCTAACCCTAACCCTAGCTCAAACCCTAACCCTTGCTCAAACCCTAACCCTAACCCTAGCTCAAACCCTAACCCTAACCCTAGCTCAAACCCTAACCCTAGCTCAAACCCTAACCCTAACCCTAGCTCAAACCCTAACCCTAACCCTAGCTCAAACCCTAACCCTAACCCTAACCCTAGCTCAAACCCTAACCCTAACCCTAGCTCAAACCCTAACCCTAACCCTAACCCTAGCTCAAACCCTAACCCTAACCCTAACCCTAACCCTAGCTCAAACCCTAACTCAAACCCTAACCCTAACCCTAGCTCAAACCCTAACTCTAACCCTAACCCTAGCTCAAACCCTAACCCTAACCCTAACCCTTGCTCAAACCCTAACCCTAACCCTAACCCTAGCTCAAACCCTAACCCTAACCCTAACCCTAGCTCAAACCCTAACCCTAACCCTAACCCTAGCTCAAACCCTAACCCTAACCCTAACCCTAGCTCAAAACCTAACCCTAACCCTAGCTCAAACCCTAACCCTAACCCTAACCCTAGCTCAAACCCTAACCCTAACCCTAACCCTAGCTCAAACCCTAACCCTAACCCTAGCTCAAACCCTAACCCTAACCCTAACCCTAGCTCAAACCCTAACCCTTGCTCAAACCCTAACCCTAACCCTAGCTCAAACCCTAACCCTAACCCTAGCTCAAACCCTAACCCTAGCTCAAACCCTAACCCTAACCCTAGCTCAAACCCTAACCCTAACCCTAGCTCAAACCCTAACCCTAACCCTAACCCTAGCTCAAACCCTAACCCTAACCCTAGCTCAAACCCTAACCCTAACCCTAACCCTAACCCTAGCTCAAACCCTAACCCTAACCCTAACCCTAACCCTAGCTCAAACCCTAACTCAAACCCTAACCCTAACCCTAGCTCAAACCCTAACTCTAACCCTAACCCTAGCTCAAACCCTAACCCTAACCCTAACCCTTGCTCAAACCCTAACCCTAACCCTAACCCTAGCTCAAACCCTAACCCTAACCCTAACCCTAGCTCAAACCCTAACCCTAGCTCAAACCCTAACCCTAACCCTAGCTCAAACCCTAACCCTAACCCTAGCTCAAACCCTAGCTCAAACCCTAACCCTAACCCTAGCTCAAACCCTAACTCTAGCTCAAACCCTAACCCTAACCCTAGCTCAAACCCTAACCCTAACCCTAGCTCAAACCCTAACCCTAACCCTAGCTCAAACCCTAGCTCAAACCCTAACCCTAACCCTAGCTCAAACCCTAACCCTAGCTCAAACCCTAACCCTAGCTCAAACCCTAACCCTAGCTCAAACCCTAACCCTAACCCTAACCCTAGCTCAAACCCTAACCCTAACCCTAACTCAAACCCTAACCCTAGCTCAAACCCTAACCCTAACCCTAGCTCAAACCCTAACCCTAACCCTAGCTCAAACCCTAACCCTAACCCTAGCTCAAACCCTAACCCTAACGCTAACCCTAGCTCAAACCCTAACCCTAACCCTAACCCTAGCTCAAACCCTAACCCTAACCCTAACCCTAGCTCAAACCCTAACCCTAACCCTAACCCTAGCTCAAACCCTAACCCTAACCCTAGCTCAAACCCTAACCCTAACCCTAACCCTAGCTCAAACCCTAACCCTAACCCTAGCTCAAACCCTAACCCTAACCCTAACCCTAGCTCAAACCCTAACCCTAACCCTAGCTCAAACCCTAACCCTAGCTCAAACCCTAACCCTAGCTCAAACCCTAACCCTAACCCTAGCTCAAACCCTAACCCTAACCCTAGCTCAAACCCTAACCCTAACCCAAACCCTAACCCTAGCTCAAACCCTAACCCTAACCCTAACCCTAGCTCAAACCCTAACCCTAACCCTAACCCTAGCTCAAACCCTAACCCTAACCCTGACCCTAGCTCAAACCCTAACCCTAACCCTAGCTCAAACCCTAACCCTTGCTCAAACCCTAACCCTAACCCTAGCTCAAACCCTAACCCTAGCTCAAACCCTAACCCTAACCCTAGCTCAAACCCTAACCCTAACCCTAACCCTAGCTCAAACCCTAGCTCAAACCCTAACCCTAACCCTAGCTCAAACCCTAACCCTAACCCTAACCCTAGCTCAAACCCTAACCCTAGCTCAAACCCTAACCCTAACCCTAACCCTAGCTCAAACCCTAACCCTAACCCTAACCCTAGCTCAAACCCTAACCCTAACCCTAGCTCAAACCCTAACCCTAACCCTAGCTCAAACCCTAACCCTAACCCTAACCCTAGCTCAAACCCTAACCCTAACCCTAGCTCAAGCCCTAACCCTAACCCTAACCCTAGCTCAAACCCTAACCCTAACCCTAACCCTAGCTCAAACCCTAACCCTAACCCTAGCTCAAACCCTAACCCTAACCCTAACCCTAGCTCAAACCCTAACCCTATCCCTAACCCTAGCTCAAACCCTAACCCTAACCCTAGCTCAAACCCTAACCCTAACCCTAGCTCAAACCCTAACCCTAACCCTAGCTCAAACCCTAACCCTAACCCTAGCTCAAACCCTAACCCTAACCCTAACCCTAGCTCAAACCCTAACCCTAACCCTAGCTCAAACCCTAACCCTAACCCTAGCTCAAACCCTCACCCTAGCTCAAACCCTAACCCTAGCTCAAACCCTAAACCTAACCCTAGCTCAAACCCTAACCCTAACCCTAACCCTAGCTCAAACCCTAGCTCAAACCCTAACCCTAACCCTAGCTCAAACCCTAACCCTAACCCTAACCCTAGCTCAAACCCTAACCCTAACCCTAACCCTAGCTCAAACCCTAACCCTAACCCTAACCCTAGCTCAAACCCTAACCCTAACCCTAGCTCAAATCCTAACCCTAACCCTAGCTCAAACCCTAACCCTAACCCTAGCTCAAACTCTAACCCTAACCCTAGCTCAAACCCTAACCCTAACCCTAACCCTAGCTCAAACCCTAACCCTAACCCTAGCTCAAACCCTAACCCTAACCCTAACCCTAGCTCAAACCCTAACCCTAACCCTAGCTCAAACCCTAAACCTAACCCTAGCTCAAACCCTAGCTCAAACCCTAACCCTAACCCTAGCTCAAACCCTAACCCTAACCCTAACCCTAGCTCAAACCCTAACCCTAACGCTAACCCTAGCTCAAACCCTAACCCTAACCCTAGCACAAACCCTAACCCTAACCCTAGCTCAAACCCTAACCCTAACCCTAACCCTAGCTCAAACCCTAACCCTAACCCTAACCCTAGCTCAAACCCTAACCCTAACCCTAGCTCAAACCCTAACCCTAACCCTAACCCTAGCTCAAACCCTAACCCTATCCCTAACCCTAGCTCAAACCCTAACCCTAACCCTAGCTCAAACCCTAACCCTAACCCTAGCTCAAACCCTAACCCTAACCCTAGCTCAAACCCTAACCCTAACCCTAGCTCAAACCCTAACCCTAACCCTAACCCTAGCTCAAACCCTAACCCTAACCCTAGCTCAAACCCTAACCCTAACCCTAGCTCAAACCCTCACCCTAGCTCAAACCCTAACCCTAGCTCAAACCCTAAACCTAACCCTAGCTCAAACCCTAACCCTAACCCTAACCCTAGCTCAAACCCTAACCCTAACCCTAGCTCAAACCCTAACCCTAACCCTAACCCTAGCTCAAACCCTAACCCTAACCCTAACCCTAGCTCAAACCCTAACCCTAACCCTAACCCTAGCTCAAACCCTAACCCTAACCCTAGCTCAAATCCTAACCCTAACCCTAGCTCAAACCCTAACCCTAACCCTAGCTCAAACTCTAACCCTAACCCTAGCTCAAACCCTAACCCTAACCCTAACCCTAGCTCAAACCCTAACCCTAACCCTAGCTCAAACCCTAACCCTAACCCTAACCCTAGCTCAAACCCTAACCCTAACCCTAGCTCAAACCCTAAACCTAACCCTAGCTCAAACCCTAGCTCAAACCCTAACCCTAACCCTAGCTCAAACCCTAACCCTAACCCTAACCCTAGCTCAAACCCTAACCCTAACCCTAACCCTAGCTCAAACCCTAACCCTAACCCTAGCTCAAACCCTAACCCTAACCCTAGCTCAAACCCTAACCCTAGCTCAAACCCTAACCCTAGCTCAAACCCTAACCCTAACCCTAGCTCAAACCCTAACCCTAACCCTAACTCAAACCCTAACCCTAGCTCAAACCCTAACCCTAACCCTAGCTCAAACCCTAACCCTAACCCTAGCTCAAACCCTAACCCTAGCTCAAACCCTAACCCTAACCCTAGCTCAAACCCTAACCCTAACCCTAGCTCAAACCCTAACCCTAACCCTAACCCTAGCTCAAAACCTAACCCTAACCCTAGCTCAAACCCTAACCCTAACCCTAGCTCAAACCCTAACCCTAACCCTAGCTCAAACCCTCACCCTAGCTCAAACCCTAACCCTAGCTCAAACCCTAACCCTAACCCTAGCTCAAACCCTAACCCTAACCCTAACCCTAGCTCAAACCCTAGCTCAAACCCTAACCCTAACCCTAGCTCAAACCCTAACCCTAACCCTAACCCTAGCTCAAACCCTCACCCTAACCCTAGCTCAAACCCTAACCCTAGCTCAAACCCTTACCCTAACCCTAACCCTAGCTCAAACCCTAACCCTAACCCTAGCTCAAACCCTAACCCTAACCCTAACCCTAGCTCAAACCCTAACCCTAACCCTAACCCTAGCTCAAACCCTAACCCTTGCTCAAACCCTAACCCTAACCCTAGCTCAAACCCTAACCCTAGCTCAAACCCTAACCCTAACCCTAGCTCAAACCCTAACCCTAACCCTAACCCTAGCTCAAACCCTAACCCTAGCTCAAACCCTAACCCTAACCCTAGCTCAAACCCTAACCCTAACCCTAGCTCAAACCCTAACCCTAACCCTAGCTCAAACCCTAGCTCAAACCCTAACCCTAACCCTAGCTCAAACCCTAACCCTAACCCTAACCCTAGCTCAAACCCTAACCCTAACCCTAACCCTAGCTCAAACCCTAACCCTAACCCTAGCTCAAACCCTAACCCTAGCTCAAACCCTAACCCTAGCTCAAACCCTAACCCTAACCCTAACCCTAGCTCAAACCCTAACCCTAACCCTAACTCAAACCCTAACCCTAGCTCAAACCCTAACCCTAACCCTAGCTCAAACCCTAACCCTAACCCTAGCTCAAACCCTAACCCTAACCCTAACCCTAGCTCAAACCCTAACCCTAACCCTAGCTCAAACCCTAACTCAAACCCTAACCCTAACCCTAGCTCAAACCCTAACCCTAACCCTAACCCTAGCTCAAACCCTAACCCTAACCCTAACCCTAGCTCAAAACCTAACCCTAACCCTAGCTCAAACCCTAACCCTAACCCTAACCCTAGCTCAAACCCTAACCCTAACCCTAGCTCAAACCCTAACCCTAACCCTAACCCTAGCTCAAACCCTAACCCTAACCCTAACCCTAGCTCAAACCCTAACCCTTGCTCAAACCCTAACCCTAACCCTAGCTCAAACCCTAACCCTAGCTCAAACCCTAACCCTAACCCTAGCTCAAACCCTAACCCTAACCCTAACCCTAGCTCAAACCCTAACCCTAGCTCAAACCCTAACCCTAACCCTAGCTCAAACCCTAACCCTAACCCTAGCTCAAACCCTAACCCTAACCCTAGCTCAAACCCTAGCTCAAACCCTAACCCTAACCCTAGCTCAAACCCTAACCCTAACCCTAACCCTAGCTCAAACCCTAACCCTAACCCTAACCCTAGCTCAAACCCTAACCCTAACCCTAGCTCAAACCCTAACCCTAGCTCAAACCCTAACCCTAGCTCAAACCCTAACCCTAACCCTAACCCTAGCTCAAACCCTAACCCTAACCCTAACTCAAACCCTAACCCTAGCTCAAACCCTAACCCTAACCCTAGCTCAAACCCTAACCCTAACCCTAGCTCAAACCCTAACCCTAACCCTAACCCTAGCTCAAACCCTAACCCTAACCCTAGCTCAAACCCTAACTCAAACCCTAACCCTAACCCTAGCTCAAACCCTAACCCTAACCCTAACCCTAGCTCAAACCCTAACCCTAACCCTAACCCTAGCTCAAAACCTAACCCTAACCCTAGCTCAAACCCTAACCCTAACCCTAACCCTAGCTCAAACCCTAACCCTAACCCTAGCTCAAACCCTAAACCTAACCCTAACCCTAGCTCAAACCCTAACCCTAACCCTAACCCTAGCTCAAACCCTAACCCTAACCCTAGCTCAAACCCTAACCCTAACCCTAGCTCAAACCCTAACCCTAGCTCAAACCCTAACCCTAACCCTAACCCTAGCTCAAACCCTAACCCTAACCCTAACCCTAGCTCAAACCCTAACCCTAACCCTAACCCTAGCTCAAACCCTAACCCTAACCCTAGCTCAAACCCTAACCCTAACCCTAACCCTAGCTCAAACCCTAACCCTAACCCTAACCCTAGCTCAAACCCTAACCCTAACCCTAGCTCAAACCCTAAACCTAACCCTAACCCTAGCTCAAACCCTAACCCTAACCCTAACCCTAGCTCAAACCCTAACCCTAACCCTAGCTCAAACCCTAACCCTAACCCTAGCTCAAACCCTAACCCTAACCCTAGCTCAAACCCTAACCCTAGCTCAAACCCTAACCCTAACCCTAACCCTAGCTCAAACCCTAACCCTAACCCTAACCCTAGCTCAAACCCTAACCCTAACCCTAACCCTAGCTCAAACCCTAACCCTAACCCTAGCTCAAACCCTAACCCTAACCCTAACCCTAGCTCAAACCCTAACCCTAACCCTAACCCTAGCTCAAACCCTAACCCTAACCCTAACCCTAGCTCAAACCCTAACCCTTGCTCAAACCCTAACCCTAACCCTAGCTCAAACCCTAACCCTAGCTCAAACCCTAACCCTAACCCTAGCTCAAACCCTAACCCTTGCTCAAACCCTAACCCTAACCCTAGCTCAAACCCTAACCCTAGCTCAAACGCTAACCCTAACCCTAGCTCAAACCCTAACCCTAACCCTAGCTCAAACCCTAACCCTAACCCTAGCTCAAACCCTAGCTCAAACCCTAACCCTAACCCTAACCCTAACCCTAGCTCAAACCCTAACCCTAACCCTAACCCGAGGTCAAACCCTAACCCTAACCCTAGCTCAAACCCTAACCCTAGCTCAAACCCTAACCCTAGCTCAAACCCTAACCCTAACCCTAACCCTAGCTCAAACCCTAACCCTAACCCTAACTCAAACCCTAACCCTAGCTCAAACCCTAACCCTAACCCTAGCTCAAACCCTAACCCTAACCCTAGCTCAAAGCCTAACCCTAACCCTAACCCTAGCTCAAACCCTAACCCTAACCCTAACCCTAGCTCAAACCCTAACCCTAACCCTAACCCTAGCTCAAAACCTAACCCTAACCCTAGCTCAAACCCTAACCCTAACCCTAACCCTAGCTCAAACCCTAACCCTAACCCTAACCCTAGCTCAAACCCTAACCCTTGCTCAAACCCTAACCCTAACCCTAGCTCAAACCCTAACCCTAACCCTAGCTCAAACCCTAACCCTAGCTCAAACCCTAACCCTAACCCTAGCTCAAACCCTAACCCTAACCCTAGCTCAAACCCTAACCCTAACCCTAACCCTAGCTCAAACCCTAACCCTAACCCTAGCTCAAACCCTAACCCTAACCCTAACCCTAGCTCAAACCCTAACCCTAACCCTAACCCTAACCCTAACCCTAGCTCAAACCCTAACTCAAACCCTAACCCTAACCCTAGCTCAAACCCTAACTCTAACCCTAACCCTAGCTCAAACCCTAACCCTAACCCTAACCCTTGCTCAAACCCTAACCCTAACCCTAACCCTAGCTCAAACCCTAACCCTAACCCTAACCCTAGCTCAAACCCTAACCCTAACCCTAACCCTAGCTCAAACCCTAACCCTAACCCTAACCCTAGCTCAAAACCTAACCCTAACCCTAGCTCAAACCCTAACCCTAACCCTAACCCTAGCTCAAACCCTAACCCTAACCCTAACCCTAGCTCAAACCCTAACCCTAACCCTAGCTCAAACCCTAACCCTAACCCTAACCCTAGCTCAAACCCTAACCCTAACCCTAACCCTAGCTCAAACCCTAACCCTAACCCTAGCTCAAACCCTAACCCTAGCTCAAACCCTAACCCTAGCTCAAACCCTAACCCTAACCCTAACCCTAGCTCAAACCCTAACCCTAACCCTAACTCAAACCCTAACCCTAGCTCAAACCCTAACCCTAACCCTAGCTCAAACCCTAACCCTAACCCTAGCTCAAACCCTAACCCTAACCCTAACCCTAGCTCAAACCCTAACCCTAACCCTAGCTCAAACCCTAACTCAAACCCTAACCCTAACCCTAGCTCAAACCCTAACCCTAACCCTAACCCTAGCTCAAACCCTAACCCTAACCCTAACCCTAGCTCAAAACCTAACCCTAACCCTAGCTCAAACCCTAACCCTAACCCTAACCCTAGCTCAAACCCTAACCCTAACCCTAGCTCAAACCCTAAACCTAACCCTAACCCTAGCTCAAACCCTAACCCTAACCCTAACCCTAGCTCAAACCCTAACCCTAACCCTAGCTCAAACCCTAACCCTAACCCTAGCTCAAACCCTAACCCTAGCTCAAACCCTAACCCTAACCCTAACCCTAGCTCAAACCCTAACCCTAACCCTAACCCTAGCTCAAACCCTAACCCTAACCCTAACCCTAGCTCAAACCCTAACCCTAACCCTAGCTCAAACCCTAACCCTAACCCTAACCCTAGCTCAAACCCTAACCCTAACCCTAACCCTAGCTCAAACCCTAACCCTAACCCTAGCTCAAACCCTAAACCTAACCCTAACCCTAGCTCAAACCCTAACCCTAACCCTAACCCTAGCTCAAACCCTAACCCTAACCCTAGCTCAAACCCTAACCCTAACCCTAGCTCAAACCCTAACCCTAACCCTAGCTCAAACCCTAACCCTAGCTCAAACCCTAACCCTAACCCTAACCCTAGCTCAAACCCTAACCCTAACCCTAACCCTAGCTCAAACCCTAACCCTAACCCTAACCCTAGCTCAAACCCTAACCCTAACCCTAGCTCAAACCCTAACCCTAACCCTAACCCTAGCTCAAACCCTAACCCTAACCCTAACCCTAGCTCAAACCCTAACCCTAACCCTAACCCTAGCTCAAACCCTAACCCTTGCTCAAACCCTAACCCTAGCTCAAACCCTAACCCTAACCCTAGCTCAAACCCTAACCCTTGCTCAAACCCTAACCCTAACCCTAGCTCAAACCCTAACCCTAGCTCAAACGCTAACCCTAACCCTAGCTCAAACCCTAACCCTAACCCTAGCTCAAACCCTAACCCTAACCCTAGCTCAAACCCTAGCTCAAACCCTAACCCTAACCCTAACCCTAACCCTAGCTCAAACCCTAACCCTAACCCTAACCCGAGGTCAAACCCTAACCCTAACCCTAGCTCAAACCCTAACCCTAGCTCAAACCCTAACCCTAGCTCAAACCCTAACCCTAACCCTAACCCTAGCTCAAACCCTAACCCTAACCCTAACTCAAACCCTAACCCTAGCTCAAACCCTAACCCTAACCCTAGCTCAAACCCTAACCCTAACCCTAGCTCAAAGCCTAACCCTAACCCTAACCCTAGCTCAAACCCTAACCCTAACCCTAACCCTAGCTCAAACCCTAACCCTAACCCTAACCCTAGCTCAAAACCTAACCCTAACCCTAGCTCAAACCCTAACCCTAACCCTAACCCTAGCTCAAACCCTAACCCTAACCCTAACCCTAGCTCAAACCCTAACCCTTGCTCAAACCCTAACCCTAACCCTAGCTCAAACCCTAACCCTAACCCTAGCTCAAACCCTAACCCTAGCTCAAACCCTAACCCTAACCCTAGCTCAAACCCTAACCCTAACCCTAGCTCAAACCCTAACCCTAACCCTAACCCTAGCTCAAACCCTAACCCTAACCCTAGCTCAAACCCTAACCCTAACCCTAACCCTAGCTCAAACCCTAACCCTAACCCTAACCCTAACCCTAACCCTAGCTCAAACCCTAACTCAAACCCTAACCCTAACCCTAGCTCAAACCCTAACTCTAACCCTAACCCTAGCTCAAACCCTAACCCTAACCCTAACCCTTGCTCAAACCCTAACCCTAACCCTAACCCTAGCTCAAACCCTAACCCTAACCCTAACCCTAGCTCAAACCCTAACCCTAACCCTAACCCTAGCTCAAACCCTAACCCTAACCCTAACCCTAGCTCAAAACCTAACCCTAACCCTAGCTCAAACCCTAACCCTAACCCTAACCCTAGCTCAAACCCTAACCCTAACCCTAACCCTAGCTCAAACCCTAACCCTAACCCTAGCTCAAACCCTAACCCTAACCCTAACCCTAGCTCAAACCCTAACCCTTGCTCAAACCCTAACCCTAACCCTAGCTCAAACCCTAACCCTAACCCTAGCTCAAACCCTAACCCTAGCTCAAACCCTAACCCTAACCCTAGCTCAAACCCTAACCCTAACCCTAGCTCAAACCCTAACCCTAACCCTAACCCTAGCTCAAACCCTAACCCTAACCCTAGCTCAAACCCTAACCCTAACCCTAACCCTAACCCTAGCTCAAACCCTAACCCTAACCCTAACCCTAACCCTAGCTCAAACCCTAACTCAAACCCTAACCCTAACCCTAGCTCAAACCCTAACTCTAACCCTAACCCTAGCTCAAACCCTAACCCTAACCCTAACCCTTGCTCAAACCCTAACCCTAACCCTAACCCTAGCTCAAACCCTAACCCTAACCCTAACCCTAGCTCAAACCCTAACCCTAGCTCAAACCCTAACCCTAACCCTAGCTCAAACCCTAACCCTAACCCTAGCTCAAACCCTAGCTCAAACCCTAACCCTAACCCTAGCTCAAACCCTAACTCTAGCTCAAACCCTAACCCTAACCCTAGCTCAAACCCTAACCCTAACCCTAGCTCAAACCCTAACCCTAACCCTAGCTCAAACCCTAGCTCAAACCCTAACCCTAACCCTAGCTCAAACCCTAACCCTAGCTCAAACCCTAACCCTAGCTCAAACCCTAACCCTAGCTCAAACCCTAACCCTAACCCTAACCCTAGCTCAAACCCTAACCCTAACCCTAACTCAAACCCTAACCCTAGCTCAAACCCTAACCCTAACCCTAGCTCAAACCCTAACCCTAACCCTAGCTCAAACCCTAAACCTAACCCTAACCCTAGCTCAAACCCTAACCCTAACCCCAACCCTAGCTCAAACCCTAACCGTAGCTCAAACCCTAACCCTAACCCTAACCCTAGCTCAAACCCTAACCCTAACCCTAGCTCAAACCCTAACCCTAACCCTAGCTCAAACCCTAACCCTAACCCTAGCTCAAACCCTAACCCTAACCCTAACCCTATCTCAAACCCTAACCCTAACCCTAACCCTAGCTCAAACCCTAACACTAACCCCAACCCTAGCTCAAACCCTAACCCTAGGATTGTCTTTACGACCTTCTGTTCCGGAGCTACGTCACTTCCTTTCACTTACATAGCTGTATCTCAGGAACGGAAGGTCGTAGAGACTCGGGGATAAGTCTGTCGTGTTCAGAGACCCCGAATTATAGCAGACGGAGCTTGGTCCCGAGTCTGTACGACCTTCCGTTCCCGAGTTATACTTAAGTTTATTTTCCCATTGAAGTGAATGGGGTTTGGTGTGCCTACAGTGAATGTGTGTATCTCGGCAACGGAAGGTCGTACAGACTCGGGACTAATGTCCGTCTCGGGGTTTATGTTGTCTCTGAGGACGCCAGTCTTTGTCCCGAGTCTCTACGACCTTCCGTTCCCGAGATTTGACATGTCCAGTAGCGGCGAATTTTGAATAGCTGTATCTCTGCAACGGAAGGTCGTAGAGACTCGGGGATAAGTCTGTCGTGTTCAGAGACCCCGAATTATAGCAGACGGAGCTTGGTCCCGAGTCTGTACGACCTTCCGTTCCCGAGTTATAGACCGAAATGTGTCCCCCATTGGAATGAATGGGTGCCGGATGGAGCGAAAATTTCAGTGTTGAGGCCAAATCATGTCTCCAGGAAATGTGTAGGAGCACGTTTCAGGCCATTTGGAGCTGATTGGTACCATTTCTGGAGTAACTTTTTTTGAACCCATACTTACTTCTATGGGTTTAGGCTAGGCTAGGGTTAGGGTTAGGGTTTGAGCTAGGGTTAGGGTTAGGGTTAGGGTTTGAGCTAGGGTTAGGGTTAGGGTTAGGGTTTGAGCTAGGGTTAGGGTTTGAGCTAGGGTTAGGGTTTGAGCTAGGGTTAGGGTTAGGGTTTGAGCTAGGGTTAGGGTTAGGGTTTGAGCTAGGGTTAGGGTTAGGTTTTGAGCTAGGGTTAGGGTTTGAGCTAGGGTTAGGGTTTGAGCTAGGGTTAGGGTTAGGGTTAGGGTTAGGGTTTGAGCTAGGGTTAGGGTTAGGGTTTGAGCTAGGGTTTGAGCTAGGGTTAGGGTTAGGGTTTGAGCTAGGGTTAGGGTTAGGGTTTGAGCTAGGGTTAGGGTTTGAGCTCCGGTTAGGGTTAGGGTTTGAGCTAGGGTTAGGGTTAGGGTTTGAGCTAGGGTTAGGGTTAGGGTTTGAGCTAGGGTTAGGGTTAGGGTTAGGGTTTGAGCTAGGGTTAGGGTTAGGGTTAGGGTTTGAGCTAGGGTTAGGGTTTGAGCTAGGGTTAGGGTTAGGGTTTGAGCTAGGGTTAGGGTTAGGATTGTCTTTACGACCTTCTGTTCCGGAGCTACGTCACTTCCTTTCACTTACATAGCTGTATCTCAGGAACGGAAGGTCGTAGAGACTCGTGGACAAGTCTGGCGTGTTCAGAGACCCCGAAATATGTTTGACAGATCATGGTTCCGAATCTCTACGACCTTCCGTTCCCGAGTTATACTTAAGTTTATTTTCCCATTGAAGTGAATGGGGTTTGGTGTGCCTATAGTGAATGTGTGTATCTCGGCAACGGAAGGTCGTACAGACTCGGGACTAATGTCCGTCTATGGGTTTATGTTGTCTCTGAGAACGCCAGTCTTTGTCCCGAGTCTCTACGACCTTCCGTTCCCGAGATTTGACATGTCCAGTAGCGGCGTATTTTGAATAGCTGTATCTCTGCAACGGAAGGTCGTAGAGACTCGGGGATAAGTCTGTCGTGTTCAGAGACCCCGAATTATAGCAGACGGAGCTTGGTCCCGAGTCTGTACGACCTTCCGTTCCCGAGTTATAGACCGAAATGTGTCCCCCATTGGAATGAATGGGTGCCGGATGGAGCGAAAATTTCAGTGTTGAGGCCAAATCATGTCTCCAGGAAATGTGTAGGAGCACGTTTCAGGCCATTTGGAGCTGATTGGTACCATTTCTGGAGTAACTTTTTTTGAACCCATACTTACTTCTATGGGTTTAGGCTAGGCTAGGGTTAGGGTTAGGGTTTGAGCTAGGGTTAGGGTTAGGGTTAGGGTTTGAGCTAGGGTTAGGGTTAGGGTTAGGGTTTGAGCTAGGGTTAGGGTTTGAGCTAGGGTTAGGGTTTGAGCTAGGGTTAGGGTTAGGGTTTGAGCTAGGGTTAGGGTTAGGGTTTGAGCTAGGGTTAGGGTTAGGTTTTGAGCTAGGGTTAGGGTTTGAGCTAGGGTTAGGGTTTGAGCTAGGGTTAGGGTTAGGGTTAGGGTTAGGGTTTGAGCTAGGGTTAGGGTTAGGGTTTGAGCTAGGGTTTGAGCTAGGGTTAGGGTTAGGGTTTGAGCTAGGGTTAGGGTTAGGGTTTGAGCTAGGGTTAGGGTTTGAGCTCCGGTTAGGGTTAGGGTTTGAGCTAGGGTTAGGGTTAGGGTTTGAGCTAGGGTTAGGGTTAGGGTTTGAGCTAGGGTTAGGGTTAGGGTTAGGGTTTGAGCTAGGGTTAGGGTTAGGGTTAGGGTTTGAGCTAGGGTTAGGGTTTGAGCTAGGGTTAGGGTTAGGGTTTGAGCTAGGGTTAGGGTTAGGATTGTCTTTACGACCTTCTGTTCCGGAGCTACGTCACTTCCTTTCACTTACATAGCTGTATCTCAGGAACGGAAGGTCGTAGAGACTCGTGGACAAGTCTGGCGTGTTCAGAGACCCCGAAATATGTTTGACAGATCATGGTTCCGAATCTCTACGACCTTCCGTTCCCGAGTTATACTTAAGTTTATTTTCCCATTGAAGTGAATGGGGTTTGGTGTGCCTATAGTGAATGTGTGTATCTCGGCAACGGAAGGTCGTACAGACTCGGGACTAATGTCCGTCTATGGGTTTATGTTGTCTCTGAGAACGCCAGTCTTTGTCCCGAGTCTCTACGACCTTCCGTTCCCGAGATTTGACATGTCCAGTAGCGGCGTATTTTGAATAGCTGTATCTCTGCAACGGAAGGTCGTAGAGACTCGGGGATAAGTCTGTCGTGTTCAGAGACCCCGAATTATAGCAGACGGAGCTTGGTCCCGAGTCTGTACGACCTTCCGTTCCCGAGTTATAGACCGAAATGTGTCCCCCATTGGAATGAATGGGTGCCGGATGGAGCGAAAATTACAGTGTTGAGGCCAAATCATGTCTCCAGGAAATGTGTAGGAGCACGTTTCAGGCCATTTGGAGCTGATTGGTACCATTTCTGGAGTAACTTTTTTTGAACCCATACTTACTTCTATGGGTTTAGGCTAGGCTAGGGTTAGGGTTAGGGTTTGAGCTAGGGTTAGGGTTTGAGCTAGGGTTAGGGTTTGAGCTAGGGTTAGGGTTAGGGTTAGGGTTAGGGTTTGAGCTAGGGTTAGGGTTAGGGTTTGAGCTAGGGTTTGAGCTAGGGTTAGGGTTAGGGTTTGAGCTAGGGTTAGGGTTAGGGTTTGAGCTAGGGTTAGGGTTTGAGCTCCGGTTAGGGTTAGGGTTTGAGCTAGGGTTAGGGTTAGGGTTTGAGCTAGGGTTAGGGTTAGGGTTAGGGTTTGAGCTAGGGTTAGGGTTAGGGTTAGGGTTTGAGCTAGGGTTAGGGTTAGGGTTTGAGCTAGGGTTAGGGTTAGGGTTTGAGCTAGGGTTTGAGCTAGGGTTAGGGTTAGGGTTTGAGCTAGGGTTAGGGTTAGGGTTTGAGCTAGGGTTAGGGTTAGGGTTTGAGCTAGGGTTAGGGTTTGAGCTAGGGTTAGGGTTAGGGTTTGAGCTAGGGTTAGGGTTAGGGTTAGGGTTTGAGCTAGGGTTAGGGTTAGGGTTAGGGTTTGAGCTAGGGTTAGGGTTAGGGTTGGACCAGGGTTAGGGTTAGGGTTGTACTAGGGTTAGGGTTTGGCTAGGGTTATTGCATATCCAGTAAGGGGATATACTGAATATGTGGATCTCGGGAATGGAAGGTCGTAGAGACTCGGGGGAAAGTCCGACGTGTTCAGCGCCCCCGGAATATGGCAGACGGAGCTTGGTTCCAAGTTGCTCCGCCCTTCGGTTCCCGAGTTATTCTTAAGTTTATATTCTCATTGTCGGTGAATGGTGCTTGGCCTACCTAGGCTGAATATGTGTATCTCGGGAACAGAAGGTCGTAGAGACTCGCGACCAATGTCCGTCTGGGGGTTTTCGGGGTCTCTGAGAACGCCAGTCTTTGTCCCGAGTCTCTACAACCGTCCGTTCCCGAGATATGACATATCCACTAGTGGGGTATACTGAATATGTGTATCTCGGGAACGGAAGGTTGTAGAGACTCGAGGACAAGTCTCGCGTGTTCAGCGCCCCCGAAATATGGCAGACGAACCTTGGTTCCAAGTATGTCCGACCTTCGGTTCCCGAGTTATACTTCTGCTCTCCAGTATTTACCTGTTTTGCTCTCCGTTTCTTTTGTTCAGATGCTCGAATATACTGTCATTTTAGGTCATCCACGATTTCCCTCCTCCATGTTCTCGCAGATTTGAAACTTCCGCGAATGCGCGTGGGGCCTTGCGTGGCCTGGAAATCTGGGGAAGCCCTTGGGGAAGACATACTTCCGTGTGACGTCACCGAATTTCAAAATGGCCCTTTGTTTACTTTATATTTTTCGCCCTTCACTGGCTTAAAATCGGAATCATTCTCTGTATTGCACTGTGCTAAAAATATGACCGTTATATCAAGCTGTAGAATAGCATTCGTCCTACTGAATAAAAATATTGTGGTTACTTTCAAAATTCTTCACATGCCTTGAGAAGGAAAATACTGAGTGGGATACCTTTAAACTTAAAAGGGATATAAAATCTGTCCATTCATGAAGCACAAGTGATTGGGTGCGAGAGCCCATTCAACACTTAGCTTTAATTATTATTATTGGTAGTAGCAGCAGAAGCAGGATTAAAAAATATAGTTCAGAAGGTGTATAGAAATTTAAAATCTGAAATAGTCTATAGCTGCCTGTAAGATGCTCTGGAAAGTCAAATGTAGGTATTATCCATTTTCTATCCATCCTCTCTGCACGTGTCCTGCCTCCCCCTTAATTTTCTTTTCAGCCTCGGGTTCCACCCTTCCTCTCCTCCTTCCTTTGCCCCTTCCTCTGTTCAACCTGCTTCTGCAATGTAGATCATATCTAACACAGTGTCTTATATTTTCAACTACTGTATTTCGATGAACACGATGTGGCAAATGCTTCCTTACAGACATTTGAGAGGCGATCAACACAAATAAGAGCTGAAGAAGATGAAGTTCAAAGAGTAATGAAGGCACCAGAGATTTGGTGTTGCTATGGAGATGAGTGATTCTCTGTGTCTCTCTCTCTGTGTGTGTGTGTGTGTGTGTGTGTGTGTGTGTGTGTGTGTGTGTGTGTGTGTGTGTGTGTGTGTGTGTGTGTGTGTGTGTGTGTGTGTGTGTGTGTGTGTGTGTGTGTCACCTGGTGTTTTGGGGATGAACTAAATCTGTCACTGTGGTCACAGTTTATGTTGATCCACTAGAAGGTGTTTTAAGGAATTCAAGTTTCAAGGTTCATCTGGGTCATTCTACAATGCAGGGTTGCATTGTACACACACACACACACACACACAGAAAGAGAGATAGAGAGGCAAATTAATAATATTTCTGAAATATTTTGAACTGTACCACACAAACATAATTCCACAGCCAAAACCACAATGTCTTTTGGGGGGTTGGGTTGGCCGAGTGTAATTTGTGTGCAACACCATGTCATGTTCATCTTCGATATTAACTCCTGCTTGCATGAATATTATTCAGGCGTCACATGAGCCAGCAACTGACTGCACGTGCAGAGCGCACGGCATTGACAGCGAGAGAGGAGGTGCTGGATATTGCGCATGATCAAGAGTAAACACGGAGCACTCTGCAACCTAAAGTCTTCATTTCTACAATTTGTCACTTTGGAGTCCAGGGAGATAATTAGGCTACTGGGGGGAAATTACACATATATTTTTGGCTGGAAAGCTTAGGCACCATATAATGGGTTTATAGTAGCTCATGTCACTGATTGACACTGACAGGAAGTCTTATTTGGGTATTTCAGAACTGGACAGCTCTCTCCGCGTGCCTTGCGCTCACAAACGTGCTTCTGCCAAGTGCGCCTGGGAAATGACCATCCTTCACAGCTGGCGGGGGGCACGATCAGAGAGCATGGCGTCCCCTCCACAGGATCATCCCCACAGCTGCTGCTAACGCGAGCATCGAGACATGGACATACCGGAGTTCCTTCTGGAAGTGTCCATTGTGGTGATAGCTGTTGTCTCGCTGTTGACAAACTTGTCAGTGTTGCTATGTTTCACCCAAAGTGCGGACTTAAAATCCCACGTGCCAGGCATCTTCATCCTAAACCTCTCCTTCTCCAACATCCTCCTCACCATCATCAACATGCCCGCCACGTTTCTCGGAGTGGCCAAAAGTGCGAAGCCCTTCGGGGACTCGTCCTGTCAAGCTGTCAGTTTTACCGAGACTTTTCTCACCACTAATGCAATGCTGAGCATGGCCGCGCTGAGCATGGACAGGTGGATAGCGGTGGTGTTTCCTCTGAGTTACTCCAGCAAAATGCGCTACAGAGACGCCTTTCTGATCGTGGCGTACTCCTGGCTGCAGTCTCTCACCTTCTCACTGACCCAGCTGCTGATGGACTGGGGAGGTTACAGCCACACGTACGCCTCATGTACCGTTCACCTGGACGCGCAGGAGAGGTCACAGCTGGCCGCTTATGCGACCTTCACGGCTCTGTTCCACTGCAGCAGCTTCGCGCTCTGCCTCTTCGTGCTGTGCTTCGCCTACCTGAAAGTTTTGAGAGTGGCCCGGTCCCACTGCCAGAGGATAGATGTCATTACAGTGCAGACTTTGCTCCTGCTGGTTGATATTCACCCCAGGTAAAGTATACTGGAGATAAAACTTTGACTATTTTCTTGAAATCCTCAACAGTCTGAGATGTTTGCAGATCGACTTATTTTGTAATGCTTATTATTTAGATTATGTATCAGGTAATATATTAGCTGCTACGGCAGACAAACATTAATGTCTCTCTGTGTCTGTCTGTCAGTGTGAGGGAGAGGTGTCTTGCTGAACAGAAGAAGAGGAGGCAGCGTGCCACTAAAAAAATCTGCATCTTCATTGGCTCCTTCATCCTCTGCTTTTCACCCTATGTGATAACAAGGTAACACCATGCTCTATAGATCACTGTCTCTTTTTTTCTATCACAGGCATTTAAACCAATTGGTTCACATATGATCTATCAGTAGATGCTTTTAAAATAATGGCCCAAAGAACATCAAACAATGTAACATTTCCTGTGTGTCTGGAATATAATAATGGGTTTATATTCATTGTTTTATTATAGCATGTGAAGCCCTGAACACACCAGTGCATTTAAATAGAAGAGTCATTAAATTTGACCTTAGTTAAGTGGAGTGAAACTAAAAAAACAAGTTCAGTCCTTTTCAATACAAAATGTCAACATCGTATTCTTCATTCAGTAACATTAAATGCTGGGATTGAAATGCATTATATTGTGTGATTGTTCATATACATGCATTTGTTAGATTATCACAATCACTCTTGCAAACTAATTATCTAAAATGTATAGAATTCATTTAAATATGTTGTTGTTAATAAATTAATAAATTGGTAATGTCAGGTTTTCACAGCCAGAAATGTGTGGACCCAAATGCAGACAGGACACAGGGACTCTGGGAGCAGTTCAAAGATTTAATATTCAAAAAGGCAATAAACAGTCCAGGGTAAAAAAAAAAAAACCCAGATGGGCAGTCCACAAAAGGCAACAGTGTCCAAAAAGGCAAAATCCATAAAACATCCCAAGTCAGAAAATCAGAAATAACCACAAAGAAATCACTGGGAAAAACTTACTGGGAAATCACTAGGAAAAATGGCTGGAATGTGTGAAGACATCCACGATGAACTGGCAACTAAAGACAGGAATCACACAGCCTAAATACACTGGGATGAGGGAATGACAGGTGACATGGGGAGGAGGAGAGAATCAGCCACAAGTGGAGACAATCAGACAATCATGCACTGGTTAAAGGGGAAGACACAAAGAGGACACAATGATAAACTGACGAGAGACAGGAATACAAAGACACAGAGGGAGAGGGAACAAACCAGAACTGAAAGCAGAAGACTAAAACTGAGGCAGGGGAAACAAAAGGTCAGAACAGGTCACAAGAAAAGACGACAGGAAGTATAAAACAGAAAACACAACATGAAAACATAACTACCAAAATAAAACAGGAAACAGAAAACACAGATTCTTAAAAATAAGAGTAACTAACAATTTAGGATCAGAGCCATGACAGCTAATACACCGACCTTATGACATCTGGATGAAATGAAATATGATCATATAATTATGGCATAGTATCTAACAATTATAAGATAACTCGTAAGTCTTAGAAACTAAAGTTGTGATTTTTTTTGTTGATTCATGCATGACAGAAATGGACTTCCATATTCAGTATATTAGGCCAAAACATTAAATGACGTCTTCTGCTTGTATTCCTGCTGCAGGCTGGTGGAGTTATTACCCTCAGTGCACATACCCCGGTACTGGGGCATTGCTGCCAAATGTCTATCCTATGCCAAGACCTCCACCGACCCATTCGTCTACTGTCTGCTGCGGCAGCAGTACAGGAAGGTCTTGGTTAATATCATCAGTCAGGTTCTGAGAAAGGATCACTACTCGCTGTCCATCCACAGCGCGAGCAGTACCCTGGACACCACAGACGACAACTGTATTGCAAGAATTACCTGAGCTCCATGTGCAAAATGATTCAACACCTAAATCCCTTCTGCAGAAAGGTTAAGGTCAGGAGCAGCCTCACAGATGGAAGAGAGTCTTAGACACTGTCTGTAACAAAAGAGTGGACCACAGGACTCCTTACAGTATGTTGTTCTGAGAGAACTATGGAGGACACAATGCATCCACAAAGACAGCACGGCGTGGCCTCTGATGTGTGGCAAAGGCCTTTTCAGACTCTACAGACAGCTGTTTCCACAGGGTCATCATTTTACCTGCTGAGGCATCACCAAGGATACACCACATGAAGCACACAACATTATCATTGTAAACATATGGTGAAGTAACCTTGAATCTGTTGAATTTTCATGTGGTCTTAAAGTTTAAGTGGGAAAAATGCAAAAATATTCATTCTGATGACTGTTTTGAAGCTATTAAAGTTTGTGTTAATGAGTGACAAACTGAATACCGTGTAAAGATAAGTGTGAGGATTTGTGAAGATGTTGTATCACAGATTAAAGAATAAACCTCACTTCCACAGACACACAAGTCCATTATTCAGTATGTAAGGTTCTATCATTCCTCGTAATACTGTAGGTCATTTAAAATAAACTCATGTTGTATCAGTGGGTCCCAACTTTTTTTGTTTTTTGACACCTTTTCATGTGAAATTTTGGCCTAGCGTCAAGACCCAGACCAGGTCCTGAAAAAAATTAATTAAATAAATCCATATTTTATTACATACTTAAAATATGTACAATCTCATAAAATCATTTCCAATGCTATGACATTATAATGACTGATACCAGACCTGATGCACTCACTGACAGCAGTACTGAAGTGATGACTACAGTATAGATGACAGGATGTTGACTATTGTGTCTTCTACAGATCAAATATAAAAAAAATGAATTAATACATATAAAATCAAGTTTTGGTCACTTAGTCCACACGTAAAATAACCATCATAATGCTGTTTCCTTGCAGTTAAATTTAAGTCCAGTTCAGTTACATGTCATTAGTTCTTTTCCTTTTAGAATGTAAATAAAGAATTGTA
Organism: Chaunax sp. Z400; assembly: GCA_037577475.1. NCBI lineage: Eukaryota > Metazoa > Chordata > Actinopteri > Lophiiformes > Chaunacidae > Chaunax > Chaunax sp. Z400. The sequence continues at coordinate 17,687,908 of CM075191.1, read as the reverse complement.
AAAATGAACAATAAATATTAATTGTAAGTAATTGGTTGCAATTGTACAAATCTAAATGAGAAAAATGGTTGCTTTGGTCCCACCGGTACCCCTGACCCCTGTGCTAGCTCCACATCAGAGCTGGACCTGATGTCACTCTAGCTGTACTCTAATGTTGCAAATGTTGAATGACAATTTCTAAGAAAATATTGTATTGTATTATTCCTTTAATCATGATGACGCCTTGGGGGGACATGACCCCTAAACGTTGAGAGCCATTGCTGTAAATGCATCATATATTCCTGTGACATAATCTCATAACAGGAGATAAATACTAGAATAATATGGGGGACATGAAGGCTGACGAAGTTTCACAGATTAATGGGGTAAGCAACCAACAAAGCAGACATGAACTTCCCTCACTCTCACCTCCTTCCACCGGGACAAGCCACGCTTCTTCATCGTGCAGGCCCCCCTTCAACACACACACACACACACACACACACACACACACACACACACTGAGAGAGAGAGAGACAGAGAGAGAGAGAGAGAGAGAGACAGAGAGAGAGAGAGAGAGAGCGCTCTGTGCAGTGAAATATGATCGGACAGCAGTGAACTATAATCGGCAAAAGCCAGAGGTTTCCGTGCTCCTCTAGCCCAGAGAACGGAAAAACTACAGCTTCAAACACACACTGCCACATCACACCGCCGATGTCAAGTAGCTCGCTGCACTCCAACATGCATTTAGGACTTGCGTTGCTCTTTCTCTCCTTAACGAAAAGTTGCTGGTGCGCCCCGGAGCAGACTTGTCATCCCGGAGACGAGGCTTTAGGTAAGGTCTCATCCTAAACGAATGGTTTATAGCGTGGTGCGTGATGCGTAGGAAGATAGATGGACGATTTCATTCCAAAGATGGATTCATCTGATGCACGTAATCATAAAAAAAAAAAAAACAGCTGATAGACATGAGACGCAGACCCATGACCGCACAACAAGCATCCTTAATTAAACACAAGGGCATATGTTGTAATTTAAATACTGTAACCTTCTTGAAAGTTATTATTTCTAGCTACTTATTATGTTGTTTCTTAAAGTCTTAAATTTTGTAGTGGGCTAATAAAGTTTTGTTGTAATACAAATTCAAGGTGTAGACAGATTGTCACCTACTGTTTTTTTTTTTATTCTAGCGACATCTGTCTTTTCATAAACAGTAATTAGAGAGTCTCTGCTTTGGCCTGTCTCTTTTGAATATGTCGCCTCCTAGCGTTTGATTTGTGAGGCACTAATGTTTTCATGCTTGTGTGTTTGTTGGCGTGTTTTCTCTCACAGGAAAATGCAGCAGCGGCATTTTTGAAGAAAAACGTAAGTGTCTAGTTCATTTCTCTTTGCACAATTTAAGGACTTGCATGAAATCGCATGGATTTGATCAATTTTAACTCCCTGAGCACAGAGAGGGATCAGAGTGTCAAATTACACATAAAGTGGAGTATGTGTCATTAAATGAGTTGTCATGCCATGACCTGACCTGAAAACCAAACTATTTGCCACTGCAAGATGCAACAGGTCTTCTCTCCAGATAGCCAGTCAGGAAAGAGGGCTTCTACTCCAGTACTTAAATTTACAGGGGAGACTTTATGGAGCTTAAAAAAATCATAAAACACCAGGTGCTACTCCTGCCAGCTGTTGTGTGTTTTATTTTCTTTCTTTCTTTCTTTTTTGGGATAGAAGATAGTGTTTTTCGACTTCTCTAAAAGACGTGACAGATACAGAGCTTTCAGCATAAGCCATGCAATTATTTTTATTTTTAGCCGAAACATTCTCTTGATGCAGCCATTTTTACTTTATAAATAAATTAAACAACACGTCCCTTTTCAACAATTACGTTACCATCTTTCTCTTCCTTCTTTCTCCCACAGCTACCTGTACAGAGCTGCACCTGGGTTATTGCAATGATATGCCATATTCTAGGTGAGAGGCTGGTGTTAATGTGGGTGGGGCAATTAGTTCCAGATAAAAAAAACTTTAAAATTCATTTCAAGTCAATGCTTTTATTCTTTTGATTTTAATTTCATCATGTTTACCAACTTCTTTTCAAATGTTGCCGCTCCAGAACCATGTTTCCCAACATCCTTGGCCACCGGAGCCGCATGGAGGCAGAGTCAGGAGCCGAGTACCTTCTCCTGAGTGTCATTCATGGCCTGCTCAACGGGGAGTGCTCCCCTGACATACGTCTCGTAGGCTGCTCTGTACTCGCCTCGCCCTGCCGGAATGACAAGGTTGTGAAACCCTGCCGCAGCACATGCGAGGCACTGAGGAAGAACTGTGCTCATGCATTTGAGGCCATCGAAATGGCCTGGCCCTACTTCCTAGACTGTGACCGTTTCTTTGCCAGTGAACAGGAGGGCTGTTTTGACCCGCTGGTAGGGCTGAGAGGTATAGGTCACACTGTTGTGTTATACTGTTTGGATCAATGCATACCCAATACTCTGTGAAACCAACAAAGCATCCTTCTCTCCCTCCCTAAATCCTGGTATCCCTCCTCCAGCCAGACAGGAGGTGGAGATGTCAAGCTTCGCTCCTGAAGAGCCCAGCACCATCATCCAGTTCACCTACACCTCCAACGCTCGGATGTACAGTATACTGAAGAGAACAGCAGCCAAGTGCTCCCATATCTCTCATGTCTACAGCATTGGACGCAGCACAGAGGGCAGGGATCTGCTGGTTATCGAGTTCACCAACAACCCAGGACAGCATGAGCTATGTGAGTACGGAAGAGCAGCATAATGTGATGAAGTTATATTTATGTTTTTTGTAGCATTCCGATTAATTCATTTTTCCCTGTTGTGTGACTAATTTTGGGTGTAAAACATTTCCACCTATTTCTTCACAATCTCTCTGCTTACCTAGAATGACTATTGCTTGTCTTATTGGTCACCCTGGTAGCAGTGGAAATAAGCTCAAAAAGATCACTATCACTGTAAAATGTTAATACAGTGAACTACAGTAGTTAGCAGTTGCTTATTTACACATACAGCAGATACTGAGAAAGATTAGCATTCACTTGGAGCTATGCTTATGGACCCCTGGCAAATATAAGTCCAATATTCACACTCCTGAGCTCCTTTTGGTCTCTGTAGCTCCTTTGGTGCTATATATAAGGGATGGTGTTGTGTCCAGTGAGTTTATTCAGAGAATGAGCCAAAACTGTAAACTACTGTCAATCTGTTTTCTGTCATTTATTGATTTTAATTGATTTGATTTCACACACTTACCAATTTTTTTCTTGTTAAGAAGTGATGTTGAGACAAAACATGATGCTTTTCTTGTGCTTTTCAACATGCCACATTTTAATGTCACTTTATATCAATTTTAATTATATTCAAATTTTTTTTTTTGGGGGCAAAAAAAACAAAGGCACCAACAATGCCACTGGCTTGAATTCGAGGCTTCAAGTCCTCTCAATCTGTCTCGGATTTAGCATATGTAACCGACATTTTTATATTAACAAAGAATCAAATGACTTTGTGCTGCACTTGTAGTGATGAACCTTATCAGAACCTTAAGAGAAATATTACCTGATTATGCAGTTACCCACAGTGTTAGCAAGCATTTTAGAAACTTTAGAACTGTATTGTTTTGTTTCAATGGGTTCCAGGTTAATCTGGAAGCTGTTTTGAGTTAAAAAGCTGTGATAAATGTGCTGCATACCACCTGTACAAAGTTAGCAACTAGCTGTTCATAATAGTGAAATATTTCCCACAGGGGTTCATGGACCAAAACAGATCTAGGGAGTGTGATCTAGTGACTAAATTTCTGGCTTCACCTCATCACGTAGACACAAACACAACTCCGAATGCATGCCAATGATGTGTATGCACGAATACAAGCAACTTTGCTTGTATGCATATGTGCCACAACAGCTTTTTAAAGTGAGATTATGAAAATATTGTGGTTATTGCTTCTTCCACTGTCCAAAAAAGACTAAAAAAATCCATTAATGCAGCTTTGATGTTTGTAATAATAATGTTTGTTTCTGTCTGTAAAACTTAGTGGAGCCAGAGATCAAGCTGTTGGGCAACATGCATGGCAATGAGGTGCTAGGACGCCAGCTGCTCATCTACATGGCCCAGTACCTGTGTTCAGAGTACATTTTGGGGAACCAGCGAATTCAGACCCTCATCAATACCACGCGCATCCATATTCTGGCCTCCATGAATCCAGATGGCTATGAGCTGGCTGCCTCAGAGGTAGAGGATAGCACTGATCCGGAGCTCAGCGAACAGGAAGTAAATATTGTTAACAGAAAAGAGACAAACCGCCTGTATCCATTCTTTTTCTACTGTCTGTTCTGTCTGTTGACCTTGATGTCTGGAGGTGGAGGCATTTGTACTCTGGAGACTGAACATTGTTGATGTACATGGATTTTTCAACTGTGTTTGTTGGTTGTGAAATGGGACACCATGGAGCAACAATATAAAAAGGTTTTGTGGCTGTGGAGTTTGTGAACATAGAGGCTGTCATTTTAAAAATATCTACCAAAAGAGCCCATTTTGCTTTTGATGAGGAATGAAGTGCTGCAAAAACCTGATGTACGAGCATTCAAGCCTTCCACCTTCACCCTGACACCCTTTTTTTTCTACCTGCTGGAGTATTCAACATTAAGCATGACTTCACTTGCTTGTTTAGCAATTGCACACATCTGCAAAAACATTGTGCATGTATTCGTCTTAGGGCGTATCCCTGTGCCTCTAACAAGCACTGCATTCATGTATGCTGTGGACTGATCATGTGCATGTCATGCGGGTCACATTGTGAGGTCTACTACGAAGATCATCATTGTCCATGCATGTAATGTGCCATGTAATATGCACTCCATAACATAATATCTAATAATACTACACACAAGCTATACAGAGAGAGACATTTATTATACATGCATAGCGACTGCCTGCACTGGACTTAGTGATTTACTACACTGCACTGTACATACAGTGTTGAAACATGAAAACATTTAGCATATTGAAGCTCTTATGATCACATTTATTTTGTAGCTCAAAATACATTGAATATATTTAACTTCAGCCAATGTATATTACATGTATTGTACTACATTTTCAATTATATGTAGTGTATGAAAGAGTGAACCTCAAACTGTCCCCATATTTGTGCTTTATACTGTATGGGAACATATACATGAATACATGCATGCATGAATACATGCTTTTTGATTGTTTGGATTGATACTGTAGAACACAGACTGAATGCATTTGCTGCCTGCCTCTATAATTTCCTCTTGTAATTCAACTAGGTATGTCTTTCATGGGTGGATATATGGTCTTGTCAACGGGTTAACAAGAGAATTAACGAAAATAGTCTAACATGTTCCTTCTTGTACTTTACTATTTTCCAGACATAATCACTGTTCTTACTGTTGTCTATAAATCTTCATCAGTCTAAATATGGTCACACTTTCCAACACCTTTTAATTCTCTTAGCTGTTTGTACCTAAATGTTTCAGGGTCACTTGTTGAATAGTTGGACCAACGGACGGACTAACGCCCAGAATATTGACCTCAACCGCAATTTTCCTGACCTCACCTCCATTTTCTACCGGAACCGCCGCAGCAGGCACTACCGCATTGACCACATCCCAATCCCTGATGCTTACTGGTTTGGCAAGGTGATGGGATAGTTTTTAATTAATCAGATTTATGGAGACCTACATTTGGCAGATGCAGTATTTCAGCCTGAATCCTACCTTTGGACTGTAGGTGGCACCAGAGACCTATGCCGTGATGAAGTGGCTTAGGTCACTTCCATTCGTTCAGTCTGCCAGCCTCCACGGTGGGGAGCTGGTGGTCTCCTATCCCTTTGACTTCTCCAAAGACGTGCATGAGAAGAAGATGTTCTCACCCACTCCTGATGAGCAGGTAGGAAGGGAAGATGGGTGTCTGAACTGACGATTAGAGATATTAATGGTGGCTCAAAGGGTTTGGTGCACAGCTGGAATCTCTCCATCTCTCCATTCTCAGGCCTTGAAGCAGCTGGCTCGTACCTACGCAGACGCCCATGCCACCATGTCAAACAATGACACAGAGAGGTGTGGAGCCTCCTTTTACAGAACTGGGGGCATTATTAATGGTGCATTGTGGTACAGTTTTCCTGGTGGTGAGACAAAAACACTTCAAACTACAGAGAGAACTATTTACACATTATTTTTTGTACCCCTTACACTGCTCCTGAGGGACTTATGCATATGTCTCTGTTGCAGGTATGTCAGACTTCAACTACTTGCACACTAATTGTCTGGAGATCACTGTGGAGCTTGGCTGTGACAAATTCCCCTCAGAGGCTGAGCTTTACACAGAATGGAAGAGGAATAAGGAAGCTCTATTAAGTTTTATGGAATCTGTAAGTTTTAGAGAGGTTTCCTAACCTGAAAAGAAATAATATGTTTGTGCATGCATTTGCTTGGAGAAAACTTGCAGAAGAAGAAGAAAGGATGAAAACTATAAATTAGACAGCTCTCAGGGAGAACAAACCTCCACCAACAGCTCAGTTTCCCCATTATGTCATTGCACTTAAAGCTATAGTCCCATGATAGTTTGACCCTCATCATGTGACTCCTTGACCATGAAAACCCTACCCTAGTAATATGTGCCTGTAGGCTTATGAACTATACAGACAGTGGATATAGGTGACATAGCACTTGACTTAAAAAAAAAAGTGCTTGAGCCTAGGAGATAATATTGCTTTCTGTTGTGCTCCCTGTCCCTGAACAGGTCCACAGAGGAATAAAGGGAATAGTTAAGGATATCGCCGGAAATGGGATAAAAGGTGCAACTATCTCTGTCAGGGGGATCAGGAAAGATGTCACCACAGGTAAATTCAATCCTGTATGGTTACATATCTTCCAGTTGATGTTAGTGTTTGATTGCTTTTATTGTAGCCTTTAGGAAGTTGCTGTTAAGGTGTAGCTGCAAGGCATATTATACAAAGTTAATGAAGGATTTTAAACACCTTTAGCCTTGTAAGTAATGTGGCTGTGGGGATGGGAAGGTCTGTGAGTTGATCCACTGTCACCGAGCTGGTCAACAACTATTGGATAAATCCCCATGTAACTTTGTACACATAATCGTATTTTTAATATGTGTAATACTTTTTTATCATGACCAAATTCCTGCAAAACTAATGACGTCCCCATCGGCCTTATGTGTAATATTAATTCGCAAATATTAGCACACTCACACGATAAACTAAGATTGTGAACATGGTGAGCATTTTATCTGCTAAACATCAGCATGTTGGCCTCGCCATTGTGGATATGGTAGCATTTAGTTTAAAGCACCACTGTTGCAGCCTCACAGAGCTGCCAGCATGGCTGTAGACTTGTTTTTAATGCATAGTCTCTCCTTTGGTGTCTCGCCCTTACTGTGCACTTCTGTCACTACCTCTCTTCTGTCATTTGTCTGACCCCCTCTCTGACACGTTGACGGTATTACCCTGTTCTCTTCCCCCCCCCCACTCCAGCTGAAGATGGAGACTACTGGCGGCTGCTAAATCCTGGTACTCATATCCTGACAGCCACAGCCAAGGGTTACTCCAGGGTCAGTAAGAGGATTTATCTGCCTCACACGATGACCACGGCTGGACGTGTGGACTTTGTCTTAGAGAAGGTTGGACATTTGTTCTCATCATCCTGTTCAATCGATGCTATTCAAATATCCTTTTTAATCTTACTTTCTACTGATGCAGTTTTGTCCATTCCTTATTGACCTTACAGTAAATGAATGTGCAAAGGCAGAGCTTCTTTTTGGGATGGTCACTCATTATCTCTTCTTTTCATCTTCATCTTTCCCTTGTCTGGGTTTAGGTTCCTCTGAAGCCCGATTTCGATGACCACTTCTTCCCCACAGTGGACACATGGGATCGATTCGACCCCTACAATCAGTTTGAGCGCTACAGTGAGCCAGAAGTAGGTGAAGGAGGGATAGAGCGGCAGGAAAAACCATGGTGGTGGAACTACTTCTCCCAGTCTGGCATCTCACCTCCACACTGGCTCCTGCGAAATATCTAGAGACAGTACAGGAAAGTAAAGATCCCAGAACACCACTGGGAGACTGGTGGCAGATGGTCCCACATCCAGTCCCACGCAGCAGTGTCAGAGGCATCTATGTGGCAGGAGTTGTGACACTGAAATCAGCAGTACAAAATAGATTTTTATACTTCATGGAAGGATGTGAATAAACTTTTCCCACCAGGCAACAAATTTAATTCTGGCCTGTAAGCAGAGTTTTGGTCAATATTACTTTGCAGCTGCATTTAACTTACTTTAAGTAAAATCAAAGATTTTCACTGTCAAAAATAATGATATGCACTTATTTGAATATTATGATTACAGGGTTGCACAAGACAGCTGCATACAATGTATTTTTGCACATTTTATAATAGCGAGTTTGGAACAAATTTCATGCAGATTTGACCGTTTTTTTTTTTTTTTTTTACATATAACAGCATCTGATATTGAGCACCACATTTACACTTGGATTAGCAGCAGCACAGCACCAATTGTGAACACCAGAAATGATTGCTTTGTTTTTATTTCAAAAGCTTGAAATATATAACATATTAAATATTTTTGGCACGTCACCTTCCATTTTTACATGTAGAAATAAATGAATGATGATGATATTAATTGATCCACTTTTAGAGTTTAAAATATACTAACCTATCTTGAGAAGCTGTTGTAGCCTTGGATCACTGGAGGGAGCCAGAGAACAAGTAATACCAACTCATTGATATTTAAAGTCAGTCTAATGAGTGATAAAGGGCGAAGGGCGTTTCAACCCTTCATTCATAAGTGAATAAATGTATTTCAATACAAACACAGCGGGTCTTTTGTGATACAAGCTTAACAACAAGTTTAAGGTAGGTTACATGGCAAATCTATTTTATTAAAAGCAGTGGCTTCTTCTCTATCTTAGTATAGTTCACCTGTCCCAGAATAGCATAGAAACAAGGCGGACTATGGATATCCTGCAGACCAAGGAAGCAGAGGAGGAGATATCTTCATCGTCCGTGGTTGATGAAGGACACGCTTTTATAGACCGGGTCCTTAGAAGGACGTGACCCCAGAATTGGGACACAAATTGTGTGCAGAATACCTGTGAGGTGTAACTTACACAGCTAAAAGGAACACAGCCACCAGTATCCCTCCACAAAGTAGGTGGGGGATATTGGGATGGGTTCATCCGTCCGTGTGTGGGTAAGTGTGTGCGTCATGTATTCTCAAAAGCTGTTCAAGACAAGTGAATTACATTTTTGTGGAGAGCTGTATTCTGTTCTGTAGGAAATCGAGGTAAAAAATTACTGCCGGCCCTTGATTCAAAATTTGCACCTGCTGCATAGTTTTGCAAAATGATCAAGTTTTCTCGAACCTGTTAAAGGTAGGAGAATGAGATTTTGTGGACAGCTTTATTATGTACTGCAGTAAACTGAGTTATAAAATTACAGCCGATGAACCGTTGTTACTGGAGTTATCACCCTTGATTATGACACTTTCATTTTACATGTCCATCATCATTGTTTCACTTCATTCACAAATGTTTCTTTTCACAAAAGCATGCACACGAGGAGCAAGCATCATGTGTCGGAGATATTGATGACTGTGTCTTCTTGTTAGAGTTATCCACCAAGGAGAGTTGGAGGAGGATATGCGATCACATGTTTGTCTGTCTGCCTGTATTTAGAAAAGTTGTAACCGGATTTTCATGGAATTTTGTACGTGGTGGATCTTGGGCCAAAAAATAGTTATTAAGCTTTAAAGGGGATCTGGGTACGGATGATAATTCTGAATCAGTTTTTCACTTTTTATTTTTTTAACAAGATAATAATAGGCCTATCTAAATGAAACACCCCGGGATGGACAACTATTGATGTTCCATCACTATGGACAATTAGATCCAGATCTGGGTCTGCTTAATCCGGATCTGGGGGATTCAAATATATATTTGGAGGGGGCGAATTTGTTTCAGTTCTTAGTGATGCTGGTGTTGGCAGACATATGTATGCTTGTAGACCAGGGAACCATGCATGTGCACTGTGACTACAAATAGCCTGACATAAACATAATCCATGGAATATTTAGGTCTGTGTAGCATAATCGTTTTATCAAATTTTCACAGCTGGAATAGAGAAATCACAGCAGTCTATCGACAATATCTGCTGGCGACGGGATTGCGTGCAACCTCTCATAACCTCACAGTCCATCTGCTATCTGTTTCCAAAGCACATTGGCCTATGCTTGAACTAATGTACATAAGTGAGTGTGTTAAAAAAGAGCATGATTGATATTTGTAATCTATAACATAATTAGTTCCAGTATATTGGGTCTGCAAAGTATAGTATATATTCATACAGTTCACAAGGAAGCTAAAGTAGTTATTGACTTTGTAGATTGGTCATATATGCTCAGAGCAGATTTTATGATGATGAGCTTAATGCAAGTCTGCAGTAGGTGGGGAAACTTCCTCATTATGAGACTATGTATTAGTGAAGTTAAATTAAACACAACACAAATGATCATTAACTCTTGGACGCTTCATTAGTGTTAATAAAAGCCTCATGTTGGAGCCCTGAATGTTCTTAAAATATCCCACATATCTGGATTTAATCTATGAACGTTACTGATTTATTGGTTGACTATTTCATGCTTAAGTCATAGTAATGTCCCCTTGAAAGCCTACATTAAATGTGGGTTCGTAGCAGAATAAGTGCCTCTGTGTGTCAGCATGTTATGAAAGCCAAACTGTGAGGGTCTCTGTAGTTTGGACCTCAAGAATCTATAGATTTTCATCTCAATTGATTTGCTATTCTAAAACAAAAATTGGAAAATGGAAACTAATGTTTTAAACTGGAAATAGAACCATTTCCAATTTAATTTTGTCCTAAAATACAATTATGTGATGTTTAAAACACACACACACACACACATACACAAAAATCACATTTTCCATTATTACAAAATGCTAAATTAAGGCAACTTCAAAATTATTTCTGTCATCAAAAGATAAACTGGAAGCATTCATGATTATAGGGCTACATACAGTAGATGTGGACTAATAAGGAAACTGGTGCGATTGTTAGCAAGAGTTCACCTTTGCAGAAGTGGTCACTTAAAGTGTATACTCCCTCTTGTCTTGAAATATACTGCGCTATAAGGTGCGTATGGTGCTGTAATGATATAAAATAAAATAAACAATAATAACGGGGGCCTTCTTCTATGAACTGCTTGTCCTCACATGAGGACATTTGTATTCAGTTATGATTCTGCAAAATCTTAGTCTATTAATATGTAAGATAGCATACAAATTTTCCCCTGAGAGTATAATTAGTGCTATCAGCTTTTATCACATTTTCAAACAAATTGTCAAGAATGAACTGTGCATTGCCAGTATTATTTTCCACACTGCATGTTAATATTACTTTAATGGATGTGATGTATTAAGAGAGGATGTGGGATCATTTTGCAGCCAGTTCATGTTGAAGTTGGAAAAGGTAAGATAGGTGTTAGCTACTAGGTTTGATAAAACAGTGAGATTAGCCTGCATATTGTTGGCAGACCACTGAAGTCTTGAACTTGTCTGTGCGAGCCATTCTGTGCTAATTTATAGGCTAGACATAGGCTAGACACAGCTTACATATAACTGAACTGTCAATGCTGTGGCTGCTGTTAATAATTGTGAAGATTTAGAGTTGATATTAATGAGTTTCTTATCGATAAAAAAAAAACTTTTACAATGATGAATAGAATCTTTAGCCCTGAGACTTGATTCAAAAGCTTTTCCTTTAACCTTTTAAACCTTTGTTGTTGGGAGAGAAAGTCTGGGTACACACAATCAGAACAGACAGTTATGGATGTGCACATTACAGCACACACATATTGTCTGTTGATCAAATCACTGGTCAAAGTGGGTGGGTGTTTCCTGACTGTGCAAAGCCACTGTCAGTCAAATCTGATCAAGCCACACCCACAGAATTCTGATGAAGATTATTAGCTGAGTTTTTGGGTGGCAAACTCATAAATAACAAATCAGAAATGATAACGAAGGATGACTTTTTTTCACTTTTGATTTTGCGTGTTGCTTGTTTAATAATAAATAATTAATGACAGAGAAAACTTTGAGTCAAATCAAAATTTCAGGGGTTTCAAACATTAACAATTTCTAGGTCTACTGTACTCATTCAAATAATGTCTATTCCTGTTCATTCCATCTGCAAATTGACTGCTTATAACTCTGCAGGTTATATAAGGCATATCACCATGCATTGTTTTGTATGCTCTCTGTATTGTTTGTTGAAACCACTAACTGATGCATGTAAAAGTGGACCCATGCTTTTTGCCTTCTGTCTTTATAAGAATCACAAGGGTGTTAACCTTAAACCTGTAACTAATATTATGCTCAAAATAACCAACAGTTATGAAGCATTTATGGGCTTTCTTTTTGAAAAGTCTGCTTTTGAATCATGCTATAATTACCTTCCTTCCAAGGCGGAGTGTCCTCCTTAAAGTACCTGGAGTGAGTTTCCATCTGACGACATCTACTGAGGTCTCAACCTCCCTCACTGGCCTCCCCAAAGTAGTCACTTTCAATCCTACAGTATCTGTTTCTCTAACATAACCAGTTTGAACTCTCCACATACAATACAAATGCCAAATTACTCTCATGTGATTTTGCTCTATCTTCTTCTTTTCCTCTACCTCTTTTTTTCTCTCTCTCTCTCTCTGTCAGTCTGTCTGTCATTCATATAGCTATATAGCTGCTATGCCCCACGAGTAGAGGCCTGCTCAATGTGGCAGACATGATTTGTTTGCTTTGCAATTATTTTCCATCAGTGGAGACAAATGGATTCATACTGGATAGAAAAACGCACACGGACAGGGCCGGAGCGATGAATTGGAACATTGGAACATTGGAACAGACTAATAGGTAAGATGGTGAAAGATAAAGATAGAGATGGAGAACATAGAGAATCTAGGGGAAAGAATAGACAGCTTATAAAAAGCTCTCAGTACCACATGGCTGCAATGCATTTTGAAATCTATGGTGTTGTATTTATTTGTTGCTTTCAAGAGCAAGTCACGGTTTTGAAATCAGAATATAAACCTAACATAAGAATAGAGTAAAAAATGGACAACACCCAAACAAAAATACAGGTAGAGGGTAGGGTTAGCAATAGTGACACATATTTAAAGAAGTTGGGGACTTGTTTTAAAAAAGTAAAAAAAAAAAAAAAAGAAGCTCTATACAGCTTGTCCGGCTTGATCTAAATTTAACAAAACTCAACGGAAGCCTGCAAGGTTTTCATATTGGCATATTGGATTACATATATGCTGATACTGAAATTATTGGTCGACCAAAAAATTAATTTATTTTGTACATGTTTATTTGTATGGGATATTTTAACTTTTTTTTTTTTTTTTTTTTTTTTTTTACACATTTGCAATGACTGAATGTTAAGAGAATAAAAAATCCATTGCTATTAGAAAGTGTGTACTTGCATTATTATGGTATTACATTATCTTTAAAAATGCTCTTAAAATGATGACATCTTTTATCGCAACTATTTCTGGCACAATAATTTGTTGCTCAAAAATAGTTGTTGTGCCAGGCCAAGAGGAAATAACAGCATGTGGCTAAGACTCTGACCGATGCCCACAAGTGAGTTCTAATCACTAACAAGTTGGTGCAGGTTATGATGTCAATGGTAAACATTAGTAACAATACAAAACTTTCTTTTCATTTAAGACTGTATTACACTGTTAATACAAATACAAACATCCTCTGTAAATAATTCATATAAAATACTTCTAGCATTTCAGTGAGAACCACTAATTAATTTACATGGCTTTTATTGTAAGATATTTCATATACAGACATATATTGGCTGGTTTTTGTAGAAAACTCATTGACTTGCAAGATTACCATTCACACTAAAAATGTTGATATGGCTATTTTTTCTCAATACTCATCAGGCTAAAGTCTTATTTTCTTTGATATTTTAAGACAAGTCAAGTTGAATGATTAGCATTCATCCTGTCCATCCCCTATGACATCATCTGGGTAGCAATTTACAAGTATGATCCCTCTAAAATGTGTCTGGTAAAACCATTTTGTCTGCGTACAGATATCACTCCTTATGAGAAAAGAGTGACTTAAGCGTTGTTTCTAGTTTAATGTAATAAATGGTTTTCTTTTCTCTGGTTTCTTTTAATTTTACTGATTAATAATAGAACACAACTTGCAATTTTTCAAACATAGTTTGAAAGGGATTGACAGAATATGCAATTAGAGATTAGACTGGAGGTGAAGGATCTCTTAATTTGCCCCTAATGTGTGATGAACACAACTGGGTTGCAATCTTTTTCTGTCTGTTTTGAACATTCAGACTCTCCTCATAAAAGAGGTTAACCTCTTCCTCCCTGCTTGCATTGCCTTGATTTTTCTTCCTCCTGCCCTCTGTCATCCTTTCCTCTTCATGGCCATGTTTTCCTTACCCTTTTCTAGTGTCTCTGTTGAATATGCCTTGTCCTATCACCCCCTCCTCCCCTTGTCTCCCTTTCCCCCTCCACTCTTTCCCTCCCTTTATGTGAAGGGCAGGTTCAGGGGTCACCATTTACTCAGAGAGGGCTGAGAAAGTTGTATGGGCTCTGCCCTTGGGGCTGCCATGTTGCATTATCATCAGGGAGATTGTAGGTACGCAGCAGCCACTGGCTGCCGACACAACAACCACAGCCTCAGCCCCAGCACTGGGCCGTATAGACTTAGCTAGGTTCAAACCCTCCTCATGCCTGAGCGGCTAGCTGGCCCCGAGTCAGCCCTCCTCTCTTACTGACCTGCTGGGCAGAACTAATATGTATGTCTAGACTTCCTGGGAACTCCTCTACCTGAGAATACACAGCTGCAAAGTATGTGCACCGGTTGTACTTTTTTACTTTCATATTCTGTCCTGCTCTGTGGTGCAATCACCTTTCATCACAAGAGATTCTTAGAATTTTATGAGTATTTACTGTAGAGATGATGCTTGCAAACCTGCTTTCGCCAACAATTTAGTGCATTCAGAAGACAAGACCGTTGCTCTGAAAGAGGAAGAAGAAAATGATGCAAAATACAGTAGGTATGTGCCATTTTACAATCAGATTATTTGACAGATTATCAATATAAGGGTGGGAATTTCGAATTCTCTTAAAGGAATAGTTTGACATTTAGGCAAATAATATGAAACAAAAGTCAGGAGACATATGGCACAGCTGGAAATGGAACTGGACTATTTCTTGATCTGAAGCATCTTGAAGTCTTGTCATCTCTGCAGGTAAGCAGTGAGTCCAGGAAGTTGCTGTTCCTGGCCAAGAAAAAGTTTGGCACAAAATCTCATAAAACCACAAACTGCTGTTTTTACACTTCAGCGTTTGACCTAAAGTTAAGTTAGTGCCCTTTATAGGTTCCCACATCAGTTAGCTATGACAGTAGTATTGATCTGATTATCTAAATCTCTGCAAAAAAAAAAAAATCTTGTTATAACATTTTACTATATTGCATTTTCATAAAAGCTCAGACAACTGAAGTAAATCTGCTGGTAACAGGGGGATGGAGCTGATCCCAGCTGACATGGGGCGAGAGGTGGAGTAGACCCTGGACAGGTCACTTAGCCTTCCAAACACCTTTAGAACCAATGTTCAGGCTCACAGAGAGGCCCAGCAAGGCGCTGTAGAGGTTGTGGCCAAGCGAAGCTGTGCAGTCATTTGGAGTTGAAATGGCTCCTGAATAGAGTCCCTGAGTCTGATTCAGTGTGCTCAGCCAAACCCTTGGTAATTGCAAAAACAGCACTTGGTCCACTAATAATGGGTGCGTGTCATATCTAAACCTCGGTCCGCCTGTCTGTCTTTGCCACAGAGACAGCAATTATAGACGACAGACTCGGGCCTGCCACTGGACATGCACACAGTGAGGGCAGAGGAACAGGAGAATGTGTGTGGGGGGTGGGTGGGGGAGTGACTGAATGAGGTGTGTGTGTACTTCCATGTGTGTGAGGACACCGGAAAGGGCAAATACAGTGATGCAGCTTAGTTAGATTGAATTGAGCAGACATTCCTATTTAGTCGGGCAGCCACAACAATACTGTGAACATGAATTATCCCAAAGTTTGCAACAGTTAAGGCTTTAATCTGCAGCTGGCAACTCCTTAGATTACAATGAATGACTACTGAGTCAGTAATCAGTAAATAGTTTGTTGTTATTCACTGAATCTACTAGCATTGAATGAATGTTCTTCTTTGATGCAGTTACTGTCATTAGCTCCACAGAGGAGGTTATGTTTTCACCCGTGTCAGTTTGTTAGTTGGATTGTCAGCAGGATTATGCAAAAACGGTGCAACAAATTTCCATGAAACTCGGTGGGAGGATGGGTCTTGGGCCAGAATAGACCCCATTAAATTTTGGAGTGGATTAGGAGAAAGGGGTGGATCCAGAATTTCTTCTTTTTTTCTTTTTTTTTTACTTTCTTCAACATTGCAAGATGTTTTTCAACATTTTCTTTTCTTTCTCCGGATTTTCATGTTAAAAATGAAGCATATATAGGGTGAGTGTGAGCAATTTGGTGCAGATCCAAATGGAAATCTGTATCCAAATGTTTGGCTGTAACAATTCCAGTAACCTTAAATTATGGTTATACGGTTATGCGTGGGATTAGACAAGGCTTGATTGAATTAAAGGGGACTGTTGGGCCTTGGCGGAGATATCTGCTCTACTGAGTGCCATTCCAATTTTCCACATGTTTTTTTTCCCAGTTCCTGCTCTTATTTCTTGCTGTATCCTGAGATGACATTAAAAATAAGACAGCAAGACAAAACCATTTTCAACAATGACGTATAAAGGGAAGGTATGAACTGAAATGTCCATCTTATTAACATTTCCATTTTCTCCTTGAAGTTGAAACCTCCTTTTTGTCAAGTGTTTATTAATTTGTCTAACTAAGTGTGACAACTAAGACCTTTTGTGTGTAACACACAGTTGGACATTTCTCTGAGTCACTTCCTTTACTAAACAGTCTCATGGCTACCCATCCATAACTCCTACAATGGCCATCACGAGGATTTACTACAATGTCGACTGATCTTTCCTGTTACCCTGTTATTGTTTTATTTGATTTTCTCTGCAGGGGCATGACGGACCAGTGCCATGGCAGACAATAGAGCAGAGTCAGGGTCTGACCCCAAAACTAATTTGGCAGTTTAAGCTCTTTAAACGAGTGGCTGTTTCACAAGTTCCCAGTTTATTTATCCCTCGTTCTCCTTTCTCTTCATTTGTGGTGAAAAAGGAAAACATTTTTCTGTGCAAAGAGCTATAAAGGGGAGGAAGGAGAAAATCAAACATATTTTTAGGACCCATTCCTTTCTATGCGTTTTCTCACTCTTCTCAAAGCGTCTCATAGCTCTTTTTGGAAGTTTGAGATTGTCCCTTGAGCTTTATTGGGGTTTCTTCATTCAAATAATATTAAACCATTACATGTATACAAGTAAGAGCAGTCTACATGCATGACTGGAAACAAATCAGTGCTGTGTAATCAGACATTAAACTAGTGAGCTTGTTTTCTTTGTAAATAGCCCTTTTGTCTCTGAATTTCATTTCTCATGATTTGTTATAGGACAGTATCTGCTTTTGATTTGGTTGGGCTGTTGTTGCCGTTGCATTGTACCACAACACCCAGTGTCTTGTTGCTGAAGGGGTGAGAGGTCAGAGGAGGGTAGCCGTAAGCAGCAACAAGGCGTGTGAAATTTGACACACCTATGCACCATTTGTGTGTGATTACATCGATTTCCTAGGGCAATTTCTGTTGGCACCTTCACACAGACAGATACATACACGGCATGGGAATTTATGATAGGAAGCAGGGCTGGTGAGCTTTCAGACGACGATTCTGAATAAACACTACAGCTTTGTGAATTTTTCATTCAGTGTTAATGAAGACTATTGCATTCATTATATACTGAGCAACAGTAGAAACGCATAATTTTAAAAACTCAATATTTTCCTTTCACTAGCCCTAATCTACTGAATCAAACAAGCATGTGATTCACTGAAATGACTTTTTTAAGTACCGACAACCAAACCATGTTAAATCATGAATAACCATCATTTAGTCATAACATAGCCATAACAGTCATCGGTGCATTTCAGAGTAAATGATGGTGTTGGTGAGATTTTTTGTGCATGATTGAAAACATCTGGCCAAGGCAAGACAAGACAAGTCCACATGTCATTTCCAGAATACAGCAGTCAGGCATCAACTTCATGCATGACAATGTCAGACCACATGTGGCTCATGGCTGTCTGGAGTAGCCTACAAGGACCAGAACAATATCGCTGTCCTTCCTTGGCCAGCATTTTCACCAGATCTCAACCCAATAGAGCATTTGTGGGATGTTCTGGATCACCGGGTGAGACGGAGAGATCCTGCTCCAGCAACACATGAGCAACTTGTCACAGCTCTGCAAGAAGAATTGCATGTCATCCACCACAAGTCCAGATTAACTGGTAAAGTGGTATAGACCATATATACAGTTTGCATAACTCAATGATATCTGTATCTCTCTTTTCAGAGAGTGTTCTGACAGGGCCTTTGCACCATTCAGGTAAAATTGTTTTTACATCTCTTCCATCTTTTCCTCAACCTCCGATCCTTTTAGTTTTTGTGAAAAGTAGTGAAGTAAAATGTAATTCAATTAGGTGGTTGTTACCCCGAGGCCTATGATGTTCCTTCTCTTCCTGCTGCAGCTTAAGTCCCTCTCTCTCTCTATTACTTTATGCAATGTTGAGAAGTAGACCATGCAATATTATTTATTATTACACATGTCTGCCAAACATTAAAGGGCTCAGTGGGTAAAAAAAAACATCTCAAACTGAGACCAATACGCATCTATGTTGTACTATATATTAAACAACAGTTTGATTTAATTATTAAACAGCTCATTCATGTAACCTGAATGCAACCAATATCAAAGCAAATTTATCAACTTTTTATTTTGATACGTAATCAATGTGAGAAGAACGTTGTCAGTCCATCTATGATGTCACATAAATTCAACCTGGATTTGCACATACACAGGCAGATCAGTAAAACTCAAGAGTATTTGCTTCTTGATTGTCAGTTGTTTCTATGTAGCTTCCATTTTATACATCAATCTGACAGTTTTTAGGATTTTATGTTAGTTGTTTGTTTTGATTAAATGCTGAATATGCAATATATTTGCCACTTTCAATAAAGCTAAAACCTGAAGTTGTGAGTGTGCTTTCTTGAACGTTAATCAGGCCATTTATTTTGGAACAAATATGTTTTCCGAATGTGAAAACTGTCTAATAAATGGGCTAGATGTTAAGGTAGCTAATGGTGTCAATCACACCTCCTTGCCACTTTGGAGTAATGGACTGAGGAGTCATTAAAGAACTATACTAACATGGAAGTAGGGCTGGACCCAAATATTCGGCTGTTGGGATATTTGTTGGTTGGGATGGTATTCAGTTTTCATTATGTCAGCACATTCTTGTAATACATTTCTAAGGTTTAATTGCACTGTTGACATGTCAAAATATATAGGACTGACCCAAATGCTCCAAAGCTTCCATGCCATGCCATGGCAATCCATGACCAAAAAAGACCATTGAGGGAAAATTTCTGATCTGCATGTACAAATGTGGTCCGGATCTACAAAGTAAAGTTGACAGGACAGAGGAAACTCTCCAGAGTAACTGGACTTTTAGATCCTGAAAATAAATCCTGAAATAGATATTTTTAGACAGCTGTGATGGAGCTAAGAATTCGTCAGGATGGATTGTTTACTCCGATCAATTTCACTGTATGAACCAGACTGTGTCTGAACTTTTTGGATGTGTCGAAGAACACACATCGTCAATAAAGATTAGTTCCTATCTGATCCTGCATATAAAATAAGCTGCTGTGGCTCATGCATCAATGCACATAGCAACCACCTCCTCACTGAAGCTAAAAATGTTCATGGGTAATTATCTCAAAGTCTCCGATGCCCCCAAAATGGTATTTGGTAGAGCCCTAGAAATACAAACCATCTCAGCTTGGGTGCCTGCCAAAGATCTCAGCTGTGTGCAGCACTTTATATTGAGCGATGACAGTGCATCAAATATGCAAGTTGAAAATGACCAAACATGGTGGCATAACACCAATTTTGATACCAAAAATTCCGATCCCAAAGATAATATTCAGTCTGACATTGAAGTGGTACTCTTAGGTCTTACCTCAAAAGTTGCAGTTTTATTTTTAGAAAATACATGCTCAAATCTGCAGTCTAAAAGTCACCATTTTATAAGAGGACATTTCAATGCTTACTTCACCCTCCCTCACTTCAAGTTGTATTTTACTGAATGGGGTGTACATTGGCGGAAGACTTTGGCAGGGCGATGATAACTCGATAAACACACACGAAGATCAGTGACCTTGCTCTATCTAATGCCAAGCTTTGTTGGTCATGTTTCCTCAAGGAAAAGAGGAAACACTTAAAAAGTCAGCGATGAAGAGAGAGAATGAGGAAAAGCCCTGAAGGCAAATGGCAGGGAACATCAGTCCCATTAGACGGAGCTACTTTAGCTGTCATGCAAGAGTATGTGAGAGTATGCAGTCAGCATCACTGAGCGCACACAGATCGCCATGGTGAGGATGATGATGATTCAAATCTATTTCTTATGTTTGATTGGATGATTGAACATTTAGCTCAGTTTTTACCCAGTCCATATGAAACAATCATTAAAACCATTGCAAAAACAGATTGAGTAAAAAACAAAACAAACAAACAAACAAACAAATATGCATATATATATAAACATATATATGTATCTGCTGTTTAGTTCATAATCAGCTTTAGGCCTTTTTCTGTAATAGCTGTTAACCAGTTAAGCATCAAAGTGTATACAAGGATGAACGTATCAATATTTGTCAAAGAATTTTTTGAGTACAGAGGCTTTTTCCTCATAATTTACTTGAACTCTCCGGAGAAAAACAACACGAGTTTGTGATTCACTCGGATATCACATGACTGAATAGCAACTGACCTCAAAGCCATGCAATCTGCTCTGTAGTTAGAAGTCAACCGACAAGTCAAACCAAGTGGAGTAAACTCTCCAGAGATATTTGGTTTGTCAGAGCTGATTAAACCTAGGGAGGCGTAAGCAGACACTCTGGCATAACACGTGGTGGTGTTGAGTTGAGCCATTGGCCTCAGCCTATTTACTGGCCGATGTGTTGGGACAGGGAGAATGAAGCGGAGAACTTGTACGGATGGAGATGATGATGGTTGATTTCTCTCACACAAGTCTCTCTCTCTCTTCGCTCTTTGTATTTAATGACATTTTCTATTTGATTTCACAGCCAAAGCTTATTATCTAGTAATTGTGTTTGCTTGTGCAGGCATGCGTGAATCTGTGTGCACAAGAACAGTTATTATAATGGCTGTATGTTAGAGACCCGTTTTTCCATGTTTACATACAGCAAGAGAGAGAGAGAGAGAGAGAGAGATTTTCTTCTGTGTCTGTGTTGCAGAGAAACACTATGGAACTTTTTTCGTCACAGCTCATCACACTGTGAGATCACATAAACGCGATGTGACAGTGCACAGTGCAGCTCAGCAAGTGGCACTGGGATTTTAATTGATGTTAAAACCACCAAGTGGTCAGTGTGGTGTTCGGTTTTGTGTACTGAGAGAGTGAGAGAAATGGCACTACAGGATCTGTCTGAAGCACTACAACCCAAAAGATTTACGATTGAAATTTTGCAAACATGAAAGTACCATGCTGACATGATACTATTCAATATGTTGAGCGTTTGGCCGTGCTTGTCGTTACACTGGTAATGATATTCTTATGGTGAACTCAACTCAGTGGTTTTAGTGGTTGAGAAATATAGCAAAGAGATACAGAGGAAGCAGCATTTATCTTGCCAAGAATTGCAAACATGACCATCTAATTAGCTCAAAATGAAAAAAAACTGTGATAATTTACTACATTATAGTGAAAATTGTAGGGATTTAACCACATATTTGATTTGACAAATATCTCAATAAAAGACATCTTGGTACCGTCGTAGGACTGTGTCTAAATATATTGAGCAATAATGCATCATTTTGTAGAATGTCATGCCGTCCTGTTCATATCAAAGGCAAATTATGGTTGACTCAGCTTTATTCACACTTAATGGTACAGAAAAATCAGTTTTGTGCAAATTATTGGTTGTTGCCTTGGTGATTACAAGTCAAAAAGTGTGGATGTTTATACAGAGAACAACAATAGTCAGTAACGCGTGTGACCACCTCCAGCATTTATCACTGCTTCACACCTCCTGTGCATGGAATGGATAAGATGGTTAATCTGGACTTGTGGGATGGCATGCCATTCTTCTTGGAGTGCTGTGACAAGTTGGGCGTGTGTTAATGGAGCAGGATCTTGTTCGATCCAGAACATCCCACAAATGCTCTATTGGGTTGAGATCTGGTGAATATGCTGGCCAAGGAAGGACAGCGACATTGTTCTGGTCCAGATAGGCGACTCCTGACAGATGTGAGCCACATCTGGTCTGGCATTGTTATGCATGAAGGTGATGCCTCATTGGTGTATCCTGGGAATGACATGTGGACCTAGGGCCGTATCTTGGTAACGGATAGCTGTTAGTGTATCGTGGATGTGGACAAGGTCTGACCGCCATCCATTAGCAATGGCTCCCCACATCATGACAACACCACCAAAATGGTCCACTTCCTGGATGTATGCTGCAGGATAGCATTCCCCACGGCGACAGTGCAAATTAAATCTGGACTTGTCAATAAATGTGATCTCCGTCCACTGTGCGCTCCATAACATCTGTAACATCTGTGCTACACGTGTCTGCTGAGTTCTGGCCATCAGTATCATCAGCATCCCAATTACCTGGTCACGTAAGTTTTACGGAAGCCGTGGCATCATCAGTTGTTCCAGTAGGGCATTAATTAGACCCAGGAGTTTCTTGCCTTGGCCAGTGGCCCTTGTAAGTGCAATTCAAGAGAAATTCTCAAAAATGCCCTTCCTTGAATCGTGTTTGGAATTTTTTCAAATGTATTTCATGAGCTGCTTATCTCAGATTGCAACAAAGTATTTGAGACATCTTCCTGATTAACAAACAAATGGGACTAAAAACTTTTGTTGAAGTAATACGTTGGGGAAAACATGTTTTGATCAATTGGCTTGAATTTTAGTTTAGATTTCACTATGGTAAAACCAAATAAATCTGATTTTTACATAAAGGCTCTGTGTGTGTGTGATTAAACAACTGCTCTGCAATTGTGTTCATTCAGCCGGTGAGGTTTTTTTTCCTAATAGCAAGCAGCAACATTAAGCTGGTGTCCCTACACTTAAACCTTTTCAATCTTGCCATTCCCTTTTGCCTTCAAACTAGTTAAACCCAAATCCTCTGCATATGACCCTCCTTAATCTTGTATTCGACCAAAGTGATCCTCTGTTAGCTCAGAGCATTGAGCTTATTACATGATGATGAATATCTCACACTGAGTTAAGTCATTTGGATAGGCAATACAGACATGCACTGTGTGAAATTAGCATTGCTTTAGCTTAGCCTACCATAGCTTAGCCTGGCAGGACTATTGTAAAAGTCACCTTTCGGCTGACAACAAAGCTAATATTAGCTTAGCATTAGCGTTAGCAAACAGGGGGCTTAATCAGGCTGCAGGGCTGTCAGAACATATAAACACATGCTTCCAAGGGTTCCTTTGGAGTTTTAATCCTGGGTCTCGGCAGGCGATGAGGCGATGACCTCATGGTTGGACTGGTGCCTGTGGGAGGATTGGGGAAACTGTGTCTGTCTAGCAAGCCACTTGCTGAGGTGTGTGTGTGTGTGTGTGTGTGTGTGTGTGTTTCTGTGGATGTTCTTGATTGTGTTATTGAAACATATGAGACTTAACTGGCACCAGCAAGTTGAACTTGCACACGAATAGAAGTTTAGCTGTTTTTTTGTGTGTTTTTTTTTTCATTTGTATGCTGTGTCTAATGGTGATACAATGCGTGTAGGCCCCAGGATATGAACACAATGATATTTCAATTGTGTGTGTGCCACATTGTATTAACAGTGTGCATCGTTTTTCCTCATGGCTGTGAGATAATTGAAAAGGTTAACCTGTCAGTTTTATCTTATGTTATTCGTATTTCCTCAGACTACGACGGTTGTTAGGGACATCGGTGACTGTCAAGATGGCAAGCCCATTCAAGTCTTCTATGACCTAAAGGCCATGTTGTGCAAAGAAATTATGACAGTGCTGCTATAAAACCAGATAGAAGGTTACCACGTCAGCGATACGCCAACCTCCGACCGCAAGAGAAGAAATTTTATTTCTACCAATTAAATGTATTTTGCACTGTAAGAAACATGAATCACTGGGGACCCATTATTATGAATTCCTAGAGTGATCCAAGCAGACCTGTAGCCCAGGCAGACCACCCCTTTATGACTGCCCAGATCCAACAGAGGGGGGTTTTGGGGTTAAAATAACTCCACATCTTTGCAGAGAAAACTTTGGACACTGGAAGTCAGTTGAATTGAGTTAAATGCGCACACGCAAATGCACACACACCAACATATACACACACACACATATGTTGAGCACAAGGACTCTGGAAGCAGATTGCTTTGTTGTCAGTGTCAGGGACTGTCAATAGCTCCAGCCATCCATGGGCATCATCAGCCAGTAAGACTCAGGACTCACTGGCTCCACAGCAAAGGCAACCTGTCAGCATAATGCAGAAGGCCTCAGGGTTTTCGGAGTTAAGGCTCTTTATGAACAACGTACTGTGAGAGCATTGCTGATGGCCTCTGGGTTGGTATGCAGAGAGGGTGAAGCCAGGAATCATAAAGACAAGATATGGCTAGAGCAAACGATAGCCACTAAACAGAATGCTGAAGCTGAAACAGGCCAGTGGAGAGGTTGATAGATTGATACAATCATAGACATTTTTAGTTCGAAATGACCTGTAGATGACCGTAAAAGTTAAATGTGGTCCAATTGCTAATGATCCAACAAATATTTTAACAGAAATTAAATCAACCAGCATAGAGCGGATGTATGCTGGCTCACTCTCCTGGTCAGTCTTCATTTTACAGGGATATTTTGTGCCCGGTGGCCGACAAAAGTGTTTGTTGGGAACGAAATGCAGATGATGTCATTGTTATTTTAAAGACATCGTCCAATCTAAAAAATTGTCTTTTGCCAATTAACGATATTTGTTATATTTAATTTTCTATCAAGCAGTAAGATAAGACCAATGTGGTCTCTAACTGTGTGTGTGTGTGTGTGTGTGTGTGTGTGTGTGTGTGTGTGTGTGTGTGTGTGTGTGTGTGTGTGTGTGTGTGTGTGTGTGTGTGTGTGTGTGTGTGTCCATCCTCTCTCCATGAGACCCAGCCCTCTGGCCTTCCAGCTGAGTTCACAGATCTAAAGTCGAGTTAATCTGGTTTTACCTGTAGCCCCAAAAACAACAAGGGAGTAATCCAGGAACAGCTGTAATCAAGCATGAAACCACTGAAGGCTGCCTGCTAGCTCGGGTCAGGGAGCACAACAGGAAGAGACCACATGTGAACACTGTGACATTGAACTAATCGTCATAAATGATGTGGATGTGTTGTTGATATATGCTCTACCATGTTGATATAGATTTGTAGAGTCTCTTGAATTTGTGACAAGTTTGATCTGTCTTTTGCTTGATTTATAATATCTTTTCTTTTTTTTTAAACTTTTCACAAATTTGCGAAGGTTGTTTACTAAATTCTTGATTTGATACAACTTTTAATTGATATTTATTTATTCATTAAGCCAAAATTATATTCTATTTTATACTATTCTATTATATTCCCTGTGACGTCCTGGGTCATTTACAAATCATAAGTGTGCTACTGTTTTTGGCAACAGCTCAGTGAATCTCTCTGGATGATATCGTTTGTCTGTTGTGAAACAGTATGGACGTCAGTGAGTCTCTGTCTCAACACAGGACAATTATATAAGTAGGCTTGGGACAGAGTGAGAGGCAGAGATGAGGGCAGGAGAAAGAGAGAGGGGGGGCTACAAACAGATAAATAAATGAGCTAAGTGGGGAGAAGGGAATTTGTGGTGCTTTCATCGCCCCTGCCAACCCCCCTGCCCCCACACTCCCGCCCTCCTGTTGGACAGTCGAGTGTGTGCTATAAGTGCTATATGCCTTTCTCCTCTCGCTTCACTGCCTCTACACTCATCTCCCAATAGAAATTGCTCCGTGGCATTAAATATGTAAAATTAGCATTTTAAGTAGAACACATTTCTGTGTCGCGCCTTGCCCTTCCTGCTCCCCCCCTCTTGCTGCTGCCCAGCCTTGAGCGCATAAGCCACACAAACTCATGCATGCATATGATATGCATTTGGTCATCTCCATGGTAACATTGGTGGGGGAGGGGAGGGGCTCGAAGAGAGAAGAATGAAAAGGTGTATCATTGAAAGTAGTTGGGATTCTGTTTATTTTTTATTTAGTGAGTTTATTCAGGGAGCAAGCCACACCAGCACTCTGTTAATGTGAGGAGCTGGAGGACCAGGACACACAGATATATATAAATACATATATGTGTACACACATGTCGTAGGAACACATCCTTTTCCACTCTCCGCTACCTGCATACAGACTTATGCCTGGACTTCTCACGTTGTTCTCTCTCTAAATGTTTTATCATTGTCTAGTTGAGAAAAGTATTAAAAGTTCTCGAGGAGGGAAACATTTTGAAACAGAGCTAGCATATGAAATTATTTTACTGCTCTTTCAACCACTATCTGCTTTTTTTCTATTACGTTGTTGTTACTGTGGTGAGTGGAGGCAATACAAAGTTTCACACACACACAGAATGATCCATTGACTTTTGCCCTCACAATTCTTAGTCAAAGTTCTATAAAGTGAAGTGGCAAAAGGATTCTGTGGAGACAACTGTCCTTTGAAAGCCTGACACCTTAAGTCTACCGCTATTAACACAAAAGACACACAAACATAGGAACAGTGATGTTTGTCTATATATGCACTTATTGCCCCGGCCACATCACCCATTTATCTGTATTATACCTTACATGTTGGACAGTAACATAAAAAAAGGTGAGATCCGTCATTTTAAAATCCAAACTGATATCAAAGAGAAAAGCAACAAATTCTCTCATTTTAGAAGCCACAAAAAGTGATATTTTTGATCGATAGATAATTATAGATAGATAGATAGTCACATAATCAGGTCACTTAGTCCGTTCATAAAAAAAGGATGATCAATAGTGCTGTATGAAATCACCTTATGACAACCTTGTAGAAAGATTACAATGAAAGAGTGACATAACCCATTTGTGACCACTCCCTGATGTACGACAGCAACATATTAGGACAAATGTGCTTTTGAATAATGTAACCATCAGGGATAGCAGTAAAACCACTTCTGAATTTGGTGACTCTGCACTAAGCGGGAAGTTTAAATATTTTTTTCAATCATTCTCCAAAGCTGTGAAATGAAGCTCAGAGGGTTAAATATGCTTCTTACAATCAGAAAGAGACGACAGAAAGATTCAAATAGAGTGAATCTAAAATCGTTTAAGTGGCTGTTGGAAGCACAGAAATCGATGACAACAAAACTGCTCTCTGTTTTGAAACAGAGATTCAAAACACGACAGACGTCTCACTTTGCTCTAAATACAGACACCATAAATGGACAAAAAAAAATACAAAGGTGCAGGATTTTTTAATCAATATGAATCTTATTTTACTTTTTCTGCAAACCTCATATGTCCTTTTACATCACTGGTCCTGTGCAGGAGAACAAAGTGGATGCTGACTTTTCCTAGGAGGGAAATCCAAATCAAATTTCTTTATATATTGAAGGAGTTGCAATATTCCGGATTGTTCCGGCCGACTTTAACCTCTGCATATGACCAGAGAGGTATGTTCGCTTCGTTGTGCTGACTAACATCGTATGTATGATAGTTCAGTTGTAACAATATCCAGCTGTCATGCAGTAGCGAGAAAGGGCTCACCCAGGGTGGATTTAGGGTGGTTGGGCACTGTGTAGTGACTTAATGGGAGGTTTAAGGGAATTATAGTCATCATTGCAAAATGTGTCAATATAAATTGCTATTTGGGGGTCCCCCAAACATTTTTCTGGTTTGCCCTTCCTGACGGTGCACACCTGGAAATCACACACTACAGGATTTCATTAAGCTTCTCATGTCAGAGGGAGCAATGAAGGCACCACTTCAGATGATCTTTCAAGAAGCAGCTGTGTAAGTAAACAAAATGACTGTTGAAGTTGCCCACTTTGCAGTGACAAAACAGGAAACCAGACGAACCGAGGGTGAGAAAGACACAGTCACATGGGCCGTGTCTTCCTAACTGTCGCTTTAATATCTGTCAACAGCAGTATGGTAACTTATGTTGGTCTTAAGGGCTAGTGTGTTTACTGCTTTACTGTTACTTGACAGCACTGTCAGCCAGGGGCGATTCTACTGCAGCACCAAACCATTAGGGGAGCTCAGCCCCTAATTAGAATGTGACATGCATTCAGTACCTTAGAAAAGTGTTCAACCCTCCTCTTAAATCACTCATTTTACACTTTGAACCTGTAATTATTTGACTCGTCTCTAACGGAGTGGTGCTGGGGTGATGATGAAATGTAGTTGTGCTTGAGGACCCTTAAAAAGGGTCTAAAACCGTGCATGCTATCAGCTGTTCCAGGGAATCTCTCTAATTGGCTACAGTGATCTCATTTGGAAATTACTAAAATAATCCTTCAGATTTAACTCCTAAATATCAAACATGTTTGAAAATTGTTGGGTCGGCCCTGATGTGTCCACCAGCAAATTGGGAGATGTAAGACTGGATCGGTAAACGCTGCACTACCAGATAACCTGGAGCAACCATGTGCCGACCAAAGTTCCCGACCAGATTTGTCCGATCTAAAATTCTTTAGAAAGCAACAGCTAATCAGTCATGTGACTCGCTACATAATAATGTTCTATTTTATTTAATGGAATCTCATACGATCAAAAACATCAACCAAGCAATAAATCCATAATGTTCAGTGTTTGTCACTGAGAGGTGTCCACCTAATTGCTATTATTTGAGGCCATATTTATTGTGGTGTGTTTTGGATTGCATTATTCTATAATGGTGTTTCAAACACTCTGTCACCCCTGGTGTGTGTAAATGTGGTTGGCCAAAACGTGCCACTGCAGCCTGGCAAGGAGGCAAAGCTCCTGTCAAACTGTCAGTGTAATAAAGATAGGAGCCAACTTGCTGCTGCATAGTGTGTGAAGGCCTGAAAGGAGAAAGCAATAGAGGAGTGAGTGGTGGGTGCAAAGTAATTTTATGCTCTGCTTTGTGTTTCCTACACACAACAGCAGTGCACACAGACACACATGTACACACTCACCATGTGTTTCTACTTTACCCTGTGTTAGTGCGTGTGTGTGTGTGTGATAGCCTCTTGCTTGCTCTCCAGGTCTGTATGAGAACCAGCCGCTGCAGACGAAGATCATTAAAGCCTCATTCATTAGAGTCATCATTTAACTTCAGATCTGCCCTCTGTCCAGTCACTGCCAAGACCTCCATTGTCTCATAAGTGCGCGCACACACACACACACACACACACACACACACACACACACACACACACACACACACACACACACACACACACACACACACACACACACACACACAGTGCCACACAAAACAGCACAACCACCTAACACCAGCTCATACTTGATGTCCCAAGCCTTTTGGTCTGTGCACATTTGTGTGCCTTCATGTTGTTATTTTATTCCATCCTATCTGTTGTCTAATGCGCTTCCCCGTTCACTTAAAATCCAAATGTTGAAAGAAACCAACTCTCATTTCAGCAACAAAAAGCTCAAAATAAACTTTGGCAGGCCTTTCCGTCCTAAGCACCCACATAATCAATCATAACCAGGGCATACAAATTCATCAGCTTGGATCCATTTTGCCGTAGTTAGAGATCAAAAGGTTGCAAGTTGACTATAGGAAGTCCAGGTACTAACCCAGACTAATTTATCTAACATGGGAGAGATTTAGCCCCCTGAGGAGATGGGGACATGGTTTTTCTCCATCACTTCGAATATCCTCGATGGGGCTCGAGGGCACTTAGTCTTGCCGCAGCATATCCTGTACGCCGTTTAACATTCCATTGATCAGATTAATTGCAGTTGATTGTGTCCTGTGTGAGGAAGCCTGTGAAAGTGCACATTTAACTGAAATAATTTATAAGATACATCGGTTGCAAAATAAGCCTTTTTTTCTGTTCGGGCCTTTAGTTACGTGGTGAATTTCAAGCATGTGGTACGAGTTATCTCTGTTCCGTAAATCTGTGTCATGTTATAATAGTTTAATTAAGACCGTATTAAAGATTTCTGACAATGCCTTCATTTTGGTTTCTTCAGCAAACATGGTTGTTGCCATACAGTATATTCACTCTGCCATTTGAATGGGAATCAGTGTAAAATCGTCACCCTGATCTTTAAAACGTCTTTTGTAAAAAGAAAACAGTTCCACCCTCTTTCTTTCTCTACTTTTACAGCTAATGTGCCAAACTATTTTTAGCTTTTTATTGAGTTTGTCAGTTTTGGGGTCTTGCAACTTTCTCTCTTTTTGACTCTCTCTCTCACACGCAAACATGCATCCACACTACCTTTCTCTGCAATTATAAATAATTGTGACTGTTGAAATGTGTATGTGAGTCTGGAATCCCCTGGTTCTCCTCACTGCTTGAGGGGGCCGTCACCTCTGCTGCATTGGTTTCAAGTGTGTGTACAGACACACAAACACTCTTTGCACATTAAATGAAAGGGCAACGTTCAGGAAGTGGCAGCACTTTGAAGACAGCATTTCATGTTTCCAAGCGTGGAGCACTTATTGGAGGTCAGGCTGAGGGTCTATTAGGCTTCTCATATTCATTACAGAGGGTGAGAGGCGAGAGATCCAGGGAACAACAATACCCCTTAGTTACCTTGACCCCGGGACCCAGGATGTTTTTCTGTTGGTTTTTGGTTGTTAACTGCGAAAGCCTTGAAAGAGGACACAGTATATATACACACTAAGGTTTTGGGTTATGTTGGCCAAGTTTTTCTGAGGGGCCAAATCGGGTTCAGGGTGAGCGATACCTCAAAATCTTCATCAATGCGGTTTCCCAGTGTATGAAACCAGTACTAATAGATTTGGTATTTTAAGACCAAAAGAGAGGTAATGGATCATTTGAAACACGGTGGTGGAAATCATGGTGATGATTATTTTCCAGACATCGAGGGAAAGGCAATTTCAATGCACTGCCTCAAGATTAATGCCAGTGAGTATTTCCTCAGTGTACTTTGTGTGGTTGTGAAGGTCCTCCAGGCTGATCCGATGTAGCATTACCATGTAGGCTAGTAATATCTATAAGAGCCTTTTAGTCTCTGTTACATGTGGGGGAACATGCCAAAACATGCAATGCTCAATCTCCTATAGTCAGAGAAACTTAGAATGCATACAGCAGATCAAACAGACACATACACACACCTCCCGAGCCCCCTTAGCGACGATATTCAACACCACAGACCATAGCACATATCCTTACCGATGCAGTATCACCAAGCCCTTGTCATGCACGCTACCCAGAGTGTGTGTACGTGTGTGTGTTAAGCAGACATGTCAGTTTAGACTAAGGTGATCGGCCCGCTCCAGCCCAGCTCCAGCCCCGCGGGGGTATCCCAGTGTCCCGCTGTCCCAATGTGGGAAAGCAGAGTGTTGGATGGGGTATCCCGTAGCGCCTGCCTGGCTCCTGAGCAGCAGACGGCTAAATCAGTCACAGATTGGATTATGAACATCGAGTTATGAATACATCTTTCTTAGACTGCCCACACAGGAAAACACAAGCACAGGCTATTTATTATGACTCCTATTACAATGTAGACATAACATGCAGACCAGCTCCCACATTTAAATCGAATGATGGCTGTTTTGGGTGTTTAATCCTTTTTTATTTTGTCCTTATTTAGACTCTTCTTTTTTTTTTAAATATTCCATTTCTCTTTCTCTTGCTCTCACTATCAATCTTTCGTTCTCTATCTTCTCTCTCTTTTTTTCTCTTTCTTCTCAGCCCTCAGGTCAAAGACTCAGTTTCAAAGTGTTGATCCTCATCTGAAATCTATTGCAATCAGCGCACTGCTGGACATGAAATACAGGCCTGTGAGATCCGATACATGTGTGCTAGCATGCCTGTTTGTGTTCAGATGGCTTTTTGTTACAGTTTCAGTCCAAAATAATCAATGAGACACCTGGTAGAGAGGTTGTGAAACATGTAATACTATCCACATTTGTGCGCTCTCGCTGCCTCTTTGTTTATTAGATATGCACATCATCTTTTAATGTTATGTTGCTCTGAGAATAAGAACTACTGTTTTATAAGAAATGAAATGCAACTGATAGTATCTAACAATTACAATCAGCCACAATTTTTCTGCTTTTATTTTAGAATTTTCCTTATTGTTTTTCTTCTTGCTTTTTTATATTCACACAAATTGTAAATTTAAGTTTTGACAGAGACGTGTTTAAGAAGGACATGAACAAACTTCCATGGGGAGAGCAATGACGCACCAAGTATGAATGCAATCTAATACAACATCCCTGTAATAAGATCTTAACTCATTTATATAAATAGGGTAAACTCAATATTAGGCAAGAAAAGTTTATTTGTATGATACAATTCAACAACAAGGCAATTCAAAGTGCTTTAATATAATATGTAACACTTAAGTATAACATGATAAAGATGTACTTTATGGTGGACTTTACCACAAACATATTCAGCAGGTACATAAAACCTACGTTTACTCCTTTTGAAATTTCTTCACACCAGATCCAGTGCACTGCATATACTTTCATTGTACATATGGGTTCAGGGATTGGCACATTGATGTTTTAATTTCTGAATTAATTCTTTACAAATCCTCCAGATTTTTCAGAAGAAATTAAAAAATGTATTCAGTGTCCAAATTGGAATGTGAGTCAAAAATCATGCCAAAACCCGAGAGGTTTTAAAATAGAAATAACAGGACCATTGTTGGGTGGATTATTTCTCTGCAGGGATATTTAAACTGTCATTCATCAACTTCCCTAAATTGAGATTATTGAGATTATAGCAATATATATGTAGCATGTGTGTGTGTGTGTGTGTGTGTGTGTTCTCCATGTCTGTGGGGCACTAATCTCGCCATGCAGGGTTCTGAGTATCCGTCCTGATCACCAGGAGCTGATAAGATGAGTGTAGTTGTTGTCTTTCATCGCCCTGGATGAAACATTCCTTTCTAATTGGTTGGATCAGCCTCACAGGTTGTTAACACGGGTTAGATGGAGACACTCTGAGCAATGTTACCTCTGCTGTCCACTGGCCAAAAAAGCCCAAATAATACCAGTTTTTGCATGTGGAGCCAGATAATCTACTCTTTAAAAAAAAAAAAAAATCAAGAAAGAAACTGAAAAATTATTGTTTGCCAGGATAATCTTGAAAGATTTCATTTAATATTTATGGATGCAGTTATTACAAATTGTATTTCTTTAATTCCACACTCAAAAAATTGTTAAAATTGTTTTTTTTAAAGGTTTTAGGGAAAAACACCTCACTTATATTGCCCAATGCTCTTTATTGTATTTTATTAGTCCCTGATCTCCATAAACACACATAATATAACAGGGTTGAAGCCAAGATATGACCGTTAAATACACCGACAGCTTCTCTGAGAGTCTTATGTTTCTGAACGCATGCAAGTGGGAATTCTTTGTAGTCTTTGTCTGTGACTCGTCGGCCCATGTGCCGGCCAAGTTAGGAAAAAGCCAAACCAGTTCTCTGCATTTTTAACAACATTTAATCAAAGCTCAATCAAAATAGCTGCCTTTCTTCCCGTGCCTGGTTGGAGGTAAAATATGTCTGTCGGAGGGACTCTTGTCTCTAGCTGCTGACAGACGACCAAAGAGAGGGCTCTGTATGTTCTTATCTTCTTCTAGCCCTCCTGTCAAATCAACCTGCACATGAAAGAGAGACAAGCACTCCCCACCTCCCCACCCCCACCCACCCCAAAAAAGTGTCTCCAGGAACTACAAAACCCCAAACAAGAGACAACCACTTTTTTAAATTTGAGGTTTCAGATGTTTTACTTCAGGTTAGAAGTCCTTTAATTCCTCCAGAGAAGCTTCGGTTTTTCACAAGTGGCTTCTCCTTTTGTATTTTCTGCTAATTTACTTGAGCATAAACAATAGATGCACTGGTTTCAGTGCAGATAGTGTTTCCCATATGGGAACGGTCAGACTTACAGCTCGAGTTCCCAGCCCATATGCCGACCACTCCAACTATCAATCACTGCATCTAAATGACTCTAAAGAGCCATATTGATTACCAATACAGAATCATAAATCAACACGCAGACACTCTTTTTCTCTCACTTTCGTTCCCTCTCTCTTTCACACACTGTCATGCACACACATGGACCTTATGAAATCCTAACAATAAATCTGGCGGAGGGGTTTCACAGGACAGGGAGATACAGATGAAGTCACTATCAGGCTGTAACCTGATAGACGATTAAAGACTAAGAGAATCAAAGAGTGTGTGTGTGACAAGAAATAGATTGGATGACAGAACAATGCCGAGAAATGTTTACTTCCTTTCTATTTAGTACGCCAGTCTAGAATCTACTGTATGTTGTTTTTTTTTATTCCATGTACAAAGTGATTTATTTGTCTCCTCCATGCATTCCCACTCTGTAATGGGACACATGATCCTCTGCTGCTTGGCCAGAGGGCATACATGGAGACTCTGCAGCAATAAGAGCATTTTAGACTTGAAATGTATTTTTATTCACTTATTTATTTATTCCCACAACACCGTTGCAATATTGATTGAATCAAAGAGATGCCGCAGAAATTTTTAAAAGCTTTTCAGATATCTGAAGAAGAGGAAACGCCTCTTTGATCACTTCTGTATTTAAGATTGAGTAGCTTTCCTTCTTCTACCTTCTTTTTTTTAACCTTTTTTCTCGTGTTGGTGTGGGCACTATTTCTGTTAGTTTGCTTCGTTGCACGAGGGTTTCGTTTTTCACCCTCTGGTTTGATGTGTACGTATGGGCACCAGGCTTTTGAAACAACAAACACGACAAGCTCTGTGCAATAAAAGTATTCCATCTAATATTTATGAATATGACTCTACCTAGACTCTGTGAACTGAGGTGTGTTCAGCCTCTCGATTTAGTGTGAATATGGAGAGAGAAGGGAGAGTGCTGAATAGACATATTTTTAGGTGGTAAAACTTGTTCAGTGTCTTCACTGCAAAACAAACACAACCAGGCACTTTGCTTGTTCTATTTAATGTCAAACTAAAAGAATATGGTTGATGTATTTCTCAACAAATTCCTTGAATTAGCCAAAGCCAAAAATATGTACTTCCATATATGTGGCATTTTAGCTCCAAGATCTTTTGTTGCTGCTAAAGATCTAAATCACAAATGTATGGTTTGTTTGTTTGTACACAGTTGGGAAAAATGTGCATTCGTATATTGAGCCCTATTGTTTAGCCTTGGATTAATACACATTTGTTACTGTATGAACTTTCGTGCTCATTTTAATTGTAAAGAATGGATGTGCCAAAAAATGCAAGAATGTGGCTTGTTTTTTGTTTTGTTTTTGTAGTTTTTGGAAAAAGATGTAAGTTCTATCCAACATAAATCCGTTTAATTGCAGTTAGCCCCATATAGACCTTTATTTTCACAATTCAGTTTGAAATGATTGGTTCCCTCTCTTTCTGTTGTTTCATGAAGCACATTCATTCCATTTTCCATAATGTTAGATTGTCTATTTGATGTTGAATGTAGGGTGAATTTCGGCATTTGATAAGGTAATGACACATTTTGTCTTTCAAGTATTTTCAGATAGATAGATAAATAGATTTCAGTCTAATAATACTCAGATATACTGTTGTTCATAAACTCTTACCTGCTAATATTTTGCTATTACATGAGTACATAATTATTAGCTCTTTATTAACTTTACAAACTACTAGGCACTGACAACATTTTATTAGACTCAAAAATGTGACACATTGGCTATAATTGAATTTATTTTGTCAACAGGTTCCAAAACTTTTTTTAAGATTGGTTGTAGGTTGATGTGTTTAATTGTTAAGATTAGATGAATAATGCACAAAACAGATGGGGTTTTTTCAGTCTATTCTTGTTTCTAATAGCTTCTTTTTCACATTTTTTTATTTTTAGAAGCATTTCAGAGCCCATAGTTCATTCACACATGAGGGCAAGAAAGGCTAAAATGTAGTGAGCAAAGATGGATGATTTAATTTTCCATTGCTCTAATAAGGTTTGTTGTTGCAAGTTGCAACCATGTTGTCTTCCTGTAAACCAGTAAAACATGTCCACACCAGTGACAACATATTTGGCTCAGCAGTCTTGACAGTGCCACTCTACCCAGGTGCAATAGTTTAATGTCATGAGCACCACAACAGTGTGCTGCACTTGTTCTTCCTCTGCATCTTCTTTTTGTGTATTGATAGACTGCAAACAAACTAGGTGCATACCACCATGCACTGCATTGGAGTGGGTAGATGTTGCACTTTTTAGACAATGACAGTCATTTGGTTTTGTATAATTGTATTATTTGGGAGACATACCTTTGGACCCCTGATTGTTACTCAATCCATGCAATGTTCTCACTTTTTTTTCTTTTTTTATCCCTAATGTGTTTGTTTGTCTGACTTTATATCCCCTTTCTAAATTGCGCACTTTGACTATCCTGTCTGGCAATTACTGTTTAATAGTTCCTCTCTCACTCCTTGTCCTGCCAGTGGGGACGTGAGGATTTGGCAGCAGTTTTCTTCTAAGCAGGGCAAGTCTTATTAAATTTGCATTAAGTAAAAGACACACACAGAAACATAACACAAAATCTATCATCCCTGTTGGGATTTAAATAAAATGCAAAAGCTCTAATATAACATTCCTGACCATAATATGCTTAATGAGACTGATGAGTGTATTCAACTTCAGTGCCTCTCTTTTGATGCAGTGCCTGTTTTTCTTGTCCCTGTCTCCCGGTTCTTCTCCATCTGCTCTCTTTTACATCAGCTGTTAACCCCTCAATCTCTGTCTTCTATGCCCTGCATCCAGTTCTCTGCTCTCTCGTGTGGAAACGTGACTCAGTCACTTTTCTGGCTCTCCCAGTGCTCAGCGAGCCTGAATGCTTCAGTAGTTAAGGCCAATTCCAGTGTTAACAGCAATATGATCACTTATGATTGGTTTGATAAGAGAGTTGCTTTTGATTAATGAGGATAATGGATCTGAGGTCACTTATTGTCCAGCATGTCTATTTCTGGTTTTTACATATTGATTTCACAGTGTAGCATTCGGTTTGCAGCAGCTCATACTCAGTCAGGTCTGCTTCTAGAGGGAGAAATTGAAAATGTTGCTAGAATTTTCCCACGTTAACGTGATCCATTTTTATTGTTTTTTTTTTGGATGTGTCTTTGCTAAGAAGAGGTAAATATTGCACCCTGAGGACATCAACCTCTATTGACAATACTTTTATATTCTTTGTTAAAGTATAGTGTGATAAATGATTAATAAGTTTTTTTCCATGAATACTTAAGGCTGGATAGTACTGAAGTCAACAGGAGTGTGGGAAACTGGGCATTTGAGAAAGGGTATCAGAGACCTGTTCTTGTGTTGTGAAAATAAAGACACATATCAGTCTGGATGTGTCAATGTCAAAGAACAAACAAGAGAAATAGAAACCTGTGCTTGGGTAGCATTATTTCATCTGAAGCCAAAAGTTGGGCCCACCAATCTGGTCTTGAAAATTATGTACAGAAAGTGCTGTTTATAGAGTTTTTTTTTATAAAGGCCTAAATGAGCTTCCTTCGGAGGGTGTCTGGGCTCACCCTTAGAGATAGGGTGAGGAGCTCAGTTATTCGGGAGGGGCTCAGAGTGGAGCTGCTGCTCCTCCACATTGAAAGGAATCAGCTGAGGTGGTTCAGGCATTTGGTGAGAATGCCTCCTGGACGCCTCCCTGGGGAGGAATTCTGGGCATGTTCCACTGGGAGGAGACTCCGGGGTAGACCCAGGATGAGCTGGAGGGATTATATCTCTCGGCTGGCTTGGGAACGCCTTGGTGTACCCCCAGAAGAGCTGGAGATGGTGGCTGGGCAGAGGGAGGTTTGGGCTTCTCTGCTGAGACTGCTGCCTCTTTAACTTTCTCTAACTTTACCAAACTTCACATGCTGGTTAAGAGTCCCGCCCTGAAGACATCTACATAACAAAATTTAGCCATAATCATAGCGCCACCCAGTGGCAACAGGGAATGACATAATTTAGATTATGATATACTACTACTAGGCTGTTGAGCCTATTGACCAAAAATTCGGTGATAATAGCTATTAAAAGTTGGTGATGCATGATTGTGAAGCTTATGCATTTTTGTGCAAGATGTAGGTGTGGCTGTGTGGCGAAGTTGTTAAAACTCTGCTGTCCATGGTCCAATCTTCCCCAAGTTCTTGGTGAAATCAACAATGGACAAAATAACAAAAGGAACAGGCAAATTAGTCGGCAGGTCCACCCCCGGCTGGGAAACAGGCACATTAAACAGCAGGTCCGCCCCCAACTGGACAACAGGAACAGGAGTAGTCGGAGGGACCACCACCAACTGGACACATGGAGCAGGAGTCAGCGGGACCACTGCCAACTGGACACATGGAGCAGGAGTCGGCGGGACCACTGCCAACTGGACACGTGGAGCAGGAGTTGGCGGGACCACCACCAACTGGACCTCCTCCAGGCAGGGATGCAAAATGTCTGCTGGTTCCAGTGTGGGTCAGTTCGTTCTGTTACGTGCAGTTCAAAACCAGGACCCAAATGCAGACAAATGATAGCGAGACCAAAGATAACGTGAACCAAAAAATACCTTTAATGACAAACAAAAAGTCATAAAGTCCATGAAGGAAATAATACAGTCCAACTGAAAAACCTGATCATAAATCCACAAAGAAATCCAAATAGCAAACAAAGTCCATAAGAGATACAAAAACTAACAAAAACCACAATGAAATCACTTACGGGGAAATCCAGGAGATATCAGGAGCAGACACGAGGCAAAGCAAGACAAACCAGGGCAAAACAGACAAACTGACCAAGAACAGGAGGAATCACACAGACTAAATACACTGAGTGACTAGACAATGACAAACAGGTGTCACGGGGAGGAGCAGGCAATTGGGCCAGGTGGAAATAATCAGACACTCACAGTGGAGGGAAAAATCAAGAGGAAAAACTTAAAGGGTAAGATACAAGAAACAACAAACAACAATAAACTAACATAATATATGAATACATGAGCACAGAGGGAGAGAAAGATCTGAACAAAAACATACATTAAAACAGGCAGTGCAATTGGACAACACAAATGACAAGAAAACACAGGAAATGTAAAGCACGAGACACGACACAAGAACTAAATAGACAAGAAATAAAACAGGAAATGATTAACTAAATACTGAACCATGACAAGCAGTGCTTTGAGCTAAATGCTAGCCTGATGAAGTGCTATAATGTCCACCGTATTTATCATCTTAGTTTAGTGTCTATATATAAAGTACTGCTGAGGCTGATGGTAATGCTATTCATTTTGTGGGACTATATAATTTATCATTTTGACCAGATGATGGCTAGATAAAAAGTTCGGGCATGACTATTCTTCCTGTGGGTAACATGAGTCAATGGCATGCGGTTCTTCTTGCAGTGCTGTGACAAGTTGCTCATGTGTTGCTGGAGCAGGATCTCTCCGTCTCACCCAGTGATCTAGAACATCCCACAAATGCTCTATTGGGTTGAGATCTGGGGAATATGCTGGCCAAGGAAGGACAGCAACATTGTTCTGGTCTAGGTAGGCTACTCCTGACAGACATGAGCCACATGTGGTCTGGCATTGTCATGCATGAAGGTGATGCCTGATTGCGGTATCCTGGGAATAACATGTGGACCAAGGACCATATCTCCGTAACGGATAGCTGTCAATGTACCGTGGATGTGGACAAGGTCTGACTGCCATCCATTAGCAATGGCTCCCCACATCATGACACCACCACCAAAACGGTCCACTTCCTGGATGTATGCATCAGGATAGCGTTCATGGCGAGGATACACGTCTACGACCATCAGCTCTGTGCATTTTAAATCTGGACTTGTCACTAAATGTGATCTCCATCTACTGTGCAATGTGCTATAACATCTGTAACATCTGTGCTACACGTGTCTGCTGAGTTCCGGCCATCAGCATCATCAGCATCACAACTGCCTAGTCACGTAAGTTTAGGGGAAGCCGTGGCATCATCAGTTGTTTCAGTAGGACATTAATTAGACCCGGGATTTTATTGCCTTGGTCAGGTCTTTTCAATCATGCACAAAAAAATCTCACCAACACCATTGTTTACTCTGAGATGCAACAATGAATGTTATGGCTATGCTATGACTAAATGATGGTTATTCATGATTTAACATGTTTTGGTTGTGGGTAGTTAAAAAAGTCATTTCTGTGTATCACATGTTTGTTTGCTTAAGTAGATTAGAGCAGGTGAAAGAAAAATATTGAGTTTTTTGCATTTTTTGCAATAGTTATGCATTTCAACTGTTGCTCAGTGTGTTCCAAAGCATTCACTGGTGTCCTTAGTTCACTGAAATACAATATGAAACATAACTGGCTATTAAGATACATGATCCACAGCCTTTTCATTTTAAAAAGTAACAGCATTGATTATTGAATTAATTAAGTTTAAAGTCTCATGCCTGTATGACAATAACCGAATGAGGGGGAGGCGGAGTGCTCTGGTGTGGTGAGAGCAGCAACGCCATTAGCTCTGGGGAAAGCCATTGCTGTCCAAGACCCTGAACAGGCACAGGGTTTTTGAGGTGAAACAGACAGAGCATAGAGTCAAATGTGTTGGTTGGTCATTTGCCTTGTTTGTTGGCCTAACGCTGATCGTTGCTCCTCAACATATTTTTAGAGTCACATGTAGCTACAGTATTGTGGCATAAGGACCATACAATATATTCAGACTTTGCTCAGAAAGACTGTTGAAGATCCAGCATAATCCTGAGAATGTTAGAATGTTAGAATACTAGTAGGACTTCATATTGGGTCTGTGTGTGAAGTATGCACATATGCCTGTAAACACACATTGGAACACAAAGATTACAGAGCAGGATATTATGAAGACCTGCAGTCAGTTCTGTGCTCCAGTTTGAGTGTCTGATCTGAGCAGAGCAGACAGGCGAGAGCAGTGTGCCCTAGAGTCATGTAAAATGCAAAGGACTGTACGACTCTATTAAAACCTCCTGATGGCAGAGCTGCTATGCACAAACACACACATACTTGGGTACACATTGTTATTTTTATACACATATAAGTGCAAATATACTTATTGTTCAATCTGTACCAACATCCAGACAGCAGCACTTAGTATTCATTGTTATGAATGGAATACAGTCACATATAGACATGTTAGCTCTGTGTTTTATAATGAGGTCTGTGGGAATTGTATGATTATTTAATACGTTCAATTACCAGAAATGGAAATCTGTTTTCTTGATCAACAGAAAATCGACCCAGATTCAGAGCTGTGGTTTGTAAACCATCTTCATGGCACCTCTTTGTCCCAACTTGTCATCTGGTATCTCTTCCACAACACCACTGAGTGCACTTCTAAGTGTACTTTACTCCAGCAAGTCCACATGTTCTTTTTTCATTATTAAACCCTCCCAACAGACTATCAACTTTTTATTCCGCCTGCCTCCAGAAGTTGCCTCTTTCAGATATTCTCCAGCACTCAACCAAGCCTCTAACCCCAAACGACACTTTAAAATGCTTATGTTTAAAACAAGCCCTCACACGCAGGACAAAATATTTACTTCAAGACAGGATTATATCTCTGTGTGGCAGTCAGCAGTCTTTATGCCTCTTAAATAGAGAAAGTGCTCTCTGAAAACAGGGATCTCAGATGAAGCATTCCTTTATCGTCACCAGAAGAGCAGAAAGACTCTTTTATAGGTCTATTCAGGCAGCGTTTTCATTCCGGGCCTGTTGCGCCTTTATTCCGCCCCAACGTCTGTCTGAATGCAATGAGGGCGTAATGGGGTGTCAGTTTGTTCGACCTCTGTGACGCCTCAGGAGGTAGTAACAACGACGATACAGGCGTCTGTATGAATTGAGTGTCCCGGCATTGCGGAACGGGTGTGACATTGTATTAATATGTTCAGGTGTGCGACCTACTCCGGGGGATTTAACTATGCGGTAGCAGCAAGAAGTCCGTTATTTGAAGAACAAGCACAGAAAACGACGGCTAAACTTGGGAGATAGTGAAATATATCAGCTTTTATGTTTGCTGTTGCATCGTACGTCACGGCTCTTAACGTTACAGAATGCCGATATAACTGTGAACGCACACAAGGTTGCGTTGTGACGCCTTGGGCTGGTCCAGTTTGAACACACTGAAAGGGTCACAGAGAAGGGAATTTGTTTCGGCACTGTTGCGCATATTCTGTCTTAATTGGTGTGCGACATATATGAACATTGCATTTCAGTTGCCTTAGTGAGCTAGGGTTAACCAGGGTTGCCTCAGCGCTTTCTAGTATTTCACAGTTCAGTTGAGACTGAATTAACGCACTAAGTGTAGACAATTCTCAGGTTTCATTTCCCATGTGAGCAGATCTACACATAAACATGAAAAATATCCTTTCATACAGACAGCACACAAAGGCAACAATGAAATGTTTCGGCTGATCCCTGGTAACTATGTATGAGACAAATGGTGAATCTCTGGCTCCCTGAGGCCTCGGTGTGACTATTTTTGGAGTCTGTACTCATCTCAGCTCATCTCCTCTGACTCTCTCTTACAGCGTACAGTTTGCTTTCTCTCTCATACATCTCTAAAACGCTTGCTCACCCCGAGCCACTTGTTTATCAGTCTAATGTTTGTTCTTGTCAGGGACAATATGTTCTCTTTCTGCTGCAGTCTACTCACTTATTCTTCATCTGGCCCCTGGGCTGTTCTTAGTCAGTCTGTGTCCCCAGACACCTCTCCACTGACCAATGGAGGGCTTTAACTGTTTATGGCTATTAGGTGCAGGCTTCATAGGAGCAAATTAGATAATGGGGGTGTATAGGGCACTTCATGGGACACCAAGTGTTAAGGTATTTTGTAAAGGCTGGTCGGAGTGACGCTTTTTTGTGACATCACACAGGGATTGTGAAGAAACCATCATGAACGCAGATATTTTTGTTAACAGCAATGATAGATTATCATTTTATCAATATTACTTTAGCAAAGATTTTCTTTGTGACTCCAGAAAAAGAAAAGAAAAATCCTCCTAAAGATATTTACCTGAAAGCATCTTTGCTGAATCCCAGTTGAGGCATCCCAAATGCTTGCTTGGAAGCTTCCGGACCAAGAGGAATTTTCCTTTTTCATTTCCGTCCACTTGGGATGCGATTTCACACCATTAGCCTCCCCTCCAACTCACGCCACCCCTGCACCATAAATATTTCAACGTCTCAATCTATATTCATTATAAAACACATGCCCAATGCAGTCTGTGGTTGTGAGGACACAGGGCTTTTATTTATTCATCTTATTTATTTATATTTCTTTCCTTAGGGCAAGACGTTGGTTTCTATCCATCTGCGCTGATTGCTGGCTATTACAGAGCACTTAGAGCCTCTCCTGAACTGGCCAGAGGGGAACACAATCCTCAAGAGATCCACTTGCTTCAGGGCTAAGAGGTGTGTTTGTTGTGTGTGTTTTTGTGGAGAAGTACCAGAGAGTTATCACGAGTGATGGCAAAAAAAACATCCTAAATGAAAGACAAGAAAATTGTGTAAATAAGAATTCATTTGTGCTTTTGGAGGATTTTCATTGTTGTTTTCACAGAACTATTTCTGTCATGTTCAATAAATGAATAATTTTCCATCCACAGTAAAATGTATATTGTTACGTTTCAACAAAAAGATAATATTGTGGACCAAAATGCAGATTCAACAGGAAA
The DNA here is from genome assembly GCA_037577475.1 of Chaunax sp. Z400. Lineage (NCBI taxonomy): Eukaryota > Metazoa > Chordata > Actinopteri > Lophiiformes > Chaunacidae > Chaunax > Chaunax sp. Z400. The sequence continues at coordinate 17,643,684 of CM075191.1, read as the reverse complement.
ACAGATTCAAAAGGAGGATGACATAACCAAAAGTCCATAAACAAAAAAACTCAAGTCCATAAAAAGGAAAATCCAACAAGTCAAAAATAAGTAATATCCATATGCAAAGCAAAAATACAAAATCACTGTCATACATGGAGAAGACTTAGAAAAATAGAGGACCTCGAGGGAAACACTAGGAAGAGCGCTGAACCAATATCCACATAGATACAACGATCTGGCAACTAAAGAGGGGAAAACACACAGATTAAATACAGAATGGTAAGGAGGGGAGACAGGGAACAGGTGAGGACTGGACACAGGTGAACTCAATAGACAATCTAAAGGAAGGGAAAAACAGACAGACGGGAAGTAAAAAGCAGAAACAGGGAGAAGGAAAATAAACTTTCAAAATAAAACAGGAAATAACAAACTCAAAACCCAGGACGATGACATATGTGCCTATATATTCTTCCTACTCCTAGTGTGAGCTAAAGAGTTCCTCGGTAGGTTTAAGTTTCTTTAAAATACTCAAAGTTATCTACCATATTCTTCACCTTGTCACAAGCTATCATGCTAGAAGCATTTGCTTCATAAGCCTTTAACCACACAACTTATCATTTTTAGATATACACATGCATGTAGGTGTCATAAATATTGTGTCATAAGTGCTGATTTGCTCCAGCTTTAATTTTCAAAATACAGCAGATATGCAAACTTAACCCTCAAGAGTGGAATACAATCCAGAATTGGAATTAGAATTGGAATTAGATTTTTACATTTACAGTATTTTACCAAGAATACATGCTTACGCATAGAAGAAATGAGAAATCTAATCCATATGGCTAATAATAAATAAACAAGAGCGCTCGAAGAGCGCAAACCTCCACCGAGGCCCAACAATCCCTGATGTAATTGTTATTCCAGAAGTACCAGTCCCATCTCTCACGGGATCATCACCTAAGTTTAATCACCTCTAGGATATGCTAGGGTCCATCTTTGGTGAAATATTCATGCTAATCCGTCCATTAGTTTTTGTGTAATCCTGCTAAAAACGAAACAAACTAACAGACAAACAAACAAACAAACAAACAGACTGAACCAATCACATGACCTCCTTGACGGAGGTAATAATAAATAGACAGATGAATAACTGTTGGTGTTATTTAATGCTTGGACACCTTTGGACATTGGTTACTTCTTCTGCAGGCAGCATGGATCAGTGAACAGAGAACACAGTTGATGTTCCTGTAAGTTGATAAGTTGATCAAAAGAAGATAAATCACCAAGTATTTCAATAACCATTTAATCGTTTCAGTCATTTTAAGCAAAAATATCAAACATTTGCTGGTTCCAGCTTCATAAATGTAAGCATTTGCTTTTTTTCTTTGTCATTTTAGTAAAAAAAAAGTTGTTGGGATTTGGACTGTTGGACAAAGGAAGTCATTTGCTCTGGAAAATTTTGTGAGCATTTTTCACAATTTCTTTGCATTGTCTGAACAATAAATCACGATCATTAGTTGCTACCCTCCCCTGCTGACTACCTGCCACTCGTACCTGTCCACATTTAGCCATCAGCCCTTTTCTGCTGCCTGTGGCTCATATTGGTTGTTTCTTTAATTCATCTTTGAGCTGTCCACACCAGCTAGCTGCCTGGTCAGCAACACCATTAGCCAGGATGTCAGAAACTGATCCTCCAGGCTTCATGGTCGGAAGCCCACTGGATCACAACAATGCTGCTGGCTGAATAAGTCTTGGCTCGTTCTGCTGGAAGAGCTGTCCATTTAACTGAGAACACAGTACTGTTCTGGCAATGGCTGTGTAGAAACTTATTCTTCCTTCTCAACAAAGAGAGATGCATCATTAATCAATTTCCTATTTCATGTAATTCTCAGTAACAGTACGATGGTTGCAAAACTTTCTTAGTAACGCAATATCCACACTATAAATCTGTATATAAACTAAACTGGCATGTCATTTTAGGAATACAGTTGTAAGAAAGTTGGATACTATACATAAGCTGAGGGCAAAGGCATGGTGGGAAATTCCCTTTTTTTAAACAACACTGTTTTAACTATAACCATTCTAGCAGCACCCCTGACTTTTTCTTTTATTCTCTGGATTTAATCAAATTTTGACCAAGTGTGGATTGTAATAGCTGAACGCTTTCCAATCCAGACATCTTTCCCTTTGACTTGCAGTTTTTGTCCAAGCTCTTGTCCATCGAGATCATTCTGCTGGACAGGACTAGATTAAATTACGTAGGTCTAGATAATGTGCAAAAATATTGGAACAAAACCTTGCAGGTGTTTGGGGATGGGGCTTCACTGCAGCTATTTCGTCAGCAGCATCCAGCGAAGCTGTAAATGGTGGCAGGCTAGCGTCCGTCGGGTCCTTAGGGTGTTGCTGCATGTCGTGTCACTGTAGAGGCATGCAGGTCAGCTGCACTACACCTAGAGTACATGATCTGCTCTGCTTAGAGCTGAATGACCGCATCCTGTGCTACAACATCATCAAGATATGTGTTGGAAGGTTGAGTGACACTTTCTACTTTAAGCTGTATGTGGCCATGCTTGCGTGTCTACACATATATGTGTGCACAGTGTGTTCAGTGATTAAAATGTTAAAAATTATGTTTTCACTACTGTGTAATCACCTGCTGTTTTCCTTTCCTTTGACATGCCTTTCATATCAACAGAGGGAGCAGGTCTTCTTCTGCAGAGTCAGCCATGCTGGGTTTCTACAGTAGCCCAGAATGGATATCACTGGCTCCAGATTGGCCCTTTAAATTTCTTCTTTTTTTTTCTATTTTAACAGCCCCTGTGAGACTAGGGGTGTTCAGTTGGTTGTAATCTGCAACCACACTATGAGAAGCCATTGCATCCTACACACTAGTCCTTTAAAGGCTCTTGGGACCAACAATCTGGAAACTTGCAGTAACATCAGACACTTTAATTAAATCTCACTGATAAAGCAGACACTTAGGTTTCGTGATAACACAAGCAAGACTAGCATTAATTTAAATTAAATCGAAGCAAAAATGTTTGGTTTTTTTGTGGAGATTTGTGGAGAGCAGAGACAGATTGTGCTGTTGTAAAGGAAGCTGAAGGGCGTGGGGTCCTAGAAAAAGTTAAGGCACTCTGACAACTGTATCTGTTGTTAATGGACCTGTATTGACTGTTAGTATGAAACCGCATTGAGTCTTCCATGTCTGCAAATAGTGGAGGTCATTCTCTGGTGTTATGGATAAGTGTTGGCCCCCTCCTCACCCTCACACAAATGCTTCCCCCCAGACTTAGAGCATCCCTCCCCTGCCTCCTGTCCTTCTCCTCCCTCCTCCCTCCTTCTCCTCTTTCCTCTTCCTTTATCCCTCCATCTTATCTATTGATTGGCCAATAATGTGTTTTCAGTGGTAGATTAATGGCACATTATCCTGACAAGGGTGTCTGAGGGGACAGGACATGAGGGAGGGTGTGAGACATGATGCTTTTTAATTGATACATGATTTGAATGTGTGAGAAAGAGATCTAATGAAAAAATATTTGTATTTCGTTTATTTTACATTGTTGGTTTGACTTAAGGAAAATTAACATACTTCATTCTAAGTAATAATTAATTTCCTCATATTATTGAAGTTATACATGGCACTGTATATCCAAATATGAGATTATGAAGTAGGATATGAAAATATGGATTGTTTTTAAATCCTTTTGGTTGTATTTTTTTCCGCTCACAAATTAATTTTTATATGACAATACTGATATGTGTTGTCTAAGACATTAATATGTTATTGGGGTTACAGTCATCACTTAAGTACCAGTCCTGTTATGACTTGAATTTATCAAACAGAACAGCATAGACGCTGCATCTGAAACATAGAAACATACATATTTAGCCATGCTAACAGAGGGGACGGGCATAAGTACTCAAGTACATGATTCCGCATTAGTATTCATCCAAAATACAGAGTACTCACATTTTTCCATATAATGAAGTATATTGGCGACCAGCAGAGAATAATGTTCAAAAATTAATAAACGATAATGCAGTGTAACACGTTAAACTGCATGTCATAGAACTAGTTTGATGGTAAACCATTTGTGTTCAAAGAGAAAACTGTGCAGAGGGATAAGAGGAAATCTCTCAGCATCTTTGTTTTAGCTATCAGTGTTAGCATGCGCTGATGTCACCAGGCCAGAGAAGATTAACCTGCTCACTATAAAAATGTTGCCGCATGATATAAATAGATATAAAGCTTTGTAGAAGGAGAAGGTTTCCTCGAGCTGATGTCATATGTACTACCATTGTGGTGAATTTAAATTAGGTGAAAAGCATTACAAAGCATTATAGCATTGAGGGCTGATCTGCAAAGTGCTGACAAGGAAGCTATTACAACTGACAGTGGCGTTAACTAACTCTAAGCCCCACACATGTTTTTGATTATCTTCTATTTTCAGAGCATATTCTTTTGTTAGTTTTGCATTTTTTGCAAGTACTCAATAATAATTTAATATGAATACTTGAATACTAAATTACTTAACATGCCCGAATGTCTAGTCTCATTATGAGGTCAACATTTTGGGCTGTAGTGAAATATTTCAGCTGTTGGATGGATCCATGTTCTACAAAAGATCCAGAGAAATTATTAAGTTAAACTCCTGACATTTCCTCTATAGCTCACTACTATTTATTATGGTTGATATGCTTATTAACCATGATACATAGTTTTGCCTTTTGACACTTTGAGTTTTTTACAAATTAAATTTTTTGTCGTTTCCATAGAAACATGATTATTAATACTAATCTGAGGGACCGTCCAGTAACAGATAGACCAAAAAATTAATTTTGAACCATGATTGCATGGTGTAAATGTATTCATTTAAAATGATTTTTACTTACTAACTATACTTTCTTTGCTATTAAGGTTTGGCTGCTGTCCAGTCTGGTCTCATCTCATCTCTGCACTCTCACTTCCGTGTCCTTATCACTTTCTATTATCTGATTTCATCCCTGTATTTCCATTTCCTCCAGCAATTTGCATCAGGCGAAGGGGAATTGAATAAATTAGTGCATCAATAGATGATCAAACAGTCTTTAAGCGTGACATATACACAGACCTCCTGTCTCAGGTTCCCCCTTCTAACTAATAGCCTTGTCATTTACTTTACAATGTGCTGTGTCACGTAGTTTTCATCTCAGGTTGCCCTCCAGGCGCATGGGGACACCCCATGGGATTCCTTGGACAGAGCTGATGCCGGGGAGCACATATACAAATACAGCTCACAATATTGTTAAGGTATTTTTGAACTGAGAACTGTGAATTGTTCCCCACCAAATTGAGAATATTTTTCACCATATACACAAATATACCTGACATCATTAGTAGTCAGAGCATCTACATGAAATCCTCCAATTAACTCTTTAAGTGACGGTCTTTTTATGTTGTAGAAACATGTGCAGGGACTCTCTTCCATCGTCTTAGCAATAACCTTTGTCAGATGACTGGGAGAGGTCTGCAAGGGTATGAAGTAACAAGTGAGCTGAGAGAGGGGCCCCCACCAAGTCATGCAGAAACAAGCTGCCAAAGTTTTACACAGCCGTAATGTACACACATACTTTGACACAATTCTGAGCCCCTCTCCAAACACCAGGACCTCCTTGCTCCTGACCAGACAGGGAGATAGGGAGGCACGGACCCATGCAGGAATACAAACTTGATGGTAGTTTTTCCAACACAAACACACACTCATCAATCGATGCTGACCGATCCCTCATCCTCCCAAATGTCCCTTTGTTGCACACTCCCCTGGTCAGTCCATCTCATTCAGTCAAGTTGGGCTTCAGTGCACAGCCTACTGTGATAAACCATGACAAGTCAAGAGGCGAGAAAACAAGCACATAGAATGGGCGAGGAGCATGGAGAGACAGCATAAAAAGAGCACAGTGGTATGAACAATTAGCACTTATAACATCCTATGAAGAGAATTAGTGCCGGTGTTGCTGACCAATTAGATTAGGCAGAATTTATGTCTGATGGATACAGAGTGAAGTCATTAATAATGATAAATAAAAGTTTATACTTGAAATAATATTACCTCATTCTCTGCTATCCAAAGATCCAGCCTGAGAGCCTTTAAGATATTATGAACTTCAAATTGTGTTGACATTAAACATGACATGTTTTATCATTTGGCCACACCTCGCAATCTCGTCCGCCGTCATGTCTGAGCAGTTAGTCGTGAGGGATTGTGGGTACTGAGTAGCAGTGTGACTCTCTAGCATCTCTAAAGCATGAGACAGCCCACTGAATAACAGGGCTCTGTTCTTCGGTGAATAGACACACACAAACACACAGTCGGTTTCTCCGGAATCAAACACACAATGATGCATGCATATGCCTTGGAGATTTCTTTATTATTGTGTGGAGTAGATCAATAATGAACCAATAATGTCCTGGTTAAAATCCTGTTTGCATCAGAGATATGTACGCCTATGCCTTCAGCGTTTTATTTCTCTATTAGGTATGATTTATATCCACACTCTATCATGTGAAGGGTAAGTGTTGTGGCAAAGTGCACTGGGGGTTCAAAGGGCAGCACTGATAAGGAAATGATTGTTTATTAGTGGAAAAAAAATAGTATGTAGGTGAAGATTAGATTTAGGTTCCAACCAAAAGTAGGATCCAGCTTCGTTCTGCTAACTAACAAATCATGCCTGTTCTCGATATCAAGGATTATGATGTTTTGGGCACCAGAAGCGGGGGGGGGGGGGGGGGGGGGGGGGGAATTCCCTTTAGGGATCAATAAAGTATCAAATTATTTTGTTTGGTATTCGGAAAGTAATTACGTTCCAAACACCACAACTATTCACTGTGAAGCTTTTACAATTTCAGATACAGTGATTTGACAATCAAACAATCCCAGCAGCTATAAAAAAAAAAAAGTTAGGTTAAAAAAAAAATCCAAAAACAAATAGTAGATGCAGAAGATCATATTTTACCACCTCAATAATTTTCAAAAATATTTTTGCTTTTCAACAGGAATCAAATTTCAAATAACTCATATCATGTCGCCTTTAACCGTAATGTTTAGTTTATCCCTACAATATTCAGCTTATTGTACCAGATGCAGAAATATATTTAGATTTTAAAACTGACACTCATGGCTTTAATTTGACTTACAGTATAATTACAGTTGCGCAATCACTGGATCCCCCTCCTCTTATGTTTGAGGACTCTTCCCTTTGACCACATTATAAATTAGAGTTATACACATTCTGCAATTCATTCAGTCTGTTGTTTGAGACTTATTTCCCAAGCACAAAACCCAAATCTTCAGCAATACGTCTGACTTGAAGCTCGTCCACAAGGGATGACCCTTGGCTTGGCTTCACAGTATTGAGAGCACAGCTTACCATTGTGTACACTTTAAATTATGCTGAGGCTGCTGGTTTATTGGTCTGTGGCTGTGGTAGGACAGCAGAGTGGCCTCCACTCAGGAAAAGGGCTTGAGGATCTAGACGCCGTCTGACGCAGAACTTAGGAAGGGGTGAGCCTCACCTCCTGTCTGCAGCTATCCACCACTTCCTGCATTCATCACTACAATGATGGAAGAAGTATTTATATCCTTTACCTGAGTAAAGGTACTAATACTTTGCCAAAAAAGTGCACAATGTATTATGAGAAATTCTATGTAAAGTAGTAGTAAAGAATGAAAAGTAATAGGTTTACTATTGTATATGAAGTTTTTTTAATTAATGTGACTGCTTAATTAATGTGCATGTAACATTTTACTGCTGTAGATGTTTACGGGCAAGTTAATTTTAACTATACTGCAAGTTGCAGCAATGCATCATGTCCAGAGCCACGTAAATAGTTTATCTAAATATATAGGAGAATTTTCTCAACACATAATGGAACAATTAATCCTTCAGTTTATCACAAACATTCAGATTTGGAGATATACTGATTTCACTGGACAGGAAGTGTTTGACAAATAATCAGAGAGTAAAACTAATGTAATGTCATAGAATAAGAAGTATAATATCTGCCTCTGAAATGTACTCGAGTAGAAGTATAAAGTTGCATATATGTTTACATAAAATGTCTAACAGTAATGAAATACGAGTACCTCAAATTTCTAATAAGTATGTGAACAAATGTACTTGTCATATTCCACCAGCGCAAAATCAATGTGATATTGCTCAAATTGTTGTGTAGTTTGCATGAATATACAACACATATCCAGAAGCTTCCACACAGAAACTTAGAAAGGGAGTCTCACCGTGCATGGATGTAATGTGCAGGCCATACTGACCCAAGTTTATAGTAATGGATCAGTATTTTCCAAAAAATGTTTAGTTTCTGGGGGAGGAAAAAAAATGGTCGCCTATCATATTATCAATTTGGAAAATGGCACAATTTATAATTTACATCCCCCAGATGCTGTTTATGAGATAAATATTTCAATTTTGATATTGACATCCTCCATTGTTTACATTTACATTTTATTTTCTTACTTTTCTTATTGTTGTGTTTTTTAAATGGCTCTGTTTCTTCTGCTCATAATATGTCATATTAATTGGGTTTATAGGCGGTGCTGAATTTGTGTATATCTGATGCTATTTATTCAAACTGCTTTTCCCCAACTCCAAATGGGTTGTATGTATACAAGCAACTGAGGCCTATCGGATTAGCAAATATTGAGTCATTTAAGGGACCTTTACTGTAACCAAATGTTGTTGTTGTTGTTTTTCTTTGCTTTTACAACTTTTTACATTATAGCTTTACAAGCTTCAATCAGTAAGTCTTTTAATATTATTTTACCCATAAAATCCATGTTGCACTTGATGCTGAAATTACAAAGTAATGAAAAGAAAACTACTTTTTGGATTAAAAAATTGACTTTGCATACATTGTATCACCATCTGTAATATTGTGTAATAAGCCAGAAAAGTTCAATTCAAATTAGTCAATTCTGTAAAAATAGTTCTTGAATGAAGTTGTTTTAATTACAGTTTCAGTAAATGGTGTAACGGGCCTATAGGCAAACGTGGAATAAAGTAAAAATAGTAGGACAGTCAGAAAAATAATAGACATGCGTGAAACAGAGTAAAACGTTAATTACATTCATTTAAATACATATACAATTTCAGTAATTCAAAATTCATTATGATACAGGAAATGCATGCAAATAGCTAGGCTATTGTAATTTCTTTGGTGGCTTATGATGCTGGAAACGCTGTTAATAATAATAATAAAAATAATAATAATAATTATAATGACATGTAAACAAAATGTTGGGATTGATTCTGTTTTAGGCCTCCCCCAGGCTATCGTTAACCCAGCCTGTTATTTGTAAAAACGACTGTGTGTAACTCTAGCAGGTTTAGTGTCAGACCTACTGAAGAATAAATAATTCCAAATAGGCTTATTTTGAAGTGATATGTAACTACTCCTCTGTCTTTGTACTTGCAGAACATTAAGGCCGCAGGTCCGGCCCACCATCCTAACACCTTAAATGCTTTAAACTTGGCAACAGACCACCAAAACGTTTCTCTTTTACTTGGGGGAGGTAATTAAACCATCATACGTCCCCGTCATACAGGCTGAAGTACTTGCTGGCGTTTGAGAAGCAGAGGTAAGGCGTGCTGCTGCCCGGGTAAACAACGGGCAGAGGCATGGGTAGCAGACATCTCCCCAGTAGATTGCTCTCTTTGTACAAGGCCGGGAGCTGCCCCACCACCAGCGGCTTTCCAGTCTCGGGGAACTCGGTAACAGGTCCGTCGCTTTCTGTCGAGATTTGCCGTTTCAATTTATTCCTGCGGTTCTGAAACCATATTTTCACCTGGGTCTCAGTGAGCTGAAGTGAATTGGCGAGACAGGCGCGCTCTGCGCTGCTCAGATAGCGTTTCATGTCGAAGGTAGACTCCAACTGGAAAATCTGTCTCTTTGAAAAAATAGTGCGTGTCTTCTTTTTCGCTATCATTTTACCATTCTTGGTAGGTCTGCCTCCTTTGTTGGGGTCCGCGGCTGTGGTAGAGCTGCTGTCTTCGCAGCTGCTGTCCCCGCTCTCGAAGCGCACCTCCGTCGCCTTCTTCGTGTCTCCGCGGCTGATTGTGACCGAATCCGTTGCTCCGTTGCAGTCAGTGATCGGCTCTGCGAACAAAACCACACTTCATTGGACACACTGTGGTTATGTTTCAACTGTGTTGCTACACCGACACTGTAGCTCATTAGATGAGAGTCGTGCGTAATGGTGACTGAACACAGAATGTCTTCATAGAAAAAGCTACAAATAAACCAAAGCCGTCTTACCGCTTTCGTTAAACCCCTTGCCCGGGCCCTGCCTTTGCTGGGCGACATGTACATCGTGGTGGTCCTGGGAAGTGTCTTTACGCATCGCCGTGTCCGAGTCATCCTGCAGTCCGGCGGGGTGACAGCTGTCACAGTTTCTCCCGCTTGTCTTGAGGTTGAGGATATTGTCAATGGTGAATTTCAGAGTGGCGGCGGGTCTGCATGGTGCGTCCACTTTGTTCATATTCTCCAATGCTTAATTTCTTTTTTGTTTACTTCCGCGACTCTACTAAATAAACGGGGGCTTTAATCTGACCTCTAATGTCTCGATGCTCTACGCACCATAGCAGCTGCCACTGAGCAGACACTGCTGGGCTGGCGATGCTCTGCCTGCACCGTTACAACTCGTACCGGATGGGGCGCCTTTTGTCCTCGGTGATTGGCCCAGAGGAACTTGCAGGACGGTCCAATAACAGCGAGGGGATGGGAGGAGAGGGCGGGCAGGAGAGTGGTGTTGTGCCCTCTCTCTCTCTCTCACTTTCTTCCTCGTTCATGTGCCGCAAGGAAACCCGGGGACCCCCAGGAGAATAAAGAGTGGGTTCAGTTTAATCTCTCTGTCATTTCACACGCTTTGATCTCTCTCTCTCTACAGTAACAGACCAGCAGTCCCCGCCAGATTTCGGATTCCCAAAACCGAACAAAAGTTTGTCAACTGATTTGCAACATGAAAGTAAATCAGTAGTGTGTGTGTGTGTGTGTGTGTGTGTGTGTGTGTGTGTGTGTGTGTGTCTTTTCTATTTTTTGTAAAGACATATATTCTAATTATTGTTTTATCTATGAATTGCACTTTGCGTTTTAAGTAGCTATAGGGGCTTATAATTGAGTAACCCAGAAATAAATAGTAAAATGTTTCCAAACTAATTAAAATCTTTCTTCTTTTTTTTTGCCTGGAATATGTCATATTTACTTTAATCTTTAGTGAGTCATAGGCTACATTTCTAGGCTCATTTACAGTGGCAAAGTGAAAGGAAAGAAGTCTTAGGGTCACTGTCTGAACTCCTGTTTTTAACAAACACACTATTTTATATTTCTTTGTGTTTACGTTTTTAAAATGTAGATGTTTAAAAGAGTGCCAAATACGTTGGAAACTCGGAATTTGGCATGGATAAAGTTGCATGAATTCATTTCAAATGTGACGTTTTAACTTATTTTGTTTTATAAATTCTTAAGTCCCCCCAAATCATGGTGCGCAGACGCAGCGTGCTGCTTTCTATTTATTGGTTTGGCTTTCCAAAGGTCCACAAAGTAGTAGTTAATTAAAACATGACTAGAATTGGATGACCCGCCTGTCCGGTGACATGTCACTGAGGCGACAGCCCCTCCGCGACCCTACACAGGATAAGCGGTTACTGAAAATGAATGAGCCGATTATCATTGATGACCCAAAGTCTTCTAATGTAGCCTAAGTCTAGATTATTTTATCAACTATAAATGCTCAGGAGGCAAAAACACCAATGACAAGAGGTTGAACAGTCCTAACAGAGGCCTACAGGCCTACTTCAAGAACAGAACAGGTTTTAACTTCCTGGTTCAAGCTTTGCTTTCTCCTTGTACACATATGGATTCATGATATTCTCTTGGACACTTTGACGTCATTAATTATACAAACAACAGACGAGCAGACGTGTGCTTGATTTTTTTATTTGTCTATTATGTGGAAAAAGTGACAAAATCCGAAATATTTGTGGCTTTAAATATAAAAGTTTTCAAAAATATGTGTGTATTCAGACATACAGTACAGTACATGAGCAGCTCTGTGCCCCTCGATGCTTGCCTGTTATTCTCTGACAGGAGCACAGTCTCTCTCAGAGGCTTCTGAGTAGATTTATAAAAAATAATAATAAAAAAAAGATTCATTGTGTGCCATGATCACGGTCTCTGGGGTTCTTGTCTTGGGTGCAGTTAACAGTTTTCTGCGGCATTGTGGGTTATTGCACGATTGAGATTTAACAGTGTTTTTTTTTTATTAAGCATCGGTGTGATGTATTAGCCTTCAGCAGTGTTTACACCAAGCCGGTCATCTGTGATCTTAACATGCTCATTGAGCGCGCTAAGGAAGACAGAGGGTAGGTGATGGAGCTGGAGAAGCCTGCGGCGGCTGGAGAAACTGCATGTCCATTCAGGTTGAAACCCAATGTTGCAGCTGGAGAGGGTCCCTCGTGATACAGGATGGGCACCCTGACAATGCGCTGGGTCGAGTGTGGTATATGTACAGCCTCAAGGTCCGCCGCCAGCTGTCTCTTCCATTTATTCCTCCGGTTCTGGAACCAGATTTTAACCTGAGTCTCTGTCAGGTGTAGAGACGCTGCCAGTCCAGCTCTCTCCGAGCTGCTCAGGTATCGCTTCACGTCGAAGGTAGACTCCAGCTGGAACACCTGACTGCGGCTGAACACGGTCCGGGTCTTCTTCTTCCGGTTGGGGCTCGGGCCCGGGGAGGGATCTTGGTCTGACCGTGCGTCAAAACCGTTCTGCGCGTCTTCGTTGTCGTCTGTCAGGTTACCGTCGCCCGTCTTCCTATCGGTTTCGTCGCTTCCCTCCGTAATGGGCTCAGACACGGCAGGTGAGCATCTGTCACTGGTCCATATGGAGCAGCAGAGGTCGTCTGTGTTATCTCTTGGACCTGAAAGGAGCAACGAGAAATACACAAATATTTGACAAATAGTTGATTTGATTCAGCCGAGCATTAAATTGTTGGTCTTAGAAAAAATAGAAACATTTTCCCCATCAACTTCAATGCGTTCATGTATAGCGAAAGAAATCGGCCCGTCGTAAGAAATAAATAAATGTTGCACCACAGGACAAGTTGGAAAAGATAAAAAGTTACTTATCTGATGTTTTAACTTTCAAAATTATTTTAAAATTACCTTTGATTTAAATAATACTTAAAATAGTATTTTGCCGTTCATTCATTAAAGTTGAGGTGCACAACGTGTTTTTTGAACGTCACAACACATCTGACTGCACCCACCAAAAGGGAGGGGCACTTGACTGCGCGTGAGTGGCACGGATATCACGGAATCTGCGTAAAGGCGTCATGCTGGCGTGCAGTATTGCGCTTCAGTTTGGGATTGTATTCTGGGCATTTCTGCGCGCAATCCACGTGCGTAATCTTCAGATACGGCTAGTGATCTCTTAATGACAAGCAACCCTTAAATATTATCTGGTTTTGTACCGTAGATGATGAGTTGCGCCCGCATGTATTTTACAAATCAGTCCAATTATCATCCGTGGAATTGTTGCTGAATATTAACACACATTACAAAATACACCGTCGCTTTTCAGTGGGTTTTGGAAATCTCGGTGCGCTCAGGGTGGATAAACAGAGAGTAGAGGAGCCGCGACAACAACGATATAGTCTCCACGAACAACTCTCTTTAACTTTGTACATTTTATATGATGAAGCGAGAGGTAACATGCTATGGCGCAAACTTCCTTTCTATAGCGACTACATATGCTTAAAGCCACCGTAATAAACTTAGAACAAAATAAACGACCTGACGGCATGAATGATGCAACAAGCAGTCAGTGATTTGTGGTTTTGAATTAAAGCTGGGACCTCGAACCGGAGAAGCACCTGCGGCTCTTTGACGGTAATAGGCCCACACTGTTGTCATGAGATAGGTCTCTGCTTTCACACTTAATAAATAAGACGGATAAAATAAATATCTATATAATAATCCTTTATTAAAAAAATATGGTAAACCGCATGCTCTATTGTATCAGCCCTGCTAACAGTCCCAGCAATCGTATTATGATGAAGGGATAAGATGGCCTGAGTCTAATTTGTTGCATGGCGCATCGGATAAACAATAATCTATCTTCGGCACTCCTAAAAGCAACTCTATACTTACTCTGAGGTGTTTCCAATGATCTGAAGTTTAAGGTAGTCCCGCCGCGGTGCCACTGCAACTGTGCGTCTCTGTTAGTGGACCGAGCCACAGAGATGGTGCCATCGGGCGCCGGAGCGCTCCTCTCGGCTTGATGTGGGTTCAGCTCTTTGCCGATGGAGACCACCTCCACACCAGCTGCCCCACGGCTGCTGTTCGACATCGACTCGTGCCCATTCCGTCCTTTTCCCAGTATGTTCTCGATAAAAAACGAGGACGCCCTCGAAGAGGTGCGAGTCTGACTATTAGTTAGCCTCTCCTGCATGTTCTCCCGATGATTTCACGGTGTTTTTTCGCGAAAACCGAGCGGTCCCTTTCTCGACAGTGCGTCACGGCGACCCAAAGTCCAAGCAGTCATTTCTAGCGTCGCTTTTTTTGCGCTGTGATCGGATGAGGCTTCATCGCAGAGAAGGGACAGAGATCTCCTCGGTGCCGGCGGGAGGGAGAGGGAGACAGGAAGGGAGACTAAAGCAGTAGTACAGTGAAACGTCAAGTCTCACGAGCCGACTCAGGGAATCCAGCGATTGGACGAGAGCAATGACAAATGGGGTTTTCCAAGTGAAGGAGGAGAGTGACTGTCTCTCTGCGCCTGCCGCTGCTGCTGCCTCTGCCTGTGTGTGTGTGTGTGTGTGTGTGTGTGTGTGTGTGTGAGTATGTGTGTGTGAGTATGTGTGTGTTCACGTGCAGGCCCATCCCCTCGAGGCAGTGCAGCCAGGAGAAAGCCTCTGTTCCTGGTACAGCACTCTATATTTGGGTCAATCAGAGTATATATCAAAATAAAGATCTACTGGGCAGCAGCCATCCGAGAGCTCGACCCACCCCCCACCCCCACACACTCCGTCATAGGAAGGATCACAGTCAGCAATTAACTGGCAGGGAACGACAGTGTGGAGCCTGTCAATTTTAAGACTATAGGCCTATTGAAGTATCCTGTTTGCCCCTTTATATCATTATAGGAATGCTGCAACAACAAAAAAAACAACAACAAAAAAAGACTACCTGTGCTTTCATCATTTTAGAGGCCTTTAAGCTACAAAGTTTGGATAACCTTAAGCCCCTGGAAGACGCTGACGTTTCAGTTTTCAGTCTATGTACAATAAGCTCATATAATAACAGGCTATGTCTGTGGTGGTTTGCAGCGGCATGAATTCGTCGACGTCAGAGTTATGATTTTTGAACTCATGTGTGCGCTGAACCATGCATGGCTACGCGGTGGCACGTGAAACACTGCGTATTGGAGATGCGGGGTACTGTCAAAGGTTATCAAAACTTTGCGTAATGGCTCAAATACTTTTGATAATAGGTTTATTTGTCTTCAACTGAGCGCCTCGTGGGTTACTTATTTTTCTTTAAAGCTGATCGGCAGGATAATTGAAGACTACAGTATTTGTGACGACAGTTGGAGCGGACTGCATAAAACTGTTTCCGCGCATGGTCGTCTTAATGTAAGTAGCCTAATTTTCTGCTTTAAAATCTCAGCGGCCTACATTAATAAAAAAATTTAAAAAAATCAGTAGGTTGGACTGAGAAGTAATGCAACAGCATAGGGTCAGACGTTTTAATGCGTCTTCATGCTATTTATCTTTTGCATAATACGACTTTGGTTCCTCTGGGGAAGAAACTGTAAAAAAAATAAAAAAAAAATAAAAAAAATAAAAAAAAACTTTAAAAGTTTCCAACCTCATTGTGAAAGCAGGAGTGAAAGCTTAGGCCCGCATGGAAGTTGTAAACAGCTATGGTAGGCCTACTGTATGTTTTGTGCTCAGTGATGGAGAGTAGTATGAAGAAGCGTATCACTATTGTATCATCTGAAATATTTAAATGAGTGCTGACGGCCGTCTTTACCCTTTTCGCTGAAATGGCAAGACATTTAAGCTTTTTTCCTTCGATGGAGTCAGCGGCGCTGACCTTTAACTCCAGTCTCTCTCTCTCTCTCTCTCTCTCTCTCCCTCTCTCTCTCTCTCCCTGTCTCTCTCTCTCCCTGAGGCCAAACTTACCCTTTGACAAAGGGGGATCAGCGGTGATGTTGCTCTTCAACCTAACACTCAGCACAGACAAAAGTAACATGAGCTGTGCGTCGAAGAGCTGGTCCGCACCTGTCTTCTACTATCCCGCTCAGTCTGATGACTGTTGCTGATGCGCCTTTAATTCTGTAGCCGCTCTTCTCCCTCGAACTTCAGCCTGCTCTGTTGCGGGGATTTGGTCAACTAGTTATTGAATGACTTAATGAAATTTAACAACCAGCCCAGATTCTGTCTGCAGCGAGATTTATGCAAAAAGTTAATGGATTGTGAAAGAAAAAGACCCAAGAACTTTATAAGAGCAATTTAGCTAGGGTCTCTCTCCATGTAAATATAGCTCATTAACTTATACACAAATATTCCATTAAAACAAACTCAATGAATGTGGAAAAAACGACAATGGCACAAACAGCTCATAGCCAATTGGCTCTTATATACCTGATCATAGGTCTAATTCAAATATGTCAAAATAATAGTCCACAATTGCAAAAAGTATTGCTCTTTGTAATAAACTATTGATTGTACAAAAAATGTTAAATGGTATTTAATTTAATGTTGGCAGATGATCTAACAGACTTCATAATTGCTCTGGAGCTGTTTTGTGTAGGTGATCAGATTTATAAATCTCTCATTTTGCCCTGGGTGATGCAGAGTGGGGAAAATTCAGCCTGCTCCTAAATGACGTAAAACAAACCTTTTGTAGCTGAACAGTATAGGGGTGAGCACAGAGCAAAGTTAATGTGATGTGGAATACATTCAAATCTTGACTAACATCAGCAGCATTACACTCTCCAATAAGAAGTAGAAGAACTTGTGAAAGTACTAATACCCAGTATATTCTATAACAAGTAAGCATTTTTTCTAATCCTGCTGAAGTAAAAATACAGGAGTACATATCAGTAAAATGTAGTATCAAAGTAAAAGTAGGGAACTCATTCTGCTGATTCTCCATGTGACTTATTTATTATCATGGATGACTTAATTGAGTATCTATATCAGCTCTGAAGCAAGCAGCATTTTACTGTTAGCAGCTTGAATTGTAGCAGATTTAAACTACTTCATAGTACAGTGGTTCCCAACCTATGCGTCAGATCCCCTCCAAAGGATCACAAGATAAATCCAAGTGTTCAAGAGGGGATTAATATCACAGAAACAGAAAAAAAAAGTTCTGCTAGTTCTGCAGATTTGTGTTCAAATTTTCAACGTTTCTCTAATCTTTTCAATTTTTGTGAATTAGTGGATGATTTTCCTCAGAAGTGTCAATAATTCATGGACATAAAAACCTGACAACAACCTTCTTCTTCTTTTTGCTGTGGTTACAAGACATAAAAGTTTGGAAGAAACAAGATAATTTAATGTTGTTGTTTTTAAAAAATAAATTTAGACTTGTTTTTTTATTTGAAATTTAATAGCTTATTAATATAAGTGAGTAAAAGGTACATTATTTCTCTCAGGATTATTGAAGTAAAAACAAACAAACATTAAAGTACAAAATTCGACATCACTTGAGAAAATGTTTCACTGTTTATCACTTCTCACCATTTTCCACAATTTCATCTGGCACCTCTTTGAGTCGAAGCCCATCTGCACGAAGCTTTTTGTTTTATGTAGCACTTTGATGGTGTTTCTTGAAAGAGAAAGATGTTTGCATGTGTCAAAGCTCCATATTAGATCAGGTTTCTCTGTACACCAGGCCGTCTGAACCATGTGGTACCCCGGTCAGCGCCCCCTGCTCTGTGGGCCAACAGCCCAGACACACTAGCCCCTCTCTCACTTTTCTCTCTCCTCTCTCTTATCCTCCTCCGATTCTTATCCAGCCCGGCATGCCCTTTGCTTTGTAAGGCCTGCTGACTTGCTCCACAGCCACAACCCCTTCAAACGTGACCACAGCTCTAAAATAAAGTTTCAGCATGCAAAATCATAGCTTCAGCTTGTGCTCCATTGAGCATGGTCCTCCTATTGGTGGCAGTAAGTGTTTTCCATCCATTAGTGCAGCCAGGCCTGTGAATGGAGAAGCACTTTTACAAATTGCGTTAATATCATCCACCAGAAAAGAGAAGTCATATGTGAGATGACAGTGAGACTATCTTGGATGTTTTATTAGAGCACATATGGTTTGCAAATCTCACACAGCAACCACAAAAACCATTTTCCAGTGCTCTTGTTGGCAGCCACTTGATTTTATTTTCTGGTCACATACAGATGACCTTTAATTCAAAACGTGAAAAGAATGAGACAAAAAAGGACACTCCTGCTTCAAATCATATTTTCTCTACACTCTGTTGTTTTTAACTTTAAAATTACCCAGGTCTAATCACCATTTTATAGCAGCCATAACTCCTTCAAGTGTGATATTAATGGCCCTGGAGTCTACGCTCTCAGCAGGGGTTTGCAGTCAATGAAAGTGGAGACAGTTTGACCTAGTTCGTTATACTGGAGGCAGTGAGACAGGAAGGCATGTCTCTCCTCTGGGGCATTTCACAGCTCTCTTTACATTAAGGGGCCTTCATAGTGACTCAGTGAAGTATAGTTACCTCAGCTGACATGTATTTGAAGCACACACTAACACACACATATGAAAAATATGCACTGAATGCATTGCTCTTTTGTTTGCAAACTAAAATAAATAAAGTGCACCTAAATGTTAAAGCAGCTGACAAAATGCAACCAGTGAGAGTTTAACACAGATGTGAAAGCTGCCATCTATGAACAGTCACTTGTCTCTGGTCGGTAAGGGGGCCCTCTAGCGGCTAACAGAGGGAAATGCACCTTAGTCTCACAGATCTCACAGATTTCCTGTGGTTATTCCTCATTAGGTCAGTTTATACAGAAACCACCTTGCTTAGAAAGCAGCCACAACAGCCTTAATGCTTCATAGCCTTTGATTACTCTCTGCAACCTGCTGGAAGTTGAACGAAGCATGAAAGTGGCAAACAGATTGTGACACTAATGCATAATTGACTCCATCTCTGTGCACAAACCAACAAAAAAGTGATCTGTTCTCTTTGAAAATGTTAAGTAGAATGAAGTATTTTTATCTCTTCTCCCTATTTAGCATCTTGATCTCTCCAGCATTCTCACAAAACTCATTTCATATTTACTTTCCTTAACTGCCAAACCAGTTTAGTCAGGCTGTGTTAGCGCTGGCATTAATAATTCACTGTACATAATAAGTTGATGCTGCAGAGTTTGTTCTCACTGATAGTATTAGCCGAGGTGAGCATTCTTGGCCAGACTTTGTGACGCCAGCAGATCAGCATAAAGTGGGCTTTAATTGGCCATAATCTCTGTCGTTCTCTTTCCTCTCAGTGTAAGTCAACAGCATATAGGCTACAAATGCCAGACCTCAGCAAGGCATTTTTAGCTCCATATCAGCACAAGCCTCACAAGGAATGTGTGGAAGAGATTTTTGACTCAGAACTCCAAGGATTTGAGAGAGTTTGGAAATTCTCCCTCTCACTACTGTACCAGTCAAGTCAAGTCAAGTCAGCAAATCAGTATCCAAAAGCAAAATAGGAGCTTTGCACCACAAGTACATTGTTCGCCTTCTAATGACAAACTTAATCAATGTCCCTCCACTTGAAAGATGCAGTTTTTACCGAGAGTCAAATCAAATAAAGAAATAAGGAAAGAAAATACTGAGGAGTATCTCCTTTGAGAGACATTTTTAATTCCATTTTCTATGACGTGCATGTTTATCTCTTTAATTATCAAGAATGCATTCAAAGCCCCCTCATTTGAAGAATACAGTTTGTTTTATAAATAATGTAATTTGATTTTAACATTCCTAAATGGAAGGCAGATCTTTCTGTTTTTTGTCAAATGTTCAAGTTCAAGGATTTTCACCATGCACAAGTACTTTTGTTCAACACATAGTGGATTACACTGAATGGGCGAGGACAGTACATCAAACCAAATTATGTACAAACAGGCTTTTTAATGTGAATATTACCAACATTGTCGTTTGGTTCTGACAAAAATCAAGAAAACAATATTATATAATTGTACAATTGTACAATTATATAAACAATATTGTGTGTGTGTGTGTCATTTATGTGATATCATATCAAAAAATAATATTGCAACTGTAATTTTTGGAGAAAAAAAATACTAGTTTAGTTTAGAAAAAGACCCTGTTACAATTCACATCAACTTATTGCCATAAGACTATTATCAATTTATCAACAATGACTCTATTAAAAAAAAATGGTAAAGCTTTAAATCAATCATGTGAGTTGAGCCCCCACCCCAGGTTCAAAAACTGACACCATCACCGCCAATTTGTCCACCCATAAGGCCATATGTGTCTGAAGGATTTCTAACGAGAATGTCCGTTTGTTTAACCTCTTTACGGTATGTTAACCCCTGTCAGGACGTACTTGTCAGCCCAGTACAAAGGGGCTGAGCAGCGGGGACCTTTCCCCCTCGGTCGACCTACTGCTCAAATGCAAGCCTGCTTTCGTGAAAAGTTCCCTGTCCCAACCGAAGGATCACCCTAAATAAGGAAAACCTAAAGCAGTTGGAGAATAGAAATATCGCATGGTTATAAACTCACTCATAGAAAATAAATAAATGATTAAATAACAATGTAAAAATCAGAACTACTTTTTTTATTTAGAACTTTAAAGTACAATAAGGAGCATAAGGCATGAGTTGAACCAAATTTGAGTTGAAATAAATGTTGCCTCAATGAAGTGAATTTTGTCAATATTCCTGCAGGACCTATCCTATTAGGTTTTCCTGTGTAGAGTAACATAATGCCTTCTAAGCGAGGGATAAAATTTCTTCATATTTTTTTTTTACCATAGTTGAAAACACGTGGCTGAGGGACTTGCTGACCTCCAATAATAAGCTTTTGGCAATAGATCCTTTAATGTAAAGAACTAAGACCTGCCCTTTAGTGTTCAGTTACTTTGGAAGAAGGAATTCTTATGGCAGATAAAAAAAAAAAAAAAGGAGAACTCTCGAATATTCAAGTGTTCAATCACGATGTATTTGGTTCAAGCACAAACGTATAAATCTGATAGATGCAACATGTGACCGGGTTTAAATAAAATAACGAAAACACTTAATTAACTGTGAACTTAAGCTTAAGAGTTCTGATAATTTTCTTGTAATACTCTAAATGTTCTCTTCCCACTCAACTCGACCTCATCCACAGCTGGAAAATATCACTGGCATTCAAAATGCATCTCTCTAAACAAGTCTAAGGTTACAGTCTTTTTCCATGAGCTGGGTTAAATGTTTTGTTTTTTAGGCCTCGTTTCAACAACATACCAAGTTTCCGTTTTAAATTAATCCACACAAAAGAGCAAAAACGATTGTTGTAGCATATTTATTATATTCTTGCCAATATTCGATCATTCGGCTACAAATCATATTGGCAGCATATTTAGGTGGACCGCAATAACATATCTAATTTCCAAAACAAAGGATCAAATCCAAACTTGTTTATTCAGCCACGCGCCCAGTCGTTCAGTTGGTATGTTCAACAATTAAATATAAACAACTTTTTAGCTACTTCAGCCATAAAATGACGACTTAAGTCTTTGTCAGGCCGCTCATCTCACACTCACATGAACACCCTTTTCGTTAAAACATCGCGTGAGATTGAGGAGGAGGTTGCGAGGAGCGCATTGGCTCGAGCGGAGTAAATTGAGTTGGTTGGGTAGAAAACTACAACGCTGGAAAGATGACGTCATTTATCAAAGAAAGTCATAATTCTTATGTACCGCCTTTTGACACCTCTGTGATGAGCTGTGTCACACTCTGACGCATTTCCTGCGTGATTAGTCAGACTTCACAGTTGACTGGAGTTTGGTTATAGTCCACCTGAGTTATAACAGAATTTATTCAGAGTTTTTCTCAACTCTGTCTGGACTTAAAGAAGTTATTTACAAATGATCATTTCTTGTGAATCTCCCGTAGATCTGTTTGTGTTTACCAGATATACTGAAATGCGGACTTTTGTCTCTAAACAAATAATAGACATGATTTTAACAATGTTAAATAGGCCTTTTCTTTTTTGTTTTACGCCACAGTGATTGAAAAGCAAACATCACATGTTGTTGTAGCAGTTCTTATACCTGATTATCTTTGTTCTAACATCTTTCTATTCATGTTGGAATGTGTAAGAAAAGAGAAAACCATCTTCAAACCATAAAAATCATGTTTTGTTTGTTTGTTTTTCGTTTTGGAAAAGATCATTTTCTCTAGTTTTTCATGCTGTAATTGACCATTTATTGTTATATGGCTTTTTTTTTTAAAGATTAAAGTATACATTATTTAGCTAATGCTCTTGATCAGGCAAATGTCATGTCAAATGATCATTGTCAATTATCATTTTGTGTACTGCAAATGAATAGAATACAATAGTTTCAATATAGCAGCACACACTAGTATACAGTTGTTTGTGTTTTGTTTTTTTTGTTTTGATTTTGCTTTATTATATTGCAGTTTTACATTCTCAGCTGTTTAGAACAGAGGTGTGTGAAACGTGTTTCATTTCAGTATGAAACCGAGAGTATGTTTGACCTGTGACTTAATGCAAAAATAAATCTAAAAAAATTGCTTACTAGGACAGCAAAAAATCTTTAAAGCAAAAGTTTCTCTGTTTTGGCCACTACTACATTTTCATGTTACAAATAACAAATAATAATAATGCAAAAAAAGTAGAAAATGCTGTCTGTAGACAGCATCTGATTTTGTGGTGGTATCTGTTTCCTTAGGTGTTCAACTTATGTACTAAATGGCTCTTATAAAAAGAAAATGGGAGATTCTATATCAGAGAAAAAATAATTAGCTTACAAATTGTAATCGATGATAAAGTAAATCTGTTATCTCCTTTGCTTTCGTATTTAGACTGTAATATCTTCTTGTAACCCTGTTTGACAGATGTTTGACAGAAATCTCTAAGAAAAATAAATGACAAACTTTACATTTCCCGTTTATAGCAACCTGTACTGTAAGAAATTGAAGGCAACATGACAATATGACTTCATTTGCATTCCCTTTTGTAACTATTGATCAGACACCATGAATGCAGGGAGGATGAAGGAAAAGACAAATCTCAGAGGGGGAAAGGAGAGAGTACAAAAAACTGAAGGGACAACGAGTAAAAAAAGAAGAAGAAAAAAAGCAGGGCAGTTAAAGTAACCTGAGGTGACATAAAAGAGTAAAGAGCCTGTGTGTGCGTGTGCTTGTTTATGTATGTGTGTGTGTGTGTGTGTGTGTGTGTGTGTGTGTGTGTGTGTGTGTGTGTGTGTGTGTGTGTGTGTGTGTTAGTGACACACTAGGCTGTTTTCTTCAGTCTTGTCACGCAAGCTCCTAGAAGCCCCGCACGTCATCCACTACTACTACATTTTCTGAGTGTGTGTGACCTACACCCCCTCCCACACACATACACACACACACACACACACACACACACACACACACACACACACACACACACACACACACACACAACACAGCACACATACAGAGAGAAGAAATGGCCTATTTTCATTTACTCTCAGGCTACAGTCATAGTCTCCATAGATGCTGGGGTCCATGTTTTGGCCCTTTAATGTGCTGTCAGTGAATTAATGAATACAGGGATCCCCTTAATCTGACCCCCCCACCATCCCCCGCCCCCCTCCTGAGCTAAATCACCGCTGGGGCCTCTGATATGAGATACAATCCCCTTAATCTCTGTCACAACCTAATGGGAGATGCTAAATGACCGAACACAGAAACCCATATAGGCGACTGTACATAAGTCTGATAATGTGGGCAGCATAAAGGCATCTCTTTTTCGGATAAACCATTTGGATCAGCTCTGATGACCCGAGCATTAGTTTTGTTGATGTAACCCCAAAACACAAAATTTGAGACGGAAAGTTGAAGCATTATTCGTCATGTTTTATGTATGAAAACTGAGGAGATCTGAAGAATTTCAACCCAGTCCCGTTGTTTTCGACTACGTCTTGATAAACATGATGACTTCAGATCTTCCCATAAAGCTGAAAACATTTTAGACAAAACCGTATGCTTCTCCTCAGGAAAGTATTGTTATTTCAACAAAAATGTAAAATACACATTTTTGCTTCTACTAAATTTTGCCTAAAAACTAAACTAACTATTTACCAGGCCTGTTATTGCTCAATCAGAATTGTTTTCTTTGGTATTTAGATGTCAGAAAATAATCATCTTGATTGTTGTTGTCATATTGTTTAAATATATAACTGAAAATATTTTTCCTTTCCAGTGTTGTGATTTCTCTCACTAAATCTCTTTTTTTCCCCCTCATTCATGGTGAGAATCTGCTAGAAACAAAGACAAGAGACATAAACTTTTACATTTTGTCAATCCTAAGAAATCATTTTACAGAATTGCCTTTTGTGTTGATAATCCTGTGGTCGTAGATGTGACAATATTTTAGTGATGGAATTTGATCTTAATCATGTCGAGCGGAATTAAAAAAGAAATCTTCTCAGATTCTTCTCAGAATCTTCTTAGATTCAATAAAACCTCATGTGCGTTATCTGTTGTAATTCACAGTCACATTCCATTTTTTGTTTAAACTAATTTTGATTTCACCTCTCACCTTCTGCATTTTGTATTTTTCCAATGCTTCACAAGGCCTGACGTTTTCAGAGCAGTTAACCAGAGTGATAAGCAAAGAAGCTCACACTTCCAAAAGGTCGTATATTGAGAGGGGCCTGCATGTGTAAACTGTATGTACAGTATGTGTGTGTGTGATTCATGATATACTGTACATGGAGGCCAACTGCAGAGCTCTGCCTGGAGGATTCCGCCTCATGATTGGATGAAGTCACACAGTTTCCTCCATGGGTCCCTTTGTCAGGACCAAAACTGTCAGAATCCATTTGTACACAACATAGTCAAGCACACACACACACACACACACGCACACACACACTTATTCTATCTCTGCTTCCATCAAACCATTTAAATCCTGTTTGTCAGACACAGTGATTATTAGACTTTTATACATAAATTCCTTGTAACAATCAACATTTCATTTCTTGACTAGGATGTATTCCATTTTTAATATCTTAACGGCACAGTTCTTACACACACATTCAGGCGTGCACACAAACACAACATCACTTAGCGACACTAAAATAGCTAACACCGACCTTATCTTCTCAGCTCCCAGCTAACTGCTGTCATTCATCCTCCTCTTGTGTCATCATCATATTGTGCAATCTTATTTTCCTTGAGTGAAGAGGAGCAATGAACCCATATGAAAATGATCATATGTCCAAACATTTACCGCCTTAAAGTTACTAATCTTACCTCTGAGGACTAATCTGCTGTCTGTGCTGGATGATGATTGTGTTAATCTTATGTAAACCAATAAAAAGTGTATACACCACAGACTCTCAGTTTTGGTTGCAGCATGCTGCATATGTTTAGTATGAACTACATCCATAAGATGGCACTAGAGTCAAACTAATGCAGCCTTGAATTCTGTTCTGGGATTGTCATGGCAACAGGCAAGCTTTTCTACTCCTTGTGGAGGATTTTAATTCTCCAAGGGCTTTACCTATTTGGGTCTAGGCTAATGAGCCCCACTCTGATCAAATCACTGCTGTTTTCTATTAAACTGAGCAGAGGTGCCATTGAGCAGTGAGGTGAATTGTTGCAACAGATTCAGATGTAGTGTGTTTTTTCTAGAATAATGAATTGCTGGATTTGCCTGATGCAGAATTGGTTTTGCAGAGTGAAGTGAATCACTGTTTCCTTTTTATTAAGATTCAGAGATTGCCCAGGTCACCTGTGTGATTTTAATTGATGTTGCGAAACATAAAAGATTTTTTGCGATGTGATTAATAAGAACTTGCGTCATGTGTTTCGTTCCCTGCTCGACACTTGTTCACTTTCTCCACTTCGTGAATAACGTGGAACGTTGCAATTATTCCACTTCAAACGGCACAGACCCCATTAGCCTTGTAATTACTTATGTGATTTAAGTTTCACAGCACAGCTGAATTTCCTTCTCGCCATCTGAGAGGGACTATTTTAAACCGAGGATGTCTGGCGAATGGTGTGGGGCATGATAGAAAACCTGACATTTCTCATTATTGAGAACTGATATGTGACAAACTGCAAGAATTGAACTAAAAGTGGCAAAGCAGCAGGCTGTCAGCTGCAGCAGACACACAAAAAGGCAAGGTATACAAGCACAGCTGAAACGCTTAAACAAAGGCAATTTGTGCAATCTGACCAGTGATGAGTGGAAAAGTGCTGACCATATCCAGAAAGGCTAATGAGGCAATAGCAACAGGGGAAGGTAAGGTCTCCTGAACTGATGAGGTGATGGGGAACAGGTGTGCAGTGCAGGGGTGAGGGTGTTGGTGGAGAGGTGAGGCATGACTGACTCTGACATGCACAGACACACAAGGAGAGGCAGAGGAGGAGAAAGAGGAGGATGGTGTCCGGATGTTGTCATGACAGAAGGACCGATTTACTTCCTCTGCCAAGGGGGTAATGTTTTCCCTGGCTTTGGTTCGTTTCTTTGCTTGTTGTTCTGTCTGTCTGTCTGTTAGCAGGAGTACTCAGAAAGTTACGACCATAAATTTTTCAAGAGGTAGGCTATGCGTCAGAATTCTTTTGAAGGTATACATTACCATTGAATTGGGGCAATTAAAAGATTTTCGCTTCTAACTTCATGGATAATGTTGCAATGCCAAGACAAAAAATGACACGATGACATCCCGATAAGATCTACCACAAATTAAAATCCCTCGCTGGTCCAAAGACTGACCTTGATGTGTCCTGGATGCACAGCGGGCTGGCATGTGAACAATTGCGAATACAAACAACACTTCAGCTGCACAGAAATGATTTTTAGTGTTAGTTTTCAGCCTCCAGGGACTCAAGAAAAGAACCTTTAGATCAGATAAAAAAAACAGAAAAAGAGTGATACTAACGGTTCTTGTTTTATCAGTTGATAATGACGCTACAGAAAGCAGACCTCTAACAGGGTTTTAATAGGGTACACATCCGTGTTTTGCTCTCTACATTAATAATTCTTCCTCATCTTTCTTTTTTCTTCTGAGTGAACCTGGAAACACAGACTACCTCTTACCGCCAGCCTTGTTGTAGGTTGATGTCAGCTAGCATGCCTCCCCTCCCTCCACATGTATCAGCAAGCTTCAGATAAATTGCTCTCCCCCTTCCATTTCTGAGGTTGGATTTGACATGGCTGGGTTTTTCCTATGTGAGAAAAGTGCAGAAGCGACACTCAATGACAAAAACACTCACTTTGCACTGAAGGGGTGACAGAGTAGACATGATTTAGACTTGTCTCTCAGTCTCACTCTGTGTGCTATTATCTACATTTGTATGATTCATTGTGTCTCCCCCCTGTCTGTATGACTACAGGGTTTTTGTCCAGGCTTCAAATGTGGCCATTCAGAACAGTACAGATGTGTTTTGCCTGTGAACTACTTTGTTTGAAGCACACAAAGCCATTGTATTCAGCCATCTTGTCTTCAGCAACACCATCTCTTTTCCTCTGAGAACAGTGCCTTTCATTATTAATAAGAAATGTAATACACAGGAGAATAGCTCAAAAGACTCCTCCGACCTCAAAAGTATGAATAATGTTTTGTGTTCAGTGTCCTCGTACTGTCTCCACAATGATGTGCCATGCACATGGCACAGGAAAATAATGGTCCCATTAAGGAAACAATGATAATGGCACAATGATGATCTTCACCCATGTTTGCATGAAGAACATTCAGAGAATGCCTGTTTCTGAAATGGTTGTAGAAAGAAGAACACATGAGAAGGAAATATAAGTTTGCTTCATTTCCTCTCATCCATAATCAGCTATCTTGCCCTTTCCCTTAGGGTTGGGGATTTTTAAAGGCCGGGGATATTTCACTCATAAACTCATAAACAGACCAAATGTCAAATGGTGCAGTAGACTAATTGCCCCAGACTGAATCAGCAGACAGGCTGTTTGTATTAAAGTCTCTTTGCAGGGCTTTATAGTTTAACTACGAGCTAATATGGATGGTCACATACATAAAGATTCATGGGTAAGGTGATATCCATGTTCATGCTCTCCTCTGCTTTCCTGCCCTATCCCCTCTTCTCTCGCATCTAATTCCCCCCCCTCACTAGCACCACATAGAGTAGATTTATCGGAGTGAAGATCAACAGTGACTGGGGGTCCATGGAGATATGTGGACAGCAGGAGACGTTTGATTCAATATTCAATAAAGGGCTCAGAGGCTCAGGATCTTTGTAATTGACATTTTGTGTTCCCTTTGATGCACAAAAGATTGATTTACAGTTAATACCTGGGATTTTGACTTTCTTCAGCTGTGGTGATTATTTAATGATTTTGGTCCTGTTCGGGTTTGTTATTATAGGTTGATGCACACATTGGGAGAGGTGGAGTGTTGCTGTGTTACAGTGGTTGTGTGTAAATACGTTTTGTTATCCCCAAAGAGGAGTTTGATTACAGGGGAAGAGATTTAATTTGAATAACTTGCAAGTTTTGATTTGAAAATGGACTTAATTCCTATAATTTTGAGTTTAAAGTTTTGCAGCTGGACTGCATTATAATGACAGGTGTTTCCAGTTTGACGTCAGGTAACACAGTTTCAAGATGGGTTTCTTGCCAGGTTTGGCCACTGAGTTAGCTAACATTTTTTATTATTATCTATTTAAAATATCTTTATTGTCCCTCATGGGGAAAATTCTTTCTCTGTATTTGACCCATCTCTGGGGAGAAGTGGGCAGGCCCATTAGAGCACCTGGGGAGCAAATTGGGGTTCATTAGGTTGTCCAAGGAAACTTCGACATGTAGACTGCAGGGGATGAGGATTGATCCACCAACCTTGTGATAAGTGGACAACCAATAGGGAATGGAAATGTAATATCATCAACAGCAATTTGGCCATTTTTGGAGGATACCAACCATCAAATATACACCATCAACACCCATCTAACAAAGTACATCCAGCGCATGGATCATGGTTAGAGAACACTGTTGTGGGCTGTAACAGGCAATTACACAACCAACAACAACAACAGCAACAGTAACAACAAAACAGATCATACTGAAGTACTGTGAGTACAGCACTTCTAGAAAGATAGCATGAAAGTATGACTACAATTTAAAATTTTCTCACTTTTGGATAGATGGGGCAAATTATTATTTAGGTATTTAGGTTAAAATTCGACATGTGTCTCCAACTTCTCCCCACAGTCCAAAAACATGCAAAATACTATTGTCTCTAAAACTGCCCATAGACTGTGAGTGTGAATGGTTATCTCTCTGCGATGGCCCTGTGATGAAAAGGTGACATGTCCATATATTACTATTCGGGGTTCCGACTGCTTATAGAGAATTCAAAGGTGTGTCTTGCTGTATTGCATATTGGGACACAAGACCCACATATTGGGTCTTGTTAGAAACATGCTCTTTTACTCTGCCACTGGATGTTTACCTGCTCATCTATTGTTTTGTTTGGCTTAAAAGTCAAATCTGATCTGGGATACGAGAAAGAATTACAGTAGGCCCCATTCACAAGATGTTTTTTTAAACAATCCCCACAGGTCCACTGAAAAGGTTGAAATGCTATAGTATGCATGCCAGGGCAGCAGTTGGTGGTGTACCCTTTCAAAATCAACACCACAGAATAAGATCACAGTGATGCAGCAAATCTACATCGGAGGAGCGTTAATAAACAAACAACAAAACAAATCCAGACAGTCTAACATTGTTTTTTTGTGGTTGTTCTGTCTATAGTGTTCTGTCCATGTACGCGGAAAAAGGCTGGAACCATAAATAGGCATGTGCAAAGCGGGACTGTGACGTCATTGTTTTCAGAGGAGTTGCGTTTTGCCCGTTTACATGAAGACGGTAAGGTGGCATTTTCAAAAGATTTCACCCTGAAGCCTGTTTTTTGTTTTCAGGTGCTGAAAATGCAGTTGTCATGTAAAAAAAAAAAAAACAAAGGTTACCGTTTTTTGGTGAAATGGTAGACCCCAGTGAGAGAAACTGAATTACCAAGCAACAGTTTTTTGGAGAAAGCACGTAGATATCTCAATATAAATAGAATATATGACTAGAATGGCACTGAGTAGAGCACATACCTCCACCACACCCCAACAGAACAGCCCCTTTATGCGTATCCACACTAAAATTTTATGTGGGCTATTCTGGCTCAAGACCCGTATTCCCAACAAGTTTAATGGAAATATGTTCAGTAGCTTTTGTGTAATCCTGACCAACCAACCAACAAACAAATGGACTCGGGTGAAAACATAATCTTCCCTTGTGGAGGTAATTACATAAACACATTACAGGGCCCCTGGCAGCTGAGACACAAGTGTAGGTGAGGTGAGAAGTCTCTAAATTTAGTTACTCATTTTTCTGATTCTCACTGCTTGGTCTGTGGGAAGCAAACCCACAAAACATGCACGCATAGGATAAACGTTGCAGACAACCTAAAGGATGAACACACATACTGCAAATTGTTCTGTAGGCCTACTTGCCAAGATTTAATCTTAATCTTAGATCTGGAAATTATCTTCTTTTAAAAGTCATTTACTCTTTTTAAAAAAAAATCTTATACACTTGATTCTAGACTGGAACCAACTTCAGTGTTAATTTCTTGTATTATAGCTACTCTTTTGTTGCAGTGCAGTCTGTGCAGAGGAGAAGTAGGATGACTGTGTCTAAGTCCCACAGAAGTTCTTGCCGGTGTGTGTTGGCTTTCCCTGGCTTCCTGTAAATCTCAACTGGAACACAACAGTTGTTTTGCGAGGCTATGGAGATTGAACAACCGACACTTATCACAGTTAATTAGGTTTCCAGGCTTTACTGTCGCCAGGGCTGGGCTGATAAATGAAGTGAGCAAGGGTGTTGCTGTCCTCCAGCATTGCTCTGAAGGGGATTATCATTGATGTTCTCATTTCAATTCAACCAGCATGACGATGTGCCATCACACAGTTAGACACACAAATATATATCCGCAACAGCTTGGTCTTTATTTAGTCTCAGTTTAGAAATAAATTTATGCAGTTATGCTCCTTTTGTAGGATTCACATGCTTAGCCCCACAGTAATACATCTTCACTTCCTTCATAGCTGGTGTATAATTAATAAAGACTGTTAGTCCTAAATAGTCTGTACATCATTGCATGTCTGCATGATCTTATCATGCATTGCACACAAACTATTCCTTTCTCTTCTGCTTTTCACACATGCACAGTCAAATCATGTCTAGACTGGCTGTCACCCAACATGACAGCTCACTGTGAGGCATTTTGTTGTTCACCACCAAACCGAAATGTTTTTCATCTCTTTTCTACTCTTTTTTTTTCTTTTTTTCTTTTTTTTTTTCAAGAGAGCACACAAGCTTTGTAAAGTGTGTTTGGAAAAACCTTGGAAGAAATATGTTTGAACAAAACAAGTCACAAAGTAATCTATTAACTCTACAATATTTTCTATCGAAATCAAGTATTGTATTATTTCTACATTATATGCTGGCTGACAATTTCATCAACAGCGCTGTAGCAGTGTTGTGATGTCCGTGTGTGTAGCGGATAATACTGAACAGACACAGATCAATATTTAAATCCTCTCAATCCTCTCTCCACCTGCCACTAACCTTCACATTCAGCCAACCAGCAGCTTCAATCCGTGATACATGCAGGTGTACTTCTTCTCCATCGCCTCCCTCTATGTGACACACATTCACACATGCATGCACATTCCTTTGGTGGGACCACAATTGTTGAATGATTTATTATAGTTTTCTCCCCTGTGAGACAACCCTGTTATGGTATGTGAGAGAGAGAGAGTCACAGTTTAAAGAAAAGGAGACAGCTCAGGTTTTCAGATAAAACAACAGCGAAAAGCTTCGTTGAGCATTTCTTGAAATGGTTCTCCAGCTTTGGTAAAATTGATTTTTTTTTCCTTTGGTTGAAGAATTGCAGAATCAAATCCTTTTTCTGTGTGGTAGACACATTTAAACTTAATACAGAAAGAGGAAAACAAGAACTCTGTAGAACTTGTGGAAACACAATAATGGATTTTCAATTTATGCACACTGAGAAGAGACTGTCTGCAAATACTTTATTTACCATGAAATCTCTGTCTGATTAAAATCGTTGCCACATACACTCCTATTTTTTCCCGCTTGCAAGATAGGATATTGGCAGGTGCCTGTTGCCATGGTTACATCACACATAGTCACAACCATTTCCTTACTATTATGGCTTTTCTTAAAACATTTGCCACATCAACCAGCAAGGGAGAGTGCAATATTGTGTTTGGAAATTTACATGGGGGGGGGGGGGTAATTGTGTAATTAGTGCACATTATCATCAAAGTCTGCAGAGAATCTGGTGTAAGTGTTCATTTTATGGCAAATCTAATCTAATCTAATAAGAAGACTAATTGTCTTATAATGTATTGTTCTTGCTGTGGTCATCAGTGGAAGCATGAGAAGGGAGTCAAATGGGGATGAGTGGGCAGTTGGCTTGATTTATGGGAAAAGGTCCTTTTGATTTGAGCTTTGGAAGCAACTGAGAGATTGAAGTGCGCTCATCCAGTCATCTTGATTTATTATAACTTGATATATTCTCTTAGCATGATACATGAGTGAATAATACAGTTCTGTTAAAATTAGTAATGATTATGCTTTTTCCAGAGAGCATGACTGTTACATTCAGAAACTCCAATTATAGGCTTTAACTCATAATTTAGTCTAATTTATGAGTTCCAAAGGCTGGTTCCCTGCCAGTGATTCCCTCTGTGAAACATTTGAAGCACCAGATGGGAAAATAATGAACTTTTCTGGCAGAAAGCAGCTGACAGTAGCTGATGAAACCAAGCAGGAAAGACTAAGATCAAATAAGTGGACCATGACATTTTAACAGAAAAAAAATCCCAGGGTGTTTCAAGGGTATTTTTCTTAGAGGTAAGGAAAGAGAGCTAGCTCTTGATCACCCTCAATGTGCCAGGCTTTCCATCCTTAGACAATAAAAGTCAAAATCTCCAGCTATTACTTTTGGAGACACAATTACAATAACATCACGGCTACCATGGTGTTCTTACATTTACCAAATGGAGGTAGACGACTGATCACCAAGTAAGACCGTCATCCTGAACAACCAAGGCTGCAGCAACATTTAATCTTGTCAGCGTCTTTGAATGGTGGAGCAGGGTGAAAGAAGGACGGTGAAAAAAGAAAAGAAGATGGAAATTTAATTAAAAAGAGAACTGAGAGTGACAGGAAGAGAAGAAAACAATAAAGCAACTGGGAAACTGGGAAGAAAATTGCAACAAATAGAATAAGGGGATTATGAAGGAAGTTGAAGACGTAAACAGAGGAGAGGAAAATTAAAAATCGAAGGAACATGGCATGATGGGAAAGGAAGCTGGGCAAAATTGTAGATTGGGATAAAAAGGCAAAACATATTGAAGGATACAGTGATGGGGGAAATGAGTAGCGCTTACTTAGCTCCCTGCAGTGCAACTGTCTGATCCTGACTTCTTTAAATCCATTGTAGATCAAAGCTAAAAGAAAATCTTACGAAACAACCCAAGGGAAGAGATTACATATTACTGTACAGGTTCAAGTATTCACTCAAACTCGTTCTTGCCATTCTGGTCATTAGGATTATCTTTAGCACGCCTGTGTTATTGGAGCAAAAGAAGCTCATACACATTTTACACATTAATTCATAGTCATCCAATCACTTGAAATTTGTATGTCATTGTTTGATTTAAAGCCCTTAATACATTTTGAGAATAAAATGGCTTTAAAAAGGCTTTATATGTGGCAAAGAAAGACAGAAAGATCAAAATAAAACCATAAAAAAGGCAGAAAAGGAAGAAGCCCCTGCAAAAGTTCAAATTTCAAAAGCTGATGAGGGTCATTTTGTTTGAAACAGAGGTGTTTACACATGATCCAAGAGGCCACACTCAATAGCAGGATGAAATCCTGCCATCACAGCCTCGTCTAGATTACATAACACTGATATCTCTCTGTGTGCCTTCAGCATGCTTTTGCAGTGTTAAAGCACAGAACCATAAAACAATGCAGGTAATTGTGCATACTATTGGATTATCTATCCTCAAAGGCATTCACTCACTCGGTTGTTCACATGAAAAGGGAAGGAATGTGTGAGGAATGAAAATAGAGCTGCCAACCTTCTTACATCGTCTGCGGTAGGGATTGAGTTTCAAACATTGACAATCCAACAAGCACCAATATGACAGATACCATGAATTGAATTATATCTCAATTCAATCCTGATGGGTCGAATGTTACAGATATCTGCAACCGCATTTAATGGATCTGAAATACAATTGTTAACTACAGAAATAACAGTTATAAAAGTAACAATCATCATCTGAGATCTCTACAGCTCCTATTATAACAAGTCAAAATTAAATTTTAATATAAAGAAGTGAATTTTCATTAACATGGTGACATATTATGGCAAGCAGTTATATAATTTAATCAGAAAAACAGTAGTTGCGATTGCATGTGAAAATTCAATTGTATTTTTATAGAGCTAATCTTAGCGACTCATTTAAAGCATTTCAAGGAGGTAGGTACACCAATAGCTGGGGAATCACTACCTTTGTCAATAATTGATAAAAAAAAATTCACTCACAAATATGAATTTTCATAAATGTTAATCTGTGCACCCTCTAATTTCAAGTTTTGTCTCTCTCACCTAAGACTAGCTAAATTGCTTGATGAACTTATTGAGACTTTATTCTAAGTGAAATAAAACTCACCAAAATCATGTGGTTAGTTTTTCCACAACAATCATCAACTTGGTCAAATTAACAGAGTAAGATGTGAAAATACTGTATCCTGGCTCCTCATGCTGTTTCTCCATGCTTGTCTCTCATCTGCATGCTCTGTCTGTCTCTCTCTCTCTCTCTCTCTCTCTCTCTCTTTGAAGGCACATGATTAAATTAGCAAAATAGTGATTCATTTTGACACCCCAAAAAATAACCAGCAATGCACTCATTAAGTTGCCAATATATTCATGTAATTGTCCAACCCCAGTAGCCTACCTGACAGGTGGCACCTGTGCAATGTATTGGCTGCTGAATTGGAGAGGTGCACAACCTTTGCTAGCCTCCATGAAAACAATAAAATACGGGCTCTTAAAGCCTACAATGTATCATGTTTGAACAAATATTAAATTAACGACAACAAACGAAACAGTAAAATAATTACATTTCTTTTAAATGTAGGTAAATAACTGATTACATGTTGAATTACTTACTACAAAAAAAATGTTACCCCCAATACTTACAAGCCTCTGAAATGAGTTGGGAGTTTGATTGATTATATTATCACTTTTCAGAGATATATAGACCACTTATTCTGAGCAATAAAAACATACTCATTGTAATATGCAATTTAGCTGGAGCTGGTTTGCCTAAACAATAAATATTTATGTTTTTTATAGTAGCTACTCCTTTTCTATTCTTCTCCACTCAATGGGGGAATAAAAGTCACAGAGCAATTATATCTGCAAAGCAATGGAAATCCCTGTAGCATAGGCCTAAACGAGTAGCTGCTGTGGTGTATCGGTGAAATTAGTTTTTGACTTACAGAAGCTCAACCTCTCAGCGCGTTTGAGTTAACTTTTAGCACCACCTGCTGCTTTTGAGGACAAAGTACTCAAGACAATTTTTAAAAAATCCTGAGAATGGAAGTTTAGCGGAAAGATTGTTCCAAAAGTCACGTGATGATTTCTTTGTATTTTCTGTAGATTCTTTGAAGATGTGCTGTATTTGTTTCTGAAGCATGATGTATAAGAATGAAATGTATAAGCATTTTCTGTGTGCGAAACAAAATGTATTATTGTGTTAATGATATTTCATATTAGCAAAGTATACTGTGTTTGTAAGTGAAGTACAGGGCATTTATAAAACACATCTTATTTATTAAGTTTTGGCAGTACATTATTTCCATATAGATATCTGTAACTTCTTATTAGTTTATAAGTTACTGCATTAAAGATATCTGTAAATTGGTTTTATTGAAATGTAATTACATGTAAAAAATATATATATATATATTAAAATATGTGAAAATTGTTTTATAGGTGCCTTAAATGAACATTTTGACCATTCAAAATCACATCATGACATATCAAAATTGAATTGGCGCTGGTAAAAACTAAACTGCTACTGGTCAGCCCTCCTGATTAAATGTTGAAGAGATTTGCCATAGACACACAGTAGTTTATACAACTTCCTGGAGTCCGTTTGGAGAATGCAATTCCATACATGCACAGATGTATTCTGTAGCAGACGTCAGTAGATGTCTCCTCAGGGCCTGCTTGTACTCCCTTTGATGATGAGATTCATGTAACAGACCAAAACGCAACTCAGCAGGTGCAGAAAGTATTCATTTCAAGCTAAGTGACAATTCAGATGCAAAACCAGCCACCAATGCAGCCTACTCCATTGCTTTAAAGTATGAGGTTGGCATTGCTGTACTGGTGAGACAATAAAATAAAATCCAAGAAGTTGAGTGTAACTAACAGACATTTGTTTATTTATCTAATTCTTGCAGCCATAACCAATTTAAATAATAAGCCCCTTTGAACAAGCATGACTGTATATGTCTGATATGTTTTCATTCCGTGCCTGTTGTGCCTGTTGTGCCTTTATTCCGCTCCGGTACACATTGTCATTAATGTGTGTGTGCTCTTTTCTGCATGACATTTACAGTGCTTTGAGGGGAAAAAAATTCCACTGGGGGGAAATAATGTCTAATACTTAAAGTCAAAACCCTGCACAATGCTTTGTAAGACTTCAAGAAAAGATTGTACAACTCTGGAATGTTATCATTATTATAAACAGTAAACAAGAAAAAAAACAGTGTTCTTTTGTGAAGTAATCTACCAGGAATGTATATCTAGACAGCCCTGTGTTGCTGTGATGCAGCCCTTGCATTGGCATCCCTACTGTGTGAGGCTCGAGAGTGTCAGAACTTGACTAATGTTTGTGTTAAATGTTTTTTTGAGACGTTATCATTCTAGCATGCATCATCGAGGGGTGAGAAGGTGACAGACTGAGGTACGTGCTCCTTCTCCCTGGCTCTCACCTCTCACTTTGTGTGTTTGCCTGGACTACAGGTTGTGAATCAATACCTGCCAGACTCCTCCCCTCATGGTAGCAAAGGCTAGGCAATGGGCCGTAACAGAGTGCGTGTGTGTGTGTGTGTGTGTGTGTGTGTGTGTGTGTGTGTGTGTGTGTGTGTGTGTGTGTGTGTGTGTGTGTGTGTGTGTGTGTGTGTGTGTGTGTGTGTGTGTGTGTGTTCCAAGCTGTCACTACTCAACCTTGTCTCAGCCGCCCAGTAGGTAGGTGCCATTCTTCCTCCTAACAAGAGGAGCCCTCCATTAGTGGACACATGCTTGAGTGATGTCCTTTTTCAGAACAGCCTCTTGTGCTACACAGTTGGATTTGTGAAAAGAGATGCGGTTAGCCACATGGAGACAATTTGCACTTCCATAAAGATAGTAGGACTGCAGAAGCATCAGATTTCACATACGTTTCGCCCATTGTTGACTCTCAGGGTACGATTGCTCCAAAATATCACTCACCATTTCCTGTCTGATTATAGAAAATTGTACATGTAGTAACAATAATGGCTTTAGTGGAACCAAACATAAGGCAATGCTGACACACCATAGTACATGTTTTAGATCATACTTTGAACAGTAAAGTGTGCAATTTGTTCCTTGGGAGACAAGGAAGACATCTGGAAAAGAAGTGGGTTATACCTCACAGTTGTGAATACACAGGAAGCTGAAGCAGGTGTACTGTAAGACTGTGGGGTGTTGGTTCATCCATCCCAGTAAAAACAATAAAAATAAAGAAAAAAGTTGAAAACTAATTTGCATGAAGCTTTTTAAGGATACAGCTTGCTTGCTTAAATCTTATATTCTTTTATAAAGTACAATACCTAGAAATATGAAGCTTTTCAGGGGTTTTCAGGGATGTCTTAGGAAGGCAGTCGGCTTACTATGGACTTATTTCAACAACAAAGCAATGGAGAGATTGCTTGCAAAGGTCATTAAACATATTCAGTGTGAATTCATGGCATGGATTTCAGCTCAGAAATTGAATTTAAGGTGAAAAAGTCACCCCTGTGAATGTGAAAGACTCCTCTGTGATCTTGGGGATGAACCTATACAGTGCTGCTGGCAGTGTTACAGATTTTAATGTAATTCTGAGCAGGGAGAGGTCATTACAATGTTCAACATTATGCTTCCATTGTCCTGTAATGGTCACCTTCATACTGTAAGCACACGCAGAGAGATTCAGCTCACGTTCTCAGCTACAGAATTCATTTTTGTATTGCGATGGATGTGACCTGCTGTTCAAAACAGTACAGTACTCTCTCTGTCTGTGTATATGAGGAATGCCTGAGGGTGCAAATTTTCCTCTCCTTTTACTTTAGATTTTAGCTTCCTTTTCTTCTGCTATGTCACTCACTTGAAATGTTAAGTTTATATTAGTTTGTTGAAGTGACCTTTTATAAAAACCTCCTTTGGACCATGTCTTTCTCTGTCCAGAGGCATAAATAACTCCTTCCCCACAGAACTCACAGTGGATCATAAAGTATTTTTAAGTGTTTAAAATAAGTAAAATGAAATAAAAGATAAAACAGGAAAACAAAAAGATAAAACAGAAATGGGACCAATAGAAGACATCTGTGCTGGTACTATTAAGGCAATACAGAATACAATAAAAGGTTTGGGTGATTAAAAAAACAGAGGGAAGCAAAAGTATGTGGTATATTAGTTAAAGTATTTTGCATTTGTAAAATGTGTTTATCAGGATGAACCCCTGGGATGCATAATCCCATGAACTTCTGATAATTTCACATTAATGAAAGGATGATCAGGTTCCATTAAGTTCATTAGGTTTTTGTGTTGCACTGTGTTTGAGGCCTAACAGAGGACAGCTGTTACGTTTTAGTTTATTCTAACAATGCTGTGGTATACGGTACTGGTTGTGCCTTACCCTATAAAAAATACTCATATTCAAAGGACAAGGCTTGAAAAAGAATATATACTGTATATATATTTATATATCTTTTTTCTTTTTTCTTTTATTTTACTGTCAACAAGTCTCATGAGAAGACCACGACTGAATAACTATTCTTTTTATGTTGTCAAAGCCTGATAGATCTTTTCTATGTGCCATATACCTCAATTGTTGGCCTATTATAACATACTGTTATAATAGGTGATATTCAATAGTATTCATTCCCACACCCTCCTGTAGAAGGTCAAATCCAAGGCTGAAGATATCTCCAAGTCTTCATCAAATTTACTATTTACTAATTTACTATTTGCATTAAAAAAATTTAACCATTGTTAAATTTGTAACCATGTAACCATTTTTAAAGAAGCAATGTGACTATAACTGAATTAGAGGCAATATTACAGTGTTCTGTCTGTTTAGGTAGAAATGAACTGTAATGAATGAATAAAATGCAGACTTAAATCTTCAGTAGGAGCGATACACTTGGGGCTGAGTGCCAAAGACAGGTTTGGGAAGTTGAAATTTAAGAAAAACGTGGACATCACCAGCCTCGACCTTTAAAATGTTGTTGTGTTATGGTCATGTTTTTCATAGTGAGTCAAAAGACCAACCTTCATCAAAGTACCGGGGTTAAAGTTCAATGCATCAGTAGTTACCATATTTGCTGATTGAAGAGCAGCTCCCTCTTCATTTTGCTAAGTGCTTCCTGAGGCCTGCCAAATGAATCCTCGAGGCCAAGAGCAGACGACTTGATCACTGTGAACTCCTCTTTGGAGAAGGGGAGATCAAACAGGAAATTGGCTATAATGTAATAGCCTCTAATAGGGCAGGGAACAGAGAGACGTTTGACACTACATGAGGAGGAGAGAGAATGAAAATGATAACTCACATCACTCTGTGTTCCCTTGTTTATAGGGTGACTGTGAGAGTGGAGGGGTTGAGTATGTTGACTCAACGTTAAAAAATTCGATCCAGCAGCAGTAGGTGGTCATGGTATCAGCCACGTAGAGATAGTACTGTATGTCCTTTTACCTGTCCTGCTCCTCTATGTATGTATATGTGTGTGTGTTTGTGGTTGTGAGTGGGCACGTGAACTTCCTTTGTCCTTGCAACCCAATAAGTGTCTGGGTTTCCTGAGTTCACCAGTGAATAATTACATTAAAGAGTCAGAGACAGAGAAAGAGAGGGGGAGAAAGGAAATGATGCCAACTAGAAGTCGAGAGGGAGAGAAGGTCAGAGGGGTTGATTCAGAGGGAGAGAATCAAAGCAGAGTGTTTTGGCAGACCATGGTCAACCCTCCTTTTTCTCATACCAACGTTTATGACACATGAATAGAGAATTGGCCGAATTCTCCACGCCGTCCATCCGCACTGAACTTGGGTTCATTAAAAATAGCACTGTTAAACTTTGCTGTAAATTTAAAGGTGATTAAAGATGAAATCTGAGCAGTGTTCCACTGTATTAATGCCATACAGTGACCTGCTGTAAATTGCAATGCGATCTGACAGAAATGATACGTGATTACAGCATTTTAAGAGAATGCCATTATTTACAGGAATGTGGCTCAGAGGTAGAACGTCCTCCACTTATCAGAAGGTCGGTGGTTCGATTCCCAGCCCCAGCAGTCTACATGTCGAAGTGTCCTTGAGCAAGATACTAAACCCCAATCTTCTCCCTAGGTGCCGTAATGGCAGCCCACCGCTCCTCACGGATGGGTCAAATGCAGAGAAAGAATTTCACCTTGTGGGATCAATAAAAGTATCCACACACACACACACACACACACACACACACACACACACATATATATATATATATATATATGTATATTATCAAGTACCTTTATCCAACCAAACTTTAGCCATAATAGTGGAAAACCTGTTTTTGTTCCAGTTATAAGTAAAGGTTACAAGGAGACATTGATAAATTAGGTTGTCTAGTCAAAAGGGGTCTCAGATGAAAAAAGAAATGTGGGTCATTTTAGAATGCAGTGATATTCTTTTTTTGAGGTCATCATGTTGTTATCATGTGCT
The DNA here is from genome assembly GCA_037577475.1 of Chaunax sp. Z400. Taxonomy (NCBI): domain Eukaryota; kingdom Metazoa; phylum Chordata; class Actinopteri; order Lophiiformes; family Chaunacidae; genus Chaunax; species Chaunax sp. Z400. The sequence continues at coordinate 17,602,337 of CM075191.1, read as the reverse complement.
TTATTTCCTATAAGAGCATGAAATCTCCTTTAGTCTGCATCATTCCAGGCAGTAACTTGTCGTTAGGGATATCCAGGCCTGATGTCGATATCAGTCCTGACCTGTGTGTTATTTCTTAGTGGACCTTTAATTTGAAAAGATGGCCCTGTTGTGTCTAGGATTATTGGTGGCTTACTACCCCGCTGTGATCTTCTCCTGGTCCACATTCACACTGTTGTATACATTTATAATCACAAATGAATGCTTGAATATATGCCTTGTCATGTAGTTGACCTGAGAGGCATCAGCCCCTTTGCACTGGGCAAGTTTTATGTTTACAGACTCCTGCTTGTCTGGAAGGAACAATAAGATGTGAAACTTGCTGTCACATTGTCTGTCTCCTGTCTGGTGCTGTGATGACATGAGATGCTGAATGTCATGGGACATGCTGTGTGCAAAGCTAAGCAAATGCAATTTTAATTCAAGCATTTGGTAAACATGAGTCCATGTTAACAAGCTCTAACAAGATCTGATATCAGATTTTTTTTTTTCAATGTGACTGTAGCTGAATGACGGAATTTTTCCACCAGCGTTTTCTTTTGTCTCTCTCAAAATAAATTGATGGAAAGTCTCATCTATTACATCATCAGGGGGCGTTACAGTGAACACTTTTCTATTATGTCAACAGAAGAAAACCCTGCCAAACAAACAAACTGACATACGGAAAAATAAACTCCACTACAGCGCTACTCAGAGCACTTAGGAGGCACCATATGACAAGCACATTTATAACTGAGGTGCATGTAATGTGGTTACTATGATATGAAAGATCAGATAATTACAATAATTACCTCAACAAAGCACTGACTGTATTCCCAGCAGAAGAGCCACCTAGCAGTAGTTTATTTATCCAAACACATTTATTATCTACTATGTCTATTTAGTAATGTCAGCAAAAGCCCAGATGTCCCAGTTTTCCACCAGCACATAAAAGCAGCATGAGTCGACCTGCGTGAAGCTGGAGATCATGACGTGTCCCAAAAACCCGCAAACTTAATCCATACGTGTCCAGTGATCCATGCACACACATTTACCACATTTTAGAGAAACACAAAACAACGTCACAAATGTGATTAGACATAAAAGCTTTTACATGTTGTTTCGTCCCCGATGAGTCCAGGAGATGAGGGCAATAACACGTTTAATTACTGGGATTTGAAAAAAAGAGGGAAACAAGGACAGACTGATAATTAGAATATCAATAGGTTATTGATAAATTAACAAATACTATTGATGTGATGAAAACTTAGGGCTCAGGGCCCAAATTAGCGGACTTCACATGCAGGTACTTTCCACAGACGGTGGAGAGGAGAGGAGGCGTAACCTACAGGGTCAAAGGAGAACACACAAAAAACAGGCAGGCAGCAGACAGGCCATAACAATCTGTATGTACATTTATATGTATTCAGGTTTCGATTGTGCATTTTTTAAACAGGGTTTTGGAGTTGTGTCTGGATTGGGAGACACATTTTCTTATTTTCCATTTATACAGAATGTAATAGACCAGTTTGAGACAAATTTCTCTCCCTAGCTACTTGAGTCCTCTTTGAGTCTTTCTTCTCTTGCTGATCAGGTCTGATGGTATTAAAAGCTTTGGACATTGTGTTTCAAGCCTCCCTGCAGGACCAGTGACAAAGACAGGCTAGTTACAATACATTTACAGGGTGTCACACACATGCACACACACAGCACAGGGTACAGATTGCTGTGCTCACACTGTGGTGACTGTTGTGTTGTTTTGTGTTGTTGAAGGTCAGCGGCCTGCTGTGTACTGTGTATGGCCCCAGGCTCCATTTCTTTTCCTTATACACTTGTGTCTACCACCATTCTTGTTGATGTGGGATTTCTTCAGTTCCCTTGGCTTTTCTTAACAACCTCGATACATAATAGATCAGTGCCATTATCCTTGGATATAAGGAGAGTTAGTCATTTATAAGGATAACGGGCAAATCTAGCTGCTGTGCATTTCGTTTTGGAGAGACCATAACAGTAAACATATGCAGATGCAGGTTGGTAAGATAAAGAGCTATTCTTAATTAATTTGAATCATGATATGTCACTGATAGTTATTGCTTCCTCAAGTTTTCATCCTTGGAGTATTTTTATCATAACATGACGTGACTGGTATCTATTAACACAAACTGACATCTCTTTTCTGTGTTTATGTTTCTTCACTAGCTTCATATACCCTTTTGATAATTTATGAGCAAGGAACACAAATAGCAAAGTCATAAATCATAGGGAATTTTATGACATTCCAGTACTTAAAGCTGCACTAGTAAATACTTCTATATGAACAATGGGTCAACTGACTATGTGTTATATGAAAGGGGCCAACCATCATGAAGAATCCACAGAGAACTAGAAAGCTCTCAACGCCATTGTCATTCAAACTCAATAAGACCAAGACACAACAAAAGCCTGAAATAAATGTTCATCTAACACATCAATGACTTTAAAAAACAACTGTCATGGCTAAAAAATTATACACATGAAATATAATTTTTTACTTCGAAAAAAAAATATCCATACAATCAATGCATTCTAATTTGACTTTCTAATTCTCATTTTCTGTAACCGCTTATCTTCGTGTCGCGACGGGGCTGGAGCCTATCCCAGCTGACTCTTGACGATAGGCGGGGTACATCCTGGACAAGTCACCAGTCACAGGGCCACATAGAAAGACAAACAAACATTCTCACTCACATTCACACCTACAGTCAATTTAGAGTCACCAGTTCACTTAAATTGCTTGCTTTTGGTGGTGGGAGAAAGCCTGAGGGAACCTATGTCAGGGAGGACATGTAAGCTCCACACAGAAAGAGTCCCAGGTCCTCAGCTGGATTTGAACCCAGGACTTTTTTATCTGTGAGGGAACAGTGCAAAGCACTGCGCCCCATTCTAAACATATAAATGTTTAAATATTAATATTTTGCTTTAATAGTAATATAAGTTTAAAAAAATAAGAAATATTAATCAATTAAAGATGCTTGACACCTATAGCTTATTATTTACTGAGAAATTCACAAAGATGTTAAAATATGCCCTATCTCACAATGTACATAACCAAAAATTTGAAATTAAAAATCTTCTTTGAGCCTCTTCCCTTAAGCCTTTCAAAGCATTTTAGTGTCGTTCAGCTCATTGCTTGGGTTTTATGACCCTTTTCTCTTTTTGTTAACTTGTATCAGTGTGTTTTCCTTTATTTCTAGCTGCAGCTGTTTTACTGTACACTCCTGTACTTGTATCCAGAAGAGCAGGCAACTACCTGGTTTATGTAGTGAAACAGATAACATGTTCAACATTGTTGAGATAGGTCCCTTACATTTGCTTTAGAGTTGTGAACAATATATGTGCTGAACTCCTACTAAATATCTCAACTTGTTAGGTGTTGGTACATTTGTTTACATTATAACAAACAAATTACACTGTAGAATATAAATGGTTTAGGCTGATTATGCCTGTAACATCATCAGCCTCAATTATATTAATGAGCAATCAGCTGAGACACTGCTACTGAATGTAATAGCTGTGGTTCATAACACCTTTATCTGCGCCTGATCATGATTGAAAAGTAAATCAAATCTGTGCACTTTGACAACTATCAAATAAATAAATGTCAACTCACACATTTCAGCCTCATTTGCAAATTACCACCAACACTCACACCTTTGAACAATGTATGTAAATCAATTTACTGATGCTAGAGTAATATTAGCTAATGGAAAAAGGATGATCTATAGCAAGGGCATTCAATTAAAATTGGAAGAGGTTCAGTGAGTAAACCCTCCAACCATGCTGAGGTCCGAACAGTTAAATACCTACAAACATAGGCTCATATTTTTTGCAGGACTACTACTTTTTCACCATTTCCATCTGTTACACATAAAACTGGGTTTTGACTGGATCTTGGTAAAGGGACTGTCTGATAATGATGATATTAGACCATAACAATAGGGGCGGCTGTGGCTCAGGGGGTTGTTCACAGAACGAAAGGTCGTTGGTTCGATACCCAGCCCCTGCAAGTCTACAAGTCGAAGTATCCTTTGGCAAAGATACTGAACCCCAATTTGCTCCCTGGGCGCCGCAAAGTAGTGGGCAGCCCACTGCTCCTCAGGGATGGGTCAAATGCAAGAGAAAGAATTTCCTCTTGTGGGATTAATACTGTATCTAAAATAAAATAAATAAATAAATAAAATAAAATAATAATGATATCGATGTAATTCCATTCGGTTTTCATGGTCAATGAGTCATTATGAGGATCAAACTGTCAAGGGACTATTGCTGTTAGGTGCACTGATATAATGGGGAAATTGAGCCGCCTTGACAGATATTCGACGTCTAACAATTTAATTTTTCTTTTCTTTTTTTTCAACAACCACTTTAAGTGTGGAATGTGGCATATGCATTCATCGCTGTTCCTTCACCTCACACCCTTTGTCACATGTGTCATTTGAATGCGTGAAATAATCGGAATAGAGACTTTTGTGTGTCGTGTCACTCAGAGCTTTAAATGGTTAATTCTTTGGTTTAGCCAAGATTACAGAGATTTGCTTCAGAGCTTTTTGAATAATCGGTTTCTTCCCTTTAAATCTTTCATTCTCAAACATGTACAAAACATTGCCAAAAACACAAAAACTTGTACACGCCCAGTATGATATGTGTGTGCACTGCATACATACTAATACAACATGTTTACCTATGTACCACACGCATTTTATAATTGAATGAAAATCTTCCCTGTCTTTTCTCTGGGTCCTTGCATGCATACATTGCTGTGAATTCATGAGTGTAATTTCATGACAAAAAAAATGGCAGTTGAATGGCAGGACTGTAGTTTAATTTTGCCTTGTGTAAGCTGAACCAGCATGCAGTGAAGCAGTGTGATGCTGACCTAATGGAACTAATGACTTTGCTTTTGTAAAGTTAAATCGAGCAGAAGGAGCTTTGTTGCTGTTAATTTATTGGCTGTCCTTTAAGGGAAAAGTAAATAGTAGAAATATGGAGTTAAAGATATAAAACTCTTGTGAGGTGTAAAGCCACTTTATTTTCATTAGTTAGTTAAATGTGATTTATCCAGTCTCTAAAGTAAACATTTCTTATTGATTCTAAGAAGAAAATCACATTTATGGTAATTAGGTTTTCATGGGGTTCATGTTTAAGGCATATATTTACTTACTGTAACACAAAATACAAATCTCTCCTGTAGCCTTCTCGTATTATTCCACAAAACACAATTCAATAAAAACAGCTCAGTGAACAAACCCATTATCTCCTCCATCACTTGCTTCTACTGATTTTCTTGTGTGTAGCACAATACTATTCAAATTATTCATTTACAAATGTTACACTATGCTTCAGTTTCATGTCAGAAGTCATATGCAGGCATGAGTGTAATTCCTGTTTTAAAATGGAGGCCATCTGATTTTTGAATGAAGCACTTCACCTGCTGTCTGCTGTGACAGTGAAACCAAAGTTGAAAGAGTGTGTTGCTGGCAAGTCAGTATTTCCAGGGCGAAGAGGTTGGCTCAGAGCTAATAAGCCAAGAGGCATTCTAACTTTGGACCAGGAGTGCTATTGATCTCCTCACTTGTAGAGCTTGAGAGGGGAGAGGGACACTTCACCATGCCTGTACAAGGAGAAATAATCAACTGTGAACTGACCTTGCAGAGATGCATGAGAGAAAAGAAGGAAAGCCAGACGGAGAGTCAGATGGAGAGAATGAGATGGACAGATGGATGAAAGGATGAAGGACAGAAAGGGTTGATGCAGAATTTCTTATAGGACTGCAATCCATATTTTCTATAATGCACCTTAAGCTTATAGGAGCTCCATTTATAGTAGTAGTATAGATTTTTCACTTTGTGATTATTTTTGTCTGACATTAATCAGTCAGAAAGATTACATATTGAGAGACCAACTGGATAAATGCATATGGTTTAGTGCTGTTTGTGTTACAACAAAATAAGAGTTTCTTTTTTGGTTTATTGAGCATATTTAATCTTTTTCATATGCTAGAACAACTTTTGTGTAAAATAAAAATATAAATCACTACTGTATTTGAGATCAATATTAAACATTTTCTGAGTAAATAAGGCTAAACTATTGCAAATACAAGATAGAGACCATTTGTTTCACAAACAAAGAAGATTGGATTTTCTTAAATTTGACCTATACACCAACAAACACCTAACCTCTATTAATTTTAATATATTTTATATGTTAACTTATTGTGTGAATGGTTTTATTTTATATTATAGAAATATTCCAAATATACAATCACACATTTAACCTGCAAATATAGGCCATGGCACCGATGTATTGTATTGATGTATTTGTGTAATTTATTGTGTTTAATGACAATTTTTCAACTGTGTTGTCTTTATTGCACTTGCATGCCAGATTATTCCCTTAGCCTGAGTTGATGTCTGTTTCCAGGGCAACTGCTGTTCCTCAAGTGCTAATAGAGTAGAGAAATGGTCCTCTCTGCGTCTGCATTTGTAGTCCACATAAGTCAACGCATAATGCTATATTAAAACAAAGAACAAGAAAAAAGAAAGCTGCAGACTGTCAGTTGTATTGTACACATGGAGGAGCGGAACCGAGAGACAAGAGCAGCCCTGGATATTTATCATTGTGTCTTCACACACCTAAGGCCTGACTTCTTTCACACGTACAAAAGCACAAACAAATAAATGTTTGCTTGAGCTTAATCATTTACATCACAGTATCTGCAGGAACCAGTTTTTTTCAACTGGGTGGTCTGTGGTAAGTGGCTCCATTGTTTTTAATTTTGAAAAATATTTTCCTTCAAGAAACAGGATGCAAATATTTGAAATGACACATGCAAAGATGTATACTGTATAGCTTGTCAGCTTACAATGCTGTATAGTGTATCTCATGCTGATTTACTCCATTTTAGTTTGGTTGAATTTCTGTCTATATGCAGGTCATCCTTGGTGTTGAACTGAAACAGGTGGGTCTCTCTAAACCTCAAGGTTAGAAATTAAAAACAATTTGAACAAAGAGTCTCAAGGCAACAGTAAGATAAAAGCGCTTTCTCCACCTTTCAAACCCTATTTCAGTATTTTATCTGCTGTAAACTTCACTGACAGTGTTAGTGTTCTCATGTTTTTTGCCCCTCTTTATCTCGCTTTCCTCCCAACCAGTCCTTTCATTTTCCTGTTCCCCATAAACCAACTTCCACTATCACACCTCCCCCGTGTTTGCAGCAGACACTGTTCAATTGAATGATTTAATTTGGCAGCACTATATACCTTACAGCACACCGGTGCTGATAAAGAAAACATCTTTAAGGAAGAAGCACTAGATAGAAATAATGCCCCTTGGCTCAGTGTTGGTGCGAGTATTGATCTGCAGCAATATCAGATTTTCTAATGGACATACCATAGTTTGCTTCTGGCTGTCTGATATATCAGACATGTGCATTCTTTCCAAATTCAGCCTTAAAGCTTATTTTTTATATCCTTGGAGATTTACACCTCCATGCATGATGTAGCCAAGTGCCATAAATTCATAGAGGAAATGCAATCTTTTGTGTGTGCAGTTTATTGGAAACCGCTGAAGAATACTGTCATCTCTCCTGTAATATCACACAGGTTTACTCCCTTGTGTGAGCTGTCTCTGTGCATCCATCACCGAGGTGTGGGCTGTACATGAGATGGATGGACCTTTAACGTGCTCAGACAAACAGCCCGGCTCCATTAATATTCCATTACGCCTGGTCTTGTTCCTTTGGGGCAACATAGGCATCTAGCGCTGCAGGATTTGTTGTACTGGAAACCATGCAAATCCAAGGACATGTGGGACCACCTGTGGCTCAGGAGACAGGATCTTCCTATTGCTTCCCTTAAAATGCTGCGCCAGGCATGATCTTTACAGGTATTTTCAGTTGCAGGATTATCTTGTGTAACCCTCAGAGAGTGGTAAAGAGAGGGATGGGACTTTATGACATTGTAGCCTGGCAAGCCTAAGAGGAAATGAATCTTTGGGAAGCATTTTCTGTGCAAGATCAATCATGAAATGGGGAGTCCCTGCAAACATGTCAAGATGACAGAAGCATCAGCATACACAGACTCTTAGGACCAAGGGTGGAAGTGAAACGTGGGCAGCCAGAGTACCAGCTCAAGGGTATTCTGGCTACACAGTGATATTCTTGCATAATACTGGAGCAAAAATGATGGATGTTCAAGTAGAGTGCAGACATGCCCTTCAAACACTGCATAGATATTTATTGACTTGCTATTGCCTTCATTGACACCTGATGACAAAGTCTGGACTTCACTCTATTTAAATATTTTCTACTACATCCACACTGACATCTTTGACTGATAGATGCATTTAAACTACTTGTATTCTGAAAATGGAATGGCTCCATCCAAAGTTGGAAAGCAGTAATTCATCGTGCTACATGGAGCTGCCACTTCCTCTCTTTCACTTTCTCTATCACTTTCTCTCATTTATTTTTTGAGCCTGTGAATCATCATCTTCACCCTTCAAAATGTACTGGTAGGGAATAAACCAAGTATGATTACAAACCAATGAAGATGTCATTATAAACAACAAGACTGACTCATTAATTTAGGGGAAATCAATTGTGGCTGGCTGTGCCAATTCCATGGTTATTCAACATGTACACTTTCCCAGGGGTAGGACAACACAAGAGGCAAAAGCCAAGGATTTTAGTCAAATGATGGGTCCAAGTCTGGTGGCCAAGCAGGAGGACGCAACGAAGACAGACCCATTCAGAGGGTCAGCCAGGAGGCAGGCAGCAAAGACTGGCCCATTCAGGTGGTTGGCCAGGGGGCCGGCAGCGGATCGGCAATACCACTGCCTGTCACAAGGTCCACCCCTGACTCAGAAACAGACATTGGAGCAGTCGAAACGTCCACCCTTGACTGGGAAACAGGCACCGGAGCAGTCGCAGGGTCCACTCCCACCTGGGAGACAGGAACAGGAGTAGTCGGCAGGTCCGCCCCCGACTGGGCATGTGAAGCAGGAGTTGGCCGGACCACCACTGACTGGACACGAGGAGCAGGAGTCAGCAGGACCACCACCGACTGGATGACAGGAATGGACTGATACTCTGGGGCACAGAGGGACTGAGGCTCTGGGGCACAAAACCTGAAGCCACAGAAAATGGTGTGTGTGTGTCATCTCTGAGTCTGGAAAGATGATTGGTGCTACTGCCAGCTTACTGCAACAGTCTGTTGATCTGTATGACGAGTGCTGCACAGTGTGGTAAACAATAGTTCAGCTGCATGCTGTTACCTGTCTGCCAGTCATCTTTTGGTGTCAGTAGGAATGCATTCATAGATTCACACATCTCTTCTTGAGACACACATTTCTTGTGAGACTCACATGAACCGTGTCACTTCACATCGTATTCTCCCCCATGTGAGAGTGAAAACATAAACTATTTGAGAACCACCCTCCACCAGCTTAGTTGTAAGTGGTTTCCCAGTAGTTTCTTTTCAATCATTTTTCGCCGGTAAGGTATCATAGACAGTGATAAGTTTACCTGCGCTTGACCCACGTGTGTGTAGTTTGATTGACAGCCCCACACACAAACCCCTCTCCATTATGAAAGACTTCCCAGCTTTCTTCACAGCCATTGGATAAAAGCCCGATTTTAGAAAACCGTCTGTCCTGACGTGTTGACTTTTCAAAACTAGTGCTAATCAAAATGCGGGACACTGTTTCAATATGTGGGACGGGGGAAAAGGCATAAAAATGCTGAACATAAAGTGGGACATCTGGTGTCCCTATGCTACCAGCTCTGTGTGCTTTGGCCCAGCTTTCAGTTGTTTGCTGACATTAGCATGCTAACATGTTCATAGTGACAATGTTAACATGTTGAGATTTAGCAGGTTTCATATTTCCTATGTTCATCATCTTTGTTTAGTGTTTTTATGCCAACAATGTCTCTGGACCAGTGGTGCAGTGACCAGCCAACACTGTCATTACATTCTTAGAGCCATGCTGGACTGAGTGTAATGTAATATCAAAAGAGAAGCTTAGCTAAGTAAGGTTTTTCAATCACAAGGGAGTGTATCTGCAGTGCATGCAGGAGTTTTTGTCTCTGCAAGTTTTTGTATGCAAGGCGAGTGTGTACTCCTGCAGACGTGCAGTCATGTGAGTAAGTGTTCACCCTGCATGTATCAGTGAATGTGTGTGCAGCCACTCCAAGCCTGTCCCACAAGAGACGGCCACTATATGGCTGTTTTACCCAAGAGTCAAATTAATTAGGATGATTAACAGCATAATAAGTGTCAGTCGCTTCACTTAATGACTCACCTCTATATTGCAAACATTGTTGGGCTGATAAAAGAAAGAAGGATGCAATTGGAAAGCACTGCTAATGAAAAGAGATAAATAGGATGTGGGTATGGATTGCACCATATTTATTTCTTCACATGCATTAAGCTTAGCCTGTGTCAAATGGAGTTCATTTCAAAGCAAGACATTTGTAAAGTGATAGATTTACAGAAACGTTCAGCTGTTATCACCCAAATTATCTGTTTTATTGTCGTTCTTCAAAAAGAGAGCAGAGGATGATCAACACTAAATCATTTTACATGAAATCAATCTCATAAGTGTGTACCATTTATCACACATCACACATCATTTGTTGGGCTCCGTAATTAAAGCTCCTTTGTGAAATAGGCTTTACTAGCAATGTCTCAACCATATAAAAGAAATGAGATGCATACGTACGATACATCCACAGATATCATAATCACCAAATCACAAAGTTAATTATAGTGTATTTCACTCAGAGACTTAAATGCCACCGTGAGTGCATCTCTATGTTCTTATTTCTCTGGGCACCCTGACCTGCTGAAGATTCTGTGGATGTGCATATAACCATTACCTGATATGGCAAGGCAAGCAAATGCTAATGGAAAATCATGACACAGAAAATTGTGCTTGCATTGCTGTTTCCCTCCCCTCGGGTGATGTAGAGTAATGTGACATTTCGGGCTGGCATGATAATGACCCTATCCCATCTCTAACTTTGTCACACTTCGCCAACTTTTGATCCCACTTGGCTCTGCTTACAACTGGACTGGAATGAGGCAATTACTCTTCGTGCTAATTTTCTCCACAATATTCACGATCATTTCATTACTGTATTTTCCGTGCAGTCTGTTTTGCTTCTGTACTGTATATGCATAATGGTGCATGCCAGCAGAATGCAATCGTTCCATCCATTTTGGCAGTGTGCTACACGGTAGGGTGGGGAGGTCACAGGGGGCAGAAGCCATGCACTCAGATTTCATTCAGACATCACAGTAGTTCATTGTCCTGCAGTTCATATGAGATTAACATTATCAGGTTATGAAACAGATGTATCTGTCTGTGTACATTTTTACTTTTTGTCTGACCACACAAGAGATCTATATCAGTCACGTTTGGAGAAATCCATTATACCTCTTTGGCTGCTGGAGAATAGCATGATTTTCTAACAGTACACTGAAGGAGAAACCTTTGCTGTCACCAGTCAGACAACCTCTCCACCTTATTCCCCTACTTTTCTGTAGGATGGTGCATGCTGGGATAGGCTGTTATTATTAATTATTGGACCCAAACTGGGTACTTGCTATTTTAATGATTGCTGCATTAGTGATAATCATTGCCATATGAAATCAAATAGCGACATGGCTTAAATAAGGACTACATGTTTTTAGACATCCCTGTCTGGAATACCTCGATTTGAAAATTCTGTCCTGATTTCGTTAAGCACTAATCTCAGACACCAGTACTTTCAAACACAGTGACTGTTGTTCATAGTTTTGCTCAGCCCCAAATGTATAATGTAAATTTCATTAAATGTTTGAGACATTCCCCAGAGACAAACCAATCAATACTGTGGGTCAATGAATGGGAGCATTAGTAAGTAAATTGACCACAATAATGAAATTAATCTGGGTTAAAACCATCAATTAGACATAATTTCAATAACTACAATAAACAAAGTGCCACTTGCTTAGCTTCTACACTTCTAAATACATAGTGTAGCAACAGATTTGGCACCAAATGTGCTTGTTTGTCATATCAAAAGTCAAAGACTGCTGGTATAAATGGAGTCAAATAGTTCAGAGTCTATCACAGTACGTATACCAGTGTTAATTACCAAGCTTCATTAATATAATTACAAGATGTTGCCTACTTATTGTTAAACTGTTGCTCCACTATCACCTTTACTGAGCTGTAACATTGCACCATGCTGATGTTAGCAGTGAGCTAAAAGCACCACTTTGCCCGTAAGTATAGTCTTATAGAGCAGCTACAGTGGCTGCAGAATCATTATCTTAGGACTATGAAACAAAAAATGCAAGTTGAAACAAGAATGGAGCATTTGGAGCTGTAAATAAATGATTTAACTTCCTCCATCAGCCTCCCCACTCTTTCTATTATGAACCACTGTTAGTTTCAGTAGCCATACTCTTTCCTCTACATTTTTACTGCTCAGTCCACACAAAAAAAAGTTTTAGCCCAATACATTTACTTCTGGCCATGAAGGTAGAAAAAATATCTTGAGAGTTTGCACATGTCCACTCAAAAAAATAGAGTGTCCATTTAAGTTTTCCCTTAGTTGTGGATAGTACATAAAACTTAAGGCTTTGTTGTGTTTGAGGAGCAGCTTGTAAATGCTGAAACAGCAGGGGGAAAACAATCAATGTTGACCATTTAGGATCACTGTTAGAAAGTAGAAGGTGTCTATCAATAACTCTACTGTTAAAATGCAACCCACACGGATTTCTTCTCATTCGTTTGAATCAAAACATGTATTTGATCTGATTCCATTAAAGAAAATGTCAGCAAGACCAGCTCTATAAAACGGATAAAGGGAAATGTCCCATGTACTATACACTGGGAACGGTGCAGAGATTTATTTCCTCCAGGCTGTGTCAGAACTCCACTACTGCTCTATCATTGAAGTGGAGCGAAAGCTCACAGAATGGATGACTGCTGTCAGACTGTGGAGAAAGCATAAATTGATAGGGAAGGAGGGAGAAAGAGGGTGAAAGACAGAGGTTGAGATTGTGTGGGGAGTGTGAGACTGATGGCATATGGTGTGTGAGAGATGAGCCCTCGGCTTTTCCATACTAGCTGGGAGGAGGGAAGACGTACGGAGAAGCCTGAAGAAATAAAAGAATGCAGATAATTGATAACTGACTTCCTGCCGCAACTGAGTCACCTGTGGCCAACACCTAACTTTTGACTTATCTTCTCACTGCTGAAATATAATCCTTGCTGGACCTCCTGTTTTATTAATCAAATACTCTTGCATTCACATTCAGTTTTTCTTCTTATATACCTGCAAGCCACCATACCTCTAGAGTTGTAAAACAGCAGCAACACTGACAGAAAGCATGGGAAACTACACACTGTTGGTCACACATGCTTTGCTTCAAGACATGAACATGACCCTCAATGAAATCCATTACAGTTCCCTTTATCCTGACCCTGTGTGCTGGACAGCAGAGATAGAGAGGTGGCTGCCGGTGCTTTAATTCTCTGTCACATCGTTGGAGTACATCTCTCACACTGAAGCCTTAAGTCCTGTTAACTGTGCATGCATGTCTTGTGTGTGTTTGTGTGTGTTGTTTTTAAGTTTTAGGTTAAGAAGCAGCTTCAGGAGGAATGGCTTGACATTTTGGGAAAAGCACTTAATTATCTTTCTTGTCGAGAGTTAGATGAGAAGATCAATGCCACTCTCTTATCTGTCTATAATGCCTGTAATAAACTGGAAATAAATGAAAAGGGAATGGTTGGACATTTTGAGAAATACGTTTCTTATCGATCTTCACTCTCAGGTGAGAATATCGATTCCACTCTTCACACCAAGTATGGAGTTATAGCTATAAAGTACAATCTCCCCTCGCTCTACCTCACTCATTTACTGACAGTTGTCTGCAGAGTGTAGGCCCACTTGTGTCTGTGTTTTAACCGTTTAGGTCCACCTGGTTGGTGCATTGTCATTTGGTATTTTGTTAGTACTGAATAATATTGGTACCAACGAGACGTTACATAATGGGAGTACTGAAGGCAAAAAAGATTAGCAAATTATATAGTAGTTTTTGAGTAAGCACTAAAATAAGGTGCATAATGAAGTGGAATTTAATTGTTATATTTTCATAGAGAAGTAAATTATTCATCAATGGATTCATGAGACTCAAGCCTAGAAATCCCCTAGAAAACAACACACTGTATTTGGGAAATCATCTCACAGGACTTTAGCTTCAAAACTTCTCATGAATATTTACCAAAACTCAACTTACAAACATGAAATTCTTACAATATCATACTATATGACATGTTTTGACTTGCTACTTCCACCCCACTGGGCACCCATGCGCTTCTAGTGAATTATTTATGAGATGTGTTAGGAAGGCAGAGAGGATGGGGGGGGAACTGGAAGGTCAGGTGGAGTTTATGACATCATCGTCATGAAAAGCCACGATTAGGACTTAAAAGATTTATTAAACGATGCTGTTGAAGTTCAGTTAATTATTTCATATATTTTCCCCTTTTATCGTTTGTTGTTAAAGGATTAGTCAAAAATCATTCAACTCAAGCATAGTGGGCAACAGAAAGTGTCTGCCATGCGGAAAAATCAATAAATCAATTGCTGATTTTGTCCTTGAATTTGTCCCTTGAAATGTCCCTTGTGGTCAGGGACCTGAGACCTGAAGTTAAAAGTGCACATGAGGAAAGTGCAGTCTCCATCTGTTCATTTTCAAGATCATTTGATGGTCTCTGCATCAGATCTGCAGCGCAGGAGAAAGCAACCAGCAGCGCGAGGAAGTGACCTGCTGACACAGCAGGCCATAAACATTTTGAGGAGGGAGAGGCAGCACTGACAGAATCCATTCTGCGTGGTCACGGAGGCCACTCTAGTCAGCTTTCAGGGGATGAATAAATAAGCAAGAGGCAGACAGAGAGAGGAGGTATGTGTTAAACACCTTGTCTGGGGTCCAGGCTTCCTGGTAAACTCTTGCCATAATCTGACCTCTGACTGGACTGGAGGGTCTCTGGTGAGTAGTGTTTCCCAGCACAAACATAAATGCACAGATACACAAACACCAAATCCATTTAAAGATGAGGCAGATGAGCCTTGCTTGTGGATCGGCCAGACTTCTTGCCCATACCCAGCACAGTGAGCCGCTGGCTACTGAGCACAAAAACAATGTTAATTTCATTAGGGTAAAAGGATTGTCTGTATTACATCAGTTCAGTTTGTTGTGTTTGTTTGAGAAGACTTAAAACTGCATCTTATTCAAGCCTATTAATTAGGTAAAAGTGGACATTGTTCAATATTTTTCATAAAAGGCTGCTGATGTTTAAACTTGGTGTCTTATTATTATTTTCTTTTATTTTTTTTTTATCCAAAGTAAATTTATTTTCACCTATCTCAGCTATCAACATATTTGCTCAAATGCTAGATGTTTTCATGCACTCTTAATCACAGCACATTGTGTTTAGGTGCTGCATCAGATCATTTGCACGTAAATAAAACATGTAAGTGTACTGCATTTTTTTACATAATCATATTTTCAAACAAGCTTAGCTTTACCACATCCCATTGAACTTCAGAGGTACCCTTTGGGGTACAAGGACCCCTGGCTATGAATCCCGAGTGTAAACGCCTCACATGCTTGTGATATGACTGTTTTGATTGGTTGTCGTGTGATTTGACATCACTACATTAAATAAATCAAATGATCTATAAAAGTATCTGACACGGTAATAACTGACAATATTTCTATGTTAAAAAATAACTTAAGTGTCCCAAATCATTTTAAGTGTGATTTATTTTTATTACACTAACCTTGAAGATGAATGTTGTTGATATAATTTCCATTTTTAGTCACACTAAAAACCTACCACTGAAGCTTCCTTTAAATAACTGCGTTAAACATAGATCATTATTCATACAGTATATTCTGAGTCACACCAGTGGCATGGTGAATAATAAATAAACAACAGTGGCACAGCAGTGAAAAATGATGTAGAATATTAACAGCAATGAAAAATGCACTCATGCACACGCTATCTTTATTTTCATTTATCGCTTTATTTGATCGTTTTGAATGTGCTCAAAGCAGAGAAGTAAACACTTGTTCTTTTTTTTAGAAAAGGACAGAGATTGGTGAAACATTAAAATCTTTCAGAGCTTTGTTCAATTTACAAACAATACATTTTTAATCATATTGATACGTGTGATCATGAGGCACCACACAACAGTATTGTCCTGTCCTCAATTATTTACACAAAAAAGCATTAGTCCTTGTGGCTATGAAGGCTTTGACATGTTAAGATAGAAATATTAACTGTGTAATTAATTCGTATGTCTTCATGTACATATTAATAATGTGTTTGTGACTTGACCACAGAGTGATAAGACGTTTGGTTATTACTGTGGCTAAGTGCTTTTTGTGGCTGTGGCTGGAGAGAAAAAAACACCTGACAGAAAATAGGATGGAGGAGAACGGAGAGATACTTGAGCAGGAAGAATCAGGCCATTAGAGAGAGCAGACTTTAACACACACACACACACACACACACACACACACACACACAGAATAACTAAGTGGCAGTTGTGTTAAAATGCTGTAATCTCTCTGGCTTATCACACTTAATGACACATCCACTCGCAAGTACTGCTGCATTCCATATAATTTGCAAACACTTTCCTGCCACTCGACTGTGTATGACTCCGAGTCCGAGCCACAAGTACAAGCTCTGAAGAAAAGCAAAAACGTCCTGATAAAAAGTTTCCACTGCAGTTCCCACAGAGCCACACAAAAACACTGAAGCAGAAATGCGATGTTGTAGTTTTTAGTTTAGTTTTTCAGGAGTCTTTTTTTTTTTTTTTGTCTTTTTAGTGAAACAGTTGTTGCTACTGAAACAGTAAGCAAGGAGCCCCTTCATCCCATTGGTCCTCATGTTGAGAGTGTGACGTCATAGACAGCTAGAGAAAAAATGGAGTAAGAGACACAGAGAGGAGATAGATGCCAATGTCTAACATCACAAGCAACAGCTCTGTGGAGATTGTCAAGGCCTTCGCCTTCAGTGAATGAAGTCTCATTGTAAATCATGTGTCTCTGTAAACCCTCCTGTGCTGTTCATGCAGGTTTAGCCACTGTGGTGTGCATGCATCACAGTAACTGTTGAGTTACTTTATCGTGTTCAAATGAAGGGAGAAGAAATTGATGGAGATGATGCCCACATCTCACTCCATGTCAGCCTAGATGGCGTTGAATGACAGCCTCCCCTGTGGATTCAATCCTTCCATCTGTTAAGCATCCCCTCGTTTCTAGTGCATTCCCTGAAAGCAAAGGTGTGAAAGCCTCCCAGGTCAGCACTTCATCCCCCGGCTCAAAACCCTTAAAAATATGCGTCGGCAGGGCAAAATGTCTAATAAAACCCCATCCATGCAGGAAGTATTCAGAAAGAACGCTTCCATGACTTACAGAGAATCTTCTGGAAGGCTCTGCGGAAGTCCTGGTTGAAGATGGTGTAGATGACCGGGTTCAGAGAGCTGTTACAGTAGCCAATCCAGAAAAAGAACTTGAATAACGTCTCTGGGATTTTGCACGGCTCCCGGCAGATTCCGTACAGGCTGTAGGAGAAGAAGAAAGGGAACCAGCAGACGACGAAAACGCCCATGACGACGGCAAGGACAAAGGTAAAACGCTTCTCCCGAGCGGCAGATACTTTCTTCCGATTGACGGTGCTCCGGCGTTTGCGGCGAGATGAGAACAGCTCCATTGACTTGGAACTGGAACGCGACTTTCTGCTGGAGTATTTTGAGGCGGAGCTGCTTTTCCTGCTGGACTTCCTGTCTTTTCTGCCTTCATGGTTATGTTTAGAGGAGCGGGAACTCTTTTTAGGTTTCTCATCTGATGAGCTGCTGTCATCAAAGTCGTCGTCGTGGTCAGTCGATGGTTGTTTCCGCTCATTCGCTAAAGGGGGTCGAACTGCCTGCTCCTGGCAGTGCCCGTTCTCACGTTCCTGGTCTTTTATGCTTCCGCCCATGTTGGACTTCAGTGATCCTCCTCTGGCTGGTTCAGCTTTGTCCATCCCATTTTCCAGTGGCGAGTCAACATCCCTCTTCTTCTCTGACATTGTTCTGGTCCTGGTCTTTGCCACTTGGTAGATCCGGATATAGACCAGGATCATGATGACACAAGGGGCGAAAAATGAGCCAAGACTGGAGTAGAGGATGTACCAGGTTTCATCATTCAGGATACACTGAGGACTGGCCTCATTGCTACTCCTGTCCATTGATATCAGTGGTGGGAAGGATATGACAGCTGAGATCAACCACACCACCACAATCATTCCTTTAACTCTTTTAGGCGTTCTCTTTAAGTTATACTCTACTGCCTGTGTCACTGACCAGTACCTGTCCAAACTAATGGCACACAGGTGAACAATAGAAGAGGTGCAGAAGAAAACATCCAGAGCCAGGTAGATGTCACACCAAATTTTGCCAAAAAACCAGTAGTGCATGAGTTCATTTGCCAGAGAAAAGGGTATGACCAGGGTGGCCACCAGTATGTCCGCACTAGCCAGGGAGACGAGGAAAAGGTTCTGGGGTGGTTTCAGAGCTCTGCTCGTTAAAACGGCGATAACGACCAAGACATTCCCGACTATTGTGAACAAAATCAGAAAGCTGACAAGTCCGACCAGACCCCAGATAGCAAGCTGGGTGTACTGGCTCTGAGAAGTGGAATTAGAGGAAATATTGTCTGCCTGCATCATCCCGTCCTCCAAGGTGCTATTTAAGAAATCCATTCTGTTTTTGGTGTCAAGGTATGACTTTTAAAAAAAATTTCAAATATGCGGAAACAATCTGTGGAAATGTCCCATTAGGCGTGTTTCACAACAAATATCTAAAGGACGAAGAAATATTTCTTCTCTTCTCACCTGCGGTCTTCCACATCCTGCATGCAAGTCTCTGGTGTGAGAAAAGCCAGACAGAGCAAAGAGAGAGAAAGACACCACGAGAGAGAAGGCAAAATGAAAAGTCCTTATTCCAAAAACCTGGAGACTGCTCCGAAGCAGAATGTCCATGGTTTGAGAGCAGCTCTCCTCTCAACACGTCCTCTCCCATCCCGACTGCGCCCGCGTCTCTCCACCTCCGCCTCCCTGCTGTGTCCGGAGAGAGGTTTGTAACAACCACGTGTCGCTTTTTCTTTCCCCCCCCCTTTACGTTAGATAAAACTAGCAGAGCCCCGGTCTGCAGCGTAAAAGAGATGGGATCAACGAGTAAGGGAGAGGAAATGATACAATGAAAGCAACCAAACTATATTATGTTAAAGGGCTTTTTTTAGAATTGGTTATTCGGAAATATTTGATATGATCTGTGTAAGCTGCTGCTGGAAGAGCACATGTTTTAATGCGTGTCCTTTTTTTTTATCTGCAATTGTGCGTAAAACGGACTGACAGTCAAAAACCGTACTGCTGATCAGTAAATCTCACTCTTGATGTGACTTTTTAAGGTCTACCTCACAATTCCGAGCAGAAAAAGCGCTCCTTTTACTGCATAGATTCATCAGGGGCTGTCGGGGATATGAGACGGCTGTCAAAGCGCAGCGCTCTGCTCGGTCCTTCTTTGCGCACACTGGAGGTCAGTATTGTAACAGCCAGCCCCGGAGGGAGGAACAGGCGAACGCAACACATTAAATATGCAATATTTCATCTACACAGCCTTCAGGTGAATACATACACCGCTATGTGGTGATTAATTCGCCACTGAATGACCGTGGAAAGAGTTGTGTGGCCTCGAAGTGGAAACTTTCCCCTGCATTCTTCTGGTGTTATATTGACTCGTGTGTCTGTGTTATGGTAATTGTGTTGATAAGAACGTTACAGGATTAAGCCTACACTTCATGTTCTCAAGGAGGGGGTATCAACGGCACTAAATCATCTACGTGGAAAGCAGTGTGAAAGCATCCAGGATAGATGTGTGATGTTTGATTAATGAGTATACACCTTTAAGTCATGGTACATCTCCTAGGTGTACTTTATCACATGTAATAGGGGGATGAATATCATGACAAGGCTTCTCGATTATTCTTGTCTCGAGATATTTACTCCTGTGTATTCATTTCTCAGGAGGACACACATACACACTTGCAACACACACTATTTAGTCTGCCTTTTGGGCGCTCTGCTCCCACTAAACCCCTCTGATCTGGGAGGTGCAGCCACCAGGAGAACGCTTGTCCCCCCGGCTTATAGCCTCATATTAAGTTCTCCAACCAGTGTGTTTATTGACCAGACTGCCGGCTAAGTACCTGTCATTAATCACAGAGCACTCAGCCATACTGAATTAAAAAGCACCCACAGCTGCAAGATATGCTCAAGTCCAAACTGATCCTCATCAAGGCTATGGGATGGAGTGAGAAGAGCTCAGTGGGTCGTGGTCCATTCACTGAACACAGTCAGCAAGGGCAGGCAGTCTCTAACCTATCCCCTCCCCACCCCCTCCACAAAACCTCCTTCTTCTTCTAATGTTGCCTGTTTAAATTGAACTAAGTCTAAAGTGATCCTGGAGGTCAGTGTGGATACACTCTAAGCTGATTTTGAACAGACAGGCCTTATTATGTTCATTAGGTCATGTCCAGGGGCCACAGTTCTGTCCATATAATTGGGGCATCGGTGAGCGATCTCATCTGTTACCAAGCCCTTTCCTTGTTTCCAGCATTTTGCTCTGTTCTGAGGAACTAAGTTGGCTCATCCTGTCACAGTACCAGCCAGAGGCCAACCTTTGGGTGTGAAGGAAACTGTTGATCACTGTTATTTCTTTGAAACAAGGGTTTGCACTTTTTCCTGTTTTCAAATTAATAGCACTCTTCCTTTCGTGCTGTTTCATTCTTCTTTCGGTTCAGTCTGCACTGGTCCTTGTTTGTGCATGTAACTTCGTTGGATTGCAGTCTTTTGCGCTTTTTACTTTGTGGAACTGAAAATGGAGGAGAAGCCCAGAACTTTCTATTAAAGTGGAAGAGAGAAGCAATATGAGCCTAATTTGATTCGCCTGATAGAAAAATTTAATATCACCTGATGTGTTCTCACATGAACAGCCTTTTGTGGCACACTGGAATCCAGTACAGTGACCACTCTTATTGTGTGTCATCACACTATCAGCTCCTCATGAGAGGCATCAACCTCCTGCTAATGAACTCTCCATCATCTACTTTACATAACGTGCATGAATGTACAACATGAGCACAGAATACTAAATCAGCCGCATGCTAACAAATGCTATTCCTTAAAGAAATCAAAGCTATCACCTGTAATTTCCCATCCTCCCTAATGTTAGTATCCATATAGCTCCCCATAAAGGGAATTATGGTACCAGCTGTTGACAGTGACAAATGGTTGTGCTAGCTGGGCAGACAACTATACAACAGAGAACAAATAGTTCAGAGGAGCAACATCCGGCCCAGGGGAGTTTCTCTGTTGCTAGCATCACCTCACAAAAAGGCTCATCTTCTTATAGTATCTCACCCTTCTGTGACAAATTACCTTAATTACAGTATAATAAAATTAATGGAATTGTTGATTTGGATTTCTTAATCTGCTTTCAAACGCAGGAGATTTAAAAAAAATAAATTTAAACCTTAATCCTGTCAAAACGGAACATAAAATCGGTGCTGTCAATGTTCCTTGTCTCACCACATCTCCCTCTAACATCATCTCATATGTCTCCCGCTGATCCATATCATTTCATCACTCTCAGTCTTTATTTACAGTTGTGTGTGTGGGGTTTGTGAAAGCCACTAACACCAGAGTGATTAAAAAAGTGACAGGGAGCTGCAGTTAAAGTCAAAGCCATATCTTCAGCTTCAACTTTATTGTTCCCGAAAGGGACATTTGTCTTTGTTCAGTTCGATAAAACCTAGAACTCAAGGCACATGGTACAAATAACATGATAAAATACATAAATACATGAATACATTTAGCCATCACTAAGATCATCATCAGCCCCCAACAGGGGAGACTAATTATCAACTGAGTCACGATGAGCAACCCTGAGCTTAGGAACTCAAATTCTCCATATGGAGATTTGAAGAGCACACTGCAAAATATCCCAAGAAGTTGCTCCCATACAGGAAATGCTAGACAGATCAGGAAGTTGAATGATCCTGTTCTTGTCAGCTGTTGAGAGATTACAAAATCAAGTGATGTGACCTATACTCCAGCATGGAGCTGTAGAAGAGCATCATGAGTGTAGTACAGCTTCCAGAGTGCCGTTATTGCTGGCCTTTAGTCTTTTTTTTTTGACAGATTTCCACGAAGTTGTCATTGAATGTCAGCTTGTTATCTATTATAATTCCTACATATTTGAACACTGAACCTGTTCAGTGGCCTGACACTTAATGACTTTCTGAATGGTTTATTAGTTTTGTCGACATTCAATTTCAAAATAGAAGGTGACACATTAGAGTGCATCATTTTCATAAAATTCACATACGTTTTTTTGACCCAATCAAAAGTGGTATATCTTCACTTCAATCTGCTGGTGTTGTTGTTCTGCTCCTGCATTTTTGTTGTTTCTTTCTTTCTTTCTTTCTTATTTTCTGTTCACACTGAATGAGAGAAAAACACAAAAAGCTGTTTTTCCCAGTTTGGCGTTTTCCCAAACACAGCTCTTTTCGCAGTTCACACAAGACACCGCTGGACTGAAAGTTTCTGTTCAGTGGAACATGAAGCATTTAAGAATCAACAGTTTACTGTGAGAGCAGTAAATAAATTTACTAAAGTACATCAGCTTGCCACATTATTTCCTGTTTTATTCTATTATTCACTGCTCCTCTTGTTTCAGACTTCCATTTCCTGCCCTGTTTTTTTTCCCTCCAAGATGATTGTCTTCTCCGGCCTGATTGACTTCATCTGTGTCTTGTTAGCCTTACCCCCCTAGTGTATTTAGGCTACAGTCACATCACCAGGCGGAAGTGACTCACTTCTGATTTCTTGCCTTGATGTGACACAAATCTGATTATTGTGAACACAAAAGTCAGATCATATTTGAGTCTCTTTCATTTGTGGTCACATATTTGATTTGTGTCCATGTAACCTGAGTGAAAACAGGTGTTGTGTGTTGACTAATTGCTCTCTCTCTCTCCTTTATCTGCATTATTATGCTAGAAACGAAGAGAAGAGCCACAGCAAAGCCTCTGAGCTAAAAATTTCAAATAGATAATAATTTCAGTGTGTGAAAAATAAAGTCTGTTGCCTGCAACTCATGCGTGGTGCTATTTTTCTGAGGAGAACTTGCGGTAAGCAAGTACCTGAGTGTCCAACAATCCCTCTTGTTATTCCTAGTAAGTTTTGCATGTTCAGTTGAACTCCTGTTATTATCCCTGGCTACATACAGAGTAGAGGAGGACATAGGAATGGGTGCCGTCCATCCGTCACCTTTAGTTTCCCGAGCATAACACAAAAACTGATAAATATTTTTTCATGGAATTTTCAACACACAGAGGTCCCAGGCACATGCTATCATAGCTGTGTGTCTATCAATAATCATCACATCAGTAATAGGCTTGTGGCTTTCTTCAATCACATCCATGTGATCCATGTTCGATTTTCTAGCATGGGCCATTTGCTACACGTCATCCCCCTTCTCCCTCCTGCCATTCCTCTTTCTCCCGCTATAACTATCCAATAATGCAGAAATACCAAAAAAATGGACTTCTAAAAAATCTCCCAAATATTCTTCTGATTATTTATTTACTTAATATTTATTTAGCTGCACACAATAAAAGTAAGCTCATCAATGCCCACGGTGCTTGTACAGTACCCCTCTGATCCATTTGACGGTGTAAATAAAGACCAGTTTGTGCACTCCAGACTGTCTTCAAGAACTAGATAGCATAATTTCACATGTGGTGTGGATGCTTGTGTTGTAGACTGGTTTCAAATGTAGGCCTAGCGTGTTGTGATCTGATCTTAATGATGATTAAGATATTTTCCAGGTAATGAACAAGAAATTCCAATACCAGAGCAGGTTGATAAATTGTAGTAGGATCTTTCCCAGATCTTACACTGTTGTCTTATTCTTCCACAGATTTTCAAGCACTCTCACACCCCTTGGAATAGTCTATGACACAGACAGCTGGGTGTCAAGCGTAATTAATTTTAAACACAGGAGGTGAGAGATGTCTCGGCTTTTATGGTTTAACTTTGGATAGACGGGTGTGGGTTGCATTTTAATTGTGTTAATTGCTCTTTATGTGACCTTACAAATGACACATCACTAGAGTGGGGTGATGGGTGAATTGTTTTGGGGACCAACTAAGTGAATGTAAAGAGATTAAATTGTCTAGATGATTCATCATTGTCAAGTCATGAAAATCTGCTTTTAAGCAATAACCTGCTGAATTTTGTGCATAGAGAGAAAGAGAGAAGAGAGGAAATTCAGTCAATTGTATAACAGTATTTTGAACTTGTGCTCTGGTTATTATGTAATACAGTAACTACATAACATGTGAATAGAATGATTTTGTAAAATTATATAAGACATAACCAAATAGTCATTTTAACAAGATATTTGTGTTGTTTTTTCAAATATTTTTTTCACATTTAATCCACACTTTTGTTGTTGCTGTATCAATATTAGTCAATACAAATATATATTGCTTTATCAAAATCAAAATCTGTGCAGGGCTGCTGAAAATTTAATAGTTTGGCGTGCAATTTTAAAAATGTCACTGACAATCAGCATAAACATAGGATGTATTCCTTTGAATACTTTTAAAACATTTATCTCTCTCTTCACCTCAGATTAATAAAACAGTTGCAGTCAAGGTTTTCTCCAGTATGTTTTATATATTATTCACAGTCATGATCCTCTCTGAAGAACCATCAGAGCGTCTTGAAACTTCATTAACAAATGTGCTTGTAAATCCAAATAGCGTTTCAAAAAACGGCACACCAGAATGGCTATTATGAAGTCTTTTCATCCTCCTAAAACTTGTCCACATCTTTTGTTGCACAAACTGTTACAGTGGCGAGACACAACTCTTTAGATTGTGCAACTGTCCTGGGAAAGGTTGACTCTGAAATTATAAAAGTCGCCTTGTTCGAGAGGAGTGAAAATTCATGGCTTTCCATCTGTGGCAAATTTTGACCACACGTGCAAATCTTCAGGCACTTTGAGCATGGGACAGGAGTGTGTTGAAAACGTGACACCCCTGACATACACCGTCATCAATCGACAAGGTTTTGCACCATGATCTGCACACCAGATTGACTTGCCATTTGTGAAAAATGACCATCTGTGAAGTGTCACTGGGAGAGTGGTCACAGATTGGCTGACAGAGGACAGACAACTTGTTATAGGAATCAAATGTGAGGCTGAGACAGGAGAGAGAGGGATTGACTGCGAGAAGCCATCATTTGTTCATGGTTTGTCGATGGAGCCTACATAGAACACTGAAATGCATCATGGGTGCCTAATAATATACTGAAATAAATCTGGAGACACTGGACTGATAGTACATTATCCTGTGAGTCAATGATCCTCAACTTCAGGTCACCCAGAAGACAAACTGCCTAATGTGGACATAAAAATGAATCCAACCAAGACATTTAGCAATAAGTCACCTACAGGCACCACCTTATAACCAGCACAGAGCTCAGCAGTGCTAAATTGCCATCTGGTAAAGTGAACCACCCCTATGGTAGCACTTCTAGATCCAATCAAACATTGAAGAAGACTGCAATGCACCATCTGTAGATTTGCCCACCTAAGCCTTTTGCATTACAGTACCTCTTGCACTTCTACCCTGATCAATAGATCATGTCACAGCCTTCCGTAACCACAAGACATTTTTTTAGTGAATGGGTTTCTCTGCCTAAGAGCTCAGGTATTTAAGCTGAAATCTCTCATGAGGAAAGGGCAAAGTTAAAGAAACAGTAATAAGAAAATAGGGAGAAAGAGAGGGAGAAACACAGAATAAAGCCAGCTTTAGAGAAAGATGACAAGAGAGGCAGGAGTGAGGCCAAGTCCTTGGGGGGAACATGAGAGTCGGTCATTTAAATAACTCCATTCAAATTTATAGGGTGTTAGAAACCTTTCCTCATCAGTTAATTAGCAGTAGGGTTGAAAGGTATTATTCGGGCTTTGGGAATTGAGGGGCATATCATATCGCACTTTCCATCTTACCATTCCATTCATGTTCTCACAGGATACCATTGTATCTGTGGGGGTTGGCTGCCTGCTTTCTTTGCTCTATCTGGTCAAACATGTGCATGTACACATTAAACAACCAATAAGTATGTTGCCAATGAGGTAGTGCTTGGGGACCCAATTTATTTCTCTGAATTATAGAGGCTTTTAGATTGTTATAAGTAATGACCAGATGGTCAGACGTTACCTAATGGGACCGTTGTGACAGGCGGCAACATAAAGTAGACCTATATTGTAAATGACTTGATTGGTCTGTTGATGGCATGCCGTGTGCATGAATCTAGTTTAATCACTTATTTTATTGGGGGGCATTTTTGGTAATGTGCAACATCAGTCAATTATTACAGTGTTTTCTTTTATAGCTTAGTAGAAAAATTATTGGGATCACTTACAGAGCTCTACATGGTCTGGCATGTGTGTATGTTAGATATTTACTGCAGTCCTACTGTATATGTGGTCATCTGACCAGTTTGATCATTCTATCATAACTCCTTGATATTTTTTATGTTTGTTTTTTCTTTTTAAATCTGCATTGATGTCAAAGGAATTAATTATTTTTGTGAGGTACTGTGACCTTCTGTTCTAGAACAGTGCTATATAAATAAAGTTACTTACTCATCCCCCTACCTTAGCCATTTGGGATGGCTATAAAAATCTTTTTCTTCAGAAGTGGTTGGACAATATTGTGATGTAAAAATATGTTCAGATTTGTTGAGGACTGGAGAAATTATTCTGACATTTTGTCATGATTTGTTTTGTTGCTATTTCTGTCATATCTTACAAGCTGGATATTGAAAGATGAAATTATTTTGTCGTGTCCTGTCTGTCATTTCTTTTCCCGTCACATTTTATTTTTTTGTCCAAGGCTGCCACATCTTTCCAGGTCTGAAAGTTTGGAGTCATTTGTGTTTTGGAGTATAAAAGGATGAATGTGTGTTTGACTTTTGCTGGATATGCATGTTTGTGCACTGTTCTACCCCAACCATGTCTTTATCCCAGTCTCATGGGAGACATATTCATAAAAAAACAATTCAAGAAAAAATCAAAGTAGTCAAATCCTATAATCCTATATAAGTGGAAAATACTCCATACCTGCAGACTGCCTGATTCGAAGCCATTTTAAGTCTGTGCTGTAGACAGTAGTCAGTACTAGCTAATTTGAAAACAGAACTGCCTTTGTGGTGTCAGTGTGGGTTTTCAGCTGGAGCAGTGACATCTCAGCCTCTCTGCCTGATTATGTCCACTGTCCTCCACTGTGAATAATGGAGATTGTATGTGTACTTGTGTTTGGATATGTGTGCATGCATGCATGCATGTGTGTGTGACAAGTTGTATTCTGCAGTGAAAAGAATCACAGAATGAGAGAGACAAGTGTTAAATAACTTATGTCAAAGCAAATTCCTGTTGGTTTCATCTTCTTCTTTTTTGTGAGGCGGGGGTTCATGGTTCTTCACCCTCTGGAGTATGGTTTTATATGTTTTGACTTCACTGTGTGTGTGTGTGTGTGTGTGTGTGTGTGTGTGTGTGTGTGTGTGTGTGTGTGTGTGTGTGTGTGTGTGTGTGTGTGTGTGTGTGTGTGTGTGTGTGTGTGTGTGTGTGTGTGTGTGTGTATGTGTGTGTGTCCAAGCTTAGTTTGGTTTGACTGGATTCAATTAAGCTTAGCTCAGTGTGTGATGGGAGGGTATTGGGAGGTTTAGACACACTAAATTGTACCGGAATGTTTTTAATGAGAAAGGACTGTATTAGATTTGAATTATTTTTTTCACAACCTTGGTTTTATTTAAATAACTTTGGTCATCACTCCCAGTGGTTATAAACAAGCATTATGCAGTGAAACCGAATAAATACTTGGCAATAGGATAATATCATAAGTTGTTCAGTCCTAGTCTTTCCCATTATACCCATAAAGAAGCTCTGCTCTTATCTATAGTGGTAATATTCAGTCATCTGAACAATGACTACAGCTAATATTTTTACCTATGAGTAGCGACTAACTAGAGAGAAAAATAAGTCCTTCAGTCTCTGCCAGAGGAAATTTAAATTTAAATAAATAAATAATGTGTGTCAGCCCTGTCCAGAGTGTATCCCACATTTTGCCCAATGTCAGCTGGGATGGACTGCGACTCTGCAAGAAATAAGTGCTAAAATTGTTACACACACAAAAATTTGGATGCAGCTCGAACAAACAGGAAGTCATTTATGCCCAATTACTGACACTGATTAAATATTTTTAAAATGACAGTAATGGATTCCTGTAAATGTATAAATAAAAACGAGCTATAACTAATCAAATATAACACTGTGTAACACAGGGCTCATGTGAGCTTCTATGCAAGAGAGAAGCACCACGGGCTCTCTCCGTCTCCCTCACTTCCTATTCTCTAATTACGAGCATTGCACAGCCCATATAGCCAAGCAGCCAATTTAGCAGATGTAAAGCCATAATTAGAAAGGGTATTTGCCAGTTGCATAGTGGTATTTATCTTACTGTGAATGTAATGGTTTTATAAAGTATGTGGTATTACTTACATTGACAGTTTTAATCGTTTCCTTTGGTAAACATTTGTGTGTGTGTGTGGGGGGGGGGGGGTGGTAGAGAGAGAGACAGAGAGAGAGAGAGAAAGAGATTAGTTTTTTTTAATAATCCCTGTGTTCAGGGCTGTTAAAGCACATGACTCAGTGAAGTGCAACACTAGCTAAATGAAATCCAGAATTTCAAGATGGTTTGTTGTTAGCTTATGTTTACCCACCCATTTTCTGGAACCGCTTATCCTGTGCAGGGTGACCGGAAGGTGGGGGCTGGAGCCTATCCCAGCTGACATTGGCCGAGAAGCAGGGCACGCCCCTTGACGAGTTGCCAGTTCATCACAGGGCCAACACATAGAAAGACAAACACACCTACGGGCAATGTAGAGTCACTAATTCACTTATATTACATATTTTTGGACTTTTAGGACTTAGCCACCATGCTGCTCTCTCATGCTTATGTATATTTAAATTCTCTATTCACTGAAATGCTCACCAGATTATTTTGCCTATTAGCATCACATTTACTGATATCACAGCGGCTGCCAAGAAAATCTATATTAAAGGCGCCCTGTGGGATTTTCTTGTAAATATTCTTCTTTCAGTGTCTCTTTGCTAAATCACATTGTTTGTATCTTTGAGGTCTAATGGTAAAAGCTATGAGCCGTAGGACCACATTATATGTCCTACGTGTCAGAAAGAGTCGAAGTGCAAGTTTCTTTTTGGAATTATTAGATTTCTAAAAGTTGTAAGCTTTTAAAGGCATTCTTGGATTGAAGAAGGAATAGGCTATATAAAAGGATAAATAGCCGCACACATGCTCTTAAATGCTTGGGTTGGAGCATAAACACACACATGCAGGCCCGTATTTTAGATGTGGGCATTGTTTGCTAGGTTATTACTTTTTTAATCCTTAGTGGTGTAGAAATGGTCCATCTGCGGCCTTATAAACCCTGTGAGGTATCTGAACCCCCTCCACTGTGGATAGCCATGATTTCATTGCCCCTACTATCACTCCCTTCCCTTTTCTTCACTTTCATTACACTCTTCTCCCTTTTTGTTTCTCACACACTGATGGCCCCTCTCACCAGCCGGGAGAGCTCATTGTTATGCTGCTCATGTTAGTAGTATTTGTGCCTATGGTCCGTTTTCCCCATGTAATCTCAATCTAAAATCCCAGACTGATCATTATCTCCTCAGCCAAGTCCTGTATCACAAACCAGCAGCAAACCCATCCATCTTTCTCTGTGTGTGTGTGTGTGTGTGTGTGTGTGTGTGTGTGTGTGTGTGTGTGTGTGTGTGTGTGTGTGTGTGTGTGTGTGTGTGTGTGTGTGTGTGTGTGTGTGTGTGTGTGTGTGTGTGTGTCTGTGTGCTTGAATAAATCAAGAAACATCTTTCTGAGTTTATGTGTTGGCATTATGATGTTTTTTTTCTGGCAAGGGAGGTATGAAAAGCTCAGTTTAATGTTCTTAACACATTGAAATTACGTTGTCGCAGGTAAACCCCTCACTGATGAAACTGCTACAAAGAGGCCATACAATCATAGAGACAATGAAATCATTTATATCAACAGATTCAGCGAGGTGCCAATATAGAGACAACCTATGAAAAACAGCTTCCATATTTATTTTACTCTTGCAATGCTTTTATTCCTCTATGGTGATAAATAAGAGACATCAATCATGTAGCAAGTAGCATCACCTAGTTCCAACAACAACAGTTAAATGTCATTTCTTATAATAGCATATATACTAATTTGCAGCATAAAAACACATTTATGGAAGACACCTAATTAATATGACAGGAAAAATGGGTCACTACAATGAGAGGAAATGGATTTTATTGTGTCTCCACTGACAACATGTGTGTGATTGTATGAGTTTGTCGTTTAATACTTGCCATTGAATCTCTTTCACTCATTAGTCTGTACTGAAGTTTCACTGTGAGTGGTCATGTCAGTTTGCTTGTCTGTTCATCTATATTCTGTAGTTTCAACAGCATGTGGGTTGGAAAATAGCTGCTTCCAGCTCTTAATCCTGTATTGCTTTTTGGCGCCCTCATATGCTGCAGTTTAATGCATTGTCATTGCAACCCATTCTACAGCTGCAGAGACATTTCACTCTAAACAACAAATGTGAACCTCATGATGGCACTAGAAGAAAAGCCCAAAGTCAATAGGATTCATCACCTTAGGACCATGAATCTGTGTAAAAAAGTATCATGGCTATCCATCCAATACTTCCTCAGTCTTTGGTGTGTATTGCATTTTGGGTTACGCAAGAAAGATTTTATGTGTCTTTGTTGTTCCCATCATCCTGTCTTGTTTACTCCCTATTCAGTCAGCCATCCCCAAGATGATCCAGCTTGTATCCAGCTGGGTTTTTCCATGCAGGCTCAGGCAGCGATAATGATTGGAACAGTAAGAGCAAGAAAGTGATGATGCAGAGGAGAGAGAGCAAGAAGTGCGCAAGCCCAGCCTTCAGAACACAGCATGTCCCTGAGCAGTGTTGCATGATAATATGTCGAGTCTATTGAGATTATTTTCAGTGGAAAACATTGTATATTATTCTACCTGAATGACTTTTGAATGTCAGTGGATAATACAGCAAGAGTGACAACCTGATGCTACAACCTGATATACTTTTTTTTTGTTTATTGTTCTTGAACTTCCTTGGACCTATCTTGCTGATATTGAAGTGTTTTGGTGACTCTAACTTTAGATTTTGACCGCTGTACTTCCCTAAAAGCTGTGCGGTTAGAGTATTTCAGTGTGGATGTTTCCTTTATAGCCAGCATTAATACTTTGCACACATTTCACAGAATACAATCCTTTGAAAACTATCTTGGGTTGAATCTGTATCTGTTTCACTCACAGCTCTGTAGTTGTACATGGAGTACTGTCAGTTTGTGCCTCTCATTCGTGGCTCCCATGGAGAAGCTGAGTGACATGGAACATTAACACCTTCGTTGCAGTGTTGTTCCCACACATTCCTCAGCAGTGTGAACCCAGATGGATAGCTTCTCATTGGTAGAGTACTGCACCAGTGCTGTTATTCACTTCTGCACTCCATGAGCAATAGATGTGTCCAGCCTGCAGGTGAAGAGCACACAGAGTAAAACAATAAGACAATTAAAATGTGTTGTGGGAAGTATTATGAAGCCAGACTTGGGAGATATTGATTAGTTAAACGGGCTTCTCTCCCCTCCTACCCTCTTTTGGTTCAGTTCTATTGTCAGTTCCTCTTGAGTCTAATCCAGATGGATTAGACTTCTCTGCTGTAGAGAAGTCCTCTGCTGTACATCTTCCTAGAACTTGCTAATAAACTTTCCTTTTGAAATTTGTTTAAAAGGGCATAACGAGTCATGGCCTTTATCAGACCGCATCTACAACCAGGGAATAGAAGAGACTCAATAATGTCTATATAAAGATAGGGCTGCAACAAATTATTTTGTTTCATCACTGATGCATTTATAATACATAAAATATCTGTAATATTTCCATTAATTCATTAATATTTTGTAAATATATCATCATATCGTGCCTTAACTTAACATTTGCTTCATGAAGTACTATGTCATGACCTTTTCGTTGATACACTGATATGTTTATTAATGTGTGGACCTATTACCACAGGTTTCCTTCTGTGGGAAAACTCCTCGCCTTTCAGCCTTGCATGTGGCAGTTGGCTCCCAACAGACCCATACATGCTGTCTTCACATTAAGCTTTAGCCATGACGACCAAAGACGTAATAAACACGTGAAACCTCAGAAATGATTTAGCTGTTCTATTAAGAGAACCCCACCCTCCTGGGGTGCAGAGGAAGCTTCTCTGGCTGCTTAATCTGATACCACAACAATAACTTTAAGGTGCACAAGATCAGTCATTAGCACATTTCTGTTCTGTGCATGCGTAATGAGGGAACTGGGGCGTATGTGCATGCAGATTTGCACCAACAGAGAGCACATGTTGGGAAATGAGGTTTGAAAGCTGTAACTTGTAGCACCTTTTCAAGTAATTTATTGAGTCAGTGGTATTGATCAACAACCCTATCAACCATCCATAAATGTGTGATAGTCACTGGTACTGTAAGATGCTAAAAGGGCAGTTCTTAACTATAGTGTATAATGCTGTATGTGAATTAGTCATTTTGAAGTGCAGCGCTTCCTGCCTCTCAGGTATTTATTTTAATTTCGTGCTGTCTGAAAAGAAAATCTTGTGAATCTTCCTAAATAATTCGTGTGGATAAAATTTACTGCACCTGTGTTGCACGTTACATCCAGTCAGTTGTGTGTCTCATTGGGCCTTTGAACAATATAGCATGCTACAGTTGCACATGCCTCTCCCTCATAACAAAAGAATCATTGTACCCATGGGTCTTAATCTATAGTTGGAAGAAGAACACAGTATCATGTAAGCTGCTTGTGGCAAGTACTGAAATTTTAACAAGTTCTGCATCATTTGCCGTTACTTTCCCCATGAATTCCTAAAGATCTAGAGATGAGAAGAGCAAATGGCTACAGATGTGGATTCATATTTCATACTCACTTCTCATTTTCACGGTGCTCCTGAACACACAAGCATGCCCACACACTGATGGATGGAAGCAGTCCACCCCAGTGGCCAAAGACAGTTCATGCAAACAGATTGGTGTAATCAGCAGTTAAAGGTCATGTCAATTATAAACACATTCTTCTACAGCACATCCTGTCTCACACGGATAAAAAAAAAAAAAAATTCTTTTCACACGGATATAAAAATGACTACTGTACGTACGAAAATGTAGTTTTAATCTCACTCCCTCTGCAGTTGACTGTTTCAACACTGTAAGCTGATGACAGTGCCGGTGTAATAATGACTGCTGCGATGCAATGTTTAAACAATCCAAGCGGCCTCTGCTGTATTTTAGGTTTAGCAGTAGTTTATATTTTAGTATTAGCATTATCAAGTTGCATTGATCCAGTTCCAATACATGCCAATGACCCCAAATGTTTAATTTCTCTTTTTGCTTGTCAGTCCTTCCAACTTATAGGTGCAAAGTAGATATGCAATGAATGAATATTTGAGTAAACT
Organism: Chaunax sp. Z400; assembly: GCA_037577475.1. Taxonomy (NCBI): domain Eukaryota; kingdom Metazoa; phylum Chordata; class Actinopteri; order Lophiiformes; family Chaunacidae; genus Chaunax; species Chaunax sp. Z400. The sequence goes on along the minus strand of CM075191.1, from coordinate 17,568,464 downwards.
CTTATATATGTGTAGGAAATGAGGCCTCCTCTCATGAGATGTGACATGGTTACCAATTACAGCAGAACGGCTGCTCGACCTGTTCTGTGCTATAATCACTGCCTTGCAGGTGAATAGAAGGGGTAGGTTTACATTACTTGGGAAGTACCTGGTATAAAACAGCACTCACATGCCCATATGATAAACCTGATTACTATAAATGTAATGTAAAAATATGATTCTAGTATTAGGGGACAAAATTCAAAGTCCTTGTCCGGTGAATAACTACATGCTGAAGCAAACATGAAGATTCAACAATCTGAGCAAATCAACAGGATATCTACTAACTTAGAGACCTTCATTCAACTAAAAGACTTTAAAGCTTTATTAACTTCTGTTGGTCTGTTGTCTAGAGTGTATGAACTGTGTTCTGCAGATGTGCATGTGTTTTGTGCTCAGGTCTCTCTTGTAAATGAGATCCTGATCTCAATGAGACTTCATACATACATGCATACATGAAAAAGATGAAAAAAGATTTACTGTCATTTTTTTCTAGAAAATTCCCTTTTTCCTCACTGTCTCTATGCTGCAGCTCTGAAAGAAAATACTTGATTTGTCTATTTCAAGTCTCATAGTAGCCTCGGCTGTAGTTAGAGCATATAATAACATGAAAAATTATCATTTGCCATGCCATCATTTTCATTGGAATCACATTAAGATGGGAACTGGTAAAGGCTTGTATGAGAAGGGATAAAAGAAAAGGCTTTATTGATTGATGAAGATAAAAAAAAACTACTTCATTGATTTTGACTCAGGTTGGAGGACGGTTCAGGTCTAGGGCCAGATCCAGATCAAAGAACAGATCCTGGTAATTCTTTTCACTTTCTTTAGCATCGTGTCGTGGGCCATTTTTGTTTTGCTTACTTTTACATTTTTGTTGATTACACACAAACTACTCAACCGATTTCCACAAAATTGTGGGTGGGGCCTGGGCTTGTTTGGAGGTATGCACAAAACAATGGGCTAATGGTTTTTGTCTATGTTTCCTTTGACTCCACCCTCAGGTACACCATGTCCTCTAAAGATCACAAACAGACCTCAGCTTTTATCCTTCTTACCATTTGCTAACACCTCTGTGAGGCTAGTGCAGCCTCGTGGCTGTGGATTCTAGTTCAGTTTTTTTAAATATGAGAGTGGCAGATTTACTGTCTGTAAACAGCTATTGTTGGTCTTTGTGTCTGCATGTGCAACCATGTGCTTGCAAATTTGTGGGCGTGGGCTTGGCTGCATGTTTGTCTTGAAGTGTTAACAGTGAATAGTAGCTCTGTATCGGCAGAGCTGTGAACTCTTTCTTCTTTGTAGGCCTGTTTTCATGTTGTTTTTTTCTCAGCAGTAAATGCAATATTGCCTTTGCCTTGGGGTACTGAGCTTGTAATGTAGTTACTATTGTCTTTTCTCCAACATCCACCCACATTTCTCTATCTCTCCATCTCATTCTGTCTTGGTTCATTCTTGTCTCCCAGGCTTCTTTCTTCTCTTTACCTGATTAACGTAGAAACAATCATAGCCACACACATCTGTTTATTTTACTTTACCACCCATTTTTTGTCCTGGCTTCCACCCTCCATCCCTCCCTTACTTTTTATACTAGGTCAGACTTCTATCAAACAAATGTTTGGTTGTTTAGAATATATGGAAGTATGTGAGAGCATGTCTTGTAGTAATTTCATTTTTGAGCAGGCTTCTCGGCAGAAAAAGCGAACAAAGGTGAGATTAAATTGGAATTTTCAAAAAAATAAGGGGAAGAGGTTTGTTTGCTGAGTGGTGAAGCAGAAGATGAAGGAGGGAATAGATGAGAGAGACAGAGAGCTGGTCCAGCCTCAGTGTAGTTATAACACCGGCATCAGACTGCCAACCTCCCCCCGCTCCCCCTGTCAATCACAAAGCAGTTCACCAACCATTGCTGTAATGCAGGTAAACACAGAGCTGCCAAAGTGTCTCACAGCACACATGCATGGCCATCCCTGTCCGCTCCATCCCCATCAGACACACACATGCACATACACCCATAAATCACAGACCTAACCGTGCTCTAACAGAAACACTAGATTAGGATGAGCTGCTTCCTCACTCCGTCTCCATCCTGATTTATTAATTTATGGCCTGAGCTCACCTGAGTGGCTCACACACAAGGACACAGATATATGCCTCTGTGGCCTGCAGCATTACCACATCTGTCCCTGTGGACCAACGGAGCAAGTGATAATCCAGGATGAGAGAAGATGGACTTAATGCAAGGAAAGGAGCAAAGAACGGGAGTCAGGGTTCAGCATATATTTATTCCCTCCTTATCCGTCAGGTGTTAGCAATTGGCATAGACCAACAGAGCATATGATAGGGGTGCCAAAGGATGGAAAGTGAGGGTGAGGGTTGACTGAAATGGGAGAGTAATAGGAAAGTGAAAGGCAATCCCTATATAAATTCTCACACAGGAAGAGAGAGACACTGGTTCAAGTGAATTAGCTCAATGCTGAGAGGGTAAAAAAGGCAGGAGATTGCAGAGAGAGGAATCATCCTTCTCCCAGTATTAGCCTGTGGTACTTAAGGGAAATGGAGTGGTGGGAGAGGGACAATATAACAGAGCAACAGTGAGAAAAGGGTCCTCGAGAGGTCCTGTAGGTGGAGATGGACTGGTAAATCGAGTTATATCCACACATAAATGGGGTATTTAGGCAGAAAGGGCTGAGTGGCATATAGGAGGGTAAAGGAATTGATTGAAATGCTGATCCCACATTTCTATTTATGAGATGAAGATAAAATACTTCAAGGACAGAGAAGATAGATGGAAAGTGGTGGTGTTAAGTATCTCAGGGTGTTTGCGTATGTGTGTGAAGAGCCGAAAACCCACCGTCTCAAGGGATCTTTTCTATGCCGTTGCCTGTAGATCAAGCACAGCCTCAAACGCTGTCCGTGGTGCTGAATCAGAGGCAGTGTAGTGCATGCAATGGGAATGAAATGATGTTCCAGGAGTCTATGAGGGGAAATGTTAGCGCCTCAATGGCAAAACTCAGCACCAGCATATATAAAGGAACCCTTTATGATGTGATGTTATGACATTTTAATTAGATGTTTCATGTTGCCTATGTCATTAAATCCCTTTAAAACTCAGCTCTAAATCTGAAAACAAAATGCATTTTTCTCCAACATTACATAGTCATAATTATATAAGCAGCAAACACGTTTGAAGCTATTTTAACACTCAAATACTACCTTTAGCTGTTTCATCAGGACTGTGTGGGGGTGACTTGATCAGATCTGACCGACAGTGAACTGGCAAAGTAAAGATATAAACCACTACTGTCATCGAGATTTAAACTCTGATTGGGGTATGGAAATATATGCCTCTTTCCAAGTGAGTCATGCCAACTTCACACCACTGAGTACAGCAGAATGAAGGGCCTTTCATTTGTCAGTCATCATCACATATTGCAGGTAGGTCAATAAATCAAAGGTAAGAGGGGAAAAAGAGGAATGATAGTGGTGATGATGGGGATGAATGAATGAGAAATAAACCTCCCACTGTAACTCTGTTAAGTGCACTTAAAAAAAGGAACAAATAACTCTCCAACTGAAAATGGTAAAAAGATATAATCCATACAGAAAAAAACAAAGAACAGGCATAATCCATAAAGATAAACTAACAAAAAACCACAATGAAACAAATTACAGGGAAAACCAAGTAGAAATTCAGGACAACACAGAAACAGACACAAAGCAAAGCGGGGCAAAGTAGACAAACTGACAAAGAGGGCAAGAAACACACGGACTAAATGCAGACAGGTAAGGAGAGGAGATGGGGAACAGGTGGCACAGGGAGGAGGAGACAATCAGAGACAGGTGGAAATGATCAGACAATCACAGTGGAGGGAAAATGAAGAGGGAAAACTTAAAGGGGCAAACATGAGGAGGATACAATAATAAACTAAAATAAGACAGAACAAACAAACACAGAGGGAAAGGGAGCAAATTGGGACTAAAAACATAGAAGACTAAAACAAAGACAGAGGAACCAAAAGGGCAAAACAGATCACAAGAAAATAAGACAGGAAGTGTAAAGCATGGATCATGATATGGAGAACTAAACTAACAAAATTAAACAGGAAATGTCAGATTAAGGCTTTATTTTGATCAAGGCTGAGCGAACACAAACACAGACTCCCTGTATAAAAACTCTCATCAGCTCACTCTCTGAGCTGATGTTGAACTTGCAGCAATCTTGTAGCATATATTTTCATAGAATGTCATTGTGGATGCTCATTTCAATGAAGACAGTTTGGTCTTTATGAAGCCGACAGCTCATTCTGCTAATATTAATAGTTCTTCATGTGGGAGGGAGAGCCAGAAGTTGGTGAGATAAAATAATTTGTGATATGTGCACTTTGCATGTTTGGGTATACAAAGAAAAATAATAAGCAAGTCAGCAAAGAAAGCATATTAACAAACAAGTCAACCATTTTAACAACGACGTAATGTGTTTTTGAATCATTTAATAATAATCAACGGACGTGTTAGTGGCTCCATGTGACTTTAAGTATGAACAATAGCGCTTTGAGCTAAATTCTAATATAAGGTTAGATTTAATGCTTACCAAAGTTAATCAGAGTTTAGTGTTTTGGCATGCTAATGTTTGCTAATTACTGTGGCATTAAATCAATGCACAGCTGAGCTCATTGTTATTTAGTTATATACTGAAGTGAAGTTAAATTCTGACCTCATGATGGTGCTATAAAGGGGAATCACCAAAGTTCATCCTCCTGGACCCACCTGGACCCAATTTCATGGCAGTCCATCAAATTGCTGTCAATATGTTTCACTGAAACCCAAAAATGTAATAATAATAATAACTTTATTTGTATAGCACCTTTAACAATAGAGTTTACAAAGTACTTTGACAGACAAAGCAAAGGCAGAGCAAAACAATAAAAAAAAAATGAAAGTACATAAAACAATAGGGATTGGCATTGAGAGAAGACAACAGTCAAAGGCAAAGTGAAATTAAGGGGAGAATAAAATAATGGAGGGACAATAAAGGTCCTTGACAACAATAAAAAAGACAATAAAAGGACAATAAAAAGGACAAAAAGCAGACTCACATAAAAGCAAGTCAGTAAAAGTGAGTTTTAAGAAGTGATTTAAAAGAAGTTACTGCTTCTGCAGACCTCATCTCCTCAAGCAGATCGTTCCAAAGCCGAGGGGGCCTACCGGCAAAGGCACGGTCGCCCTTAGATCAAAGCCTCCACTTTGGAACAACCAGAGGGGCCTCACCTCAGGATCTAAGGCTGGCAGCTGGCTCGTATGGGGTCAGCAAGTCTGTTATGTAGCTGGGAGCCAGCCCCAGGCGTGCTTTAAAAGTGATCAGCAAAATTTTGAAATCAATTCTAAAACTTACAGGAAGCCAGTGGAGACATGCCAGGATTGGGGTGATGTGATGCTGTCTGTACATCTGCTGGTGGTGCAAGAGGAACACCAAACTCTTTAAAATGCATCAGGGGGGCCATGAATGTTTGTGCAAAGTTTAATGATAATCCATAGTTATTGAGATGTTTTAGTCTAGTCCAAGGTGGTGGACCGATCAACGGAGACGCCTACAGATCAGCATCCTCCTCCCCATAGCAACACCTCTGGCATGAGCTACAATGTCCATTTAGAAAAGCTGCTCATTTCAAGATATTTGCTGTGTACATCCTCTTCGCCCAATTATTGTGTCTAAACATTTAGGTGAGATGAGGTTGTGTGAATGAAGATTACATGTCTACAGCAATTTACTAGTTTCACAGCAGCATATTGAAGTTAGAGGTGCAATTTAGGCTTAACAGTATGAGCGTGAAATCAAATTTAGATGTTTTGTGAGTGTCAGTTAACATTAACTATCACCCTAAACACAAACACTTGGAAATAGCTTTTTGAAATGGTTGATTATGGTAACAGACCATGTCCTTGAAATTGTTTGGCTGTCATACTTTGACCGTTATGACTGAATTTCCCAAAATTCCATCCTCCGTGACTTTATAATGAATGCACCCACATTTGTATTTTGTGAAAGAGTGGATAAATGCATAAAGAAAACACACCCAAGGACACTTACAGGGAAGGCCGATCAGAATGGTTGGTTTAACAATGCCTCTTGAGAAATGTTCAAATGAAGATCTGAGGCGTCCAAATGTGTTTTGATTTGTTTTTTTACGAACAAGATGTGCCAGTGTGACGGCTCATCAACAGCTTTTTTTTACCTCACCGCTTCCTTTCTGGGGTTTGTCTACCTGTTCTTTGAGGGAAAGTACAGCGTATAAGTACAGCATACATGTAAAGAATATGGAAATTATGCACTGAAATCAAAGAAGAAATTGTTGATATGCCAGTGCATAATTTCAATGTCCTACTCAGAGCATCGTATTGCTCTCATTGTTATTATGACAGACATGTTTGGTTCTATGATCACTTTAATATGCTTCCATATATAGAGGAAAAGGCTTTTTTCTGTTATACTGTTATCAACATGAGATTAATTTGTGGAGATAACATGACTGCATGTATTATAATAAAATTTGCATCTCTTATTCTGAAAATATAACAGGGTACACCTGAGCATTTTTCACCTTAATGGTATAGAATCCTTATAGCGTGACGTCACAAGTGAGGAGCACATGCAGCAGCCGCCATCTTAGAGGTAACTGTGAAGGTAAACAAAGCATGTGCTGATAGCGAACACTTCCTGTTGCCTTTTCTTGTGATCTGTTTTGACCTTTTGTTTCCTCTGTCTCAGTTGTAGTCCTCTGTTTTCAGCTCTGGTTTGTTCCCTCTCCCTCTGTGCCTTTGTAGCCTTGTCTCATGTGAGTTTATCATTGTATCCTCCTTGTTTCTTCCCCTTTAATATATTTTCCCTCCAGTGTGTTATTATCTGATTCTCTCCACCTATGGCTGATTGTCTTCTCCTCCCTGTGCCACCTGTTTGTCATTCCATCATTATTATCCCAGTGTATTTAGTCTATGTGATTCCCTCTGTTAGTTGCCAGTTCGTCGTCTATGTTTCGATCACTTGTCCCAGCCTTTTCCTTTGTGTTCGCCTTGTTCATTGTGAGTTTTCTTGTTGTTGTTTTTTTACTTCTGCCTTTTCTTGTTGGATACTGTTAATTAAATCCCTGAGCTACACTCTCTGCTTCGTGTTTTGTCTGCGTTTGGGTCTAGTATTTTTTTAATCCCGACAGGTTATAGTATCTCATGTTAACAAGAGGAAACATGTAGCTGTTCTCAATTAATCTTCCTGGTAAAATAAAGTTCAAATAAATAAAAAAATAAAAGTAGATTAGCAGGACATAAAAAGCACAGAGATAAGTAAGAGTAGAAACAAAAATATTACATTTAAAATCTAGGGGCTGTTAAACAGTCAGGTGTCCTTATTGAAAGCTCGATTCACATTCTTCAAAGCCCTCACACCATTGATCTGTGGTCATGACAGGCTTATCCTTGGCAATGGTATTCTTTATGATGGGAGGGTTTCAAATCATTGTAGACTGTGCTGTTTACTCTGAGACAACAGATAGATCTTTATAATGAACTTTTTTGTGCATAGCTTGATGTGATCTAGTTCTGGGTATTTTTCTGCATGCAGTCACAATTCTTTCTCCACTTTCTTTTTAATTGCTGCTTCACTAAAGCTAGTGACCACAGTTTGCAGAGAGGTTACAATGATATCCCCATTGCTGAAGAATATACATGTTTTTTATACTCATATGTGTTATGAGGAGAAAAAAAATATTAACTGTAAAATGAAGTCAAGATAAGCAGCTGTGTTTTCTGAATAATGCCAGTGCACGTTTGGAAATTAGATAATGGACGTTCATTGGGTTTCATCTGCACATTCTTCATAGACAAGAGATTATGTTTACTTTAAGGAGCTTAAAACTACATTTGAATGAAGCTTCAGTTGCAGTTGAAAGCTTTTCCGTCGACAGTCTTGTCACACCAACCAACTCTTATTTTTGAAGACATGAGGTTTATATTTTGTAATTTCAAGTAAGTGAAAGTTTCATGTAAAGGTTATAACTCATACAGTGGTAAAGGAAACAGTGCTTTTTCTAACAATTAAAAAGATAATGAGAACACAGGAGTAAACTGCCCCATTCTTTGATTGCTATCCATAATGTCCAATATGTCATATTACTCTTAATAAAGGCAGATTTGCAAAAACCTTTGTTTCCTGAGCAAAAAAAAAAAATCAAGGCTACAGAAGGATTTTTGCTCATGGTTGTATAATCTCATTTCAAAACAATTAAATAGGCCTACATTTGAATAAAAACAAAAACTTGAAACTCATTTCTCTTCACTTCACAAATATTTCAGGGAGTGTTTTAGTGCCAAGAATTGTTTTATGCAAACATCGTTTCCAAAGAGCCTGGCTTTTAAGTCATGCTTAAGAGCCAGTCTGGTTCAATTATGTATTTCAAGTGTCTCTGCTTATCCATGTCCTTTTCGTCCTTAACCCATGATGACAACTTTCATTTGTTTTGTTTGATTTTTATTTTTTTTGGCCACTTTTCATTCCCCTTCTATACTCCTTCTTTCCTCCACCAACTCCTGATGGAAATATCTGCTTGTTTTTATCTTTTAATGTGCTTCACTTTGTTCACCATCTGCCTTACATTTGGTGAAGGGCCAGCATCATTCCCAGCAGCAGCTAGCAGACAGCTTTTTATAGCTGATAAAAAAAAAAACTAAAAACAGCTGCATGCTGCTGGCTCAACCCGTGGATAACTCCCTCAGATAAAGTAGCAGCTCTATACTTCATAGAGCGGAGGTAGTGACACACTGGTGAGCCCATAAGCCGCAGGTGGGTGTGTGTCACCTTACAAAAAATATGAGTTTGGGCACACAGGTCGCTAAGTGACAAAGCAGCATTCTAAGTATGTCATTAACTTACACAAACATGTCTCCCCTCTCGCCATGTCTCAGAAATAGAGTTCAAACAAAGGTCATATCTTTGAAAAGTTGATGGTGTGTGGGTCAGGTTGGGTTCAGGTGATTAATTAGTGCATATTGTTTCCAGTCATGTGGTGTAGAAAAGCTTTAATAATAGGTTGGGTGGGTGCAGGTATTAAAAAGTCCAGATGAATGAAGTATGCTGTGGTGTCACACTTCTGTGTGGGTCATGAGATACCCCTTTCATTTTACACATAGTCACATGATCCATCATTGGAATGATTTTTTTTTTAATTAGGCAACCTTTTAAAAATCGAATCAATATGTTCTTAGTGGTGCACATCATTAAAGAGCCATCTCTTTAATCCTAAACAAAACTCTCATCTGTCAAAGTTATGATTCAGAATCATTAATACAACCCCCCAGAACAGTGCTGTCATTTCCAATACAAAACACTGACACTCCAATGTTCAGCAATGGAGCTTTTAATCAGCTTATTTTTTGTAATACTGCTTTCCAATAAGTCAGAAAGCTTTCACCGCACGGGGTTCTTTACCATTAGTTCATTTCACTTATTTTACTTAGGGTGGAGTGTGTCGTTGTGGAATGTCAGTATCAGCTTGAGCTCGATCTGAGCCGGCAAGCAATGAATGTGTTCAATTTAAACGAAATTAAAAAACACTGAGCTGAGTTATTGCTTGTCTACCTTTCTAATAAGAAATTGAATTCAAACTGCTGAAATAATAGCCTTCATTATGGCACTGTGGGTTTGTGTCTGTATGTGTGTGTGTGTGTGTGTGCTTCTGTACATGCATGTCCATATGCATATAATTCACAGGTGTGCATAGTAAACTAAATAACAGCGTGAAATCTCAAATCTTATTTGTTATTTCTTTTCAACTTTACGTTGACTCTGGATCATCTTAATCACCCTGCCCTTAAAGTGGCCCTATGCAAAGACCATATAGATCAATTTTATTTCTCTTAGCAACTCTGAGAGAGCCATCTGAGTTCTGAACAGATTTTCATTAAATTTCTGGGAATGGTAGGGTGTTACCCAATGAACAATCTGTTAGATTTTGGTGGTGATCCAGATCATCATCTGGATCCACAATTTTTTTTAATGATCCTCTACCATTGTGGGATATGGGCAATTATAGGATTTTTGCTTCTAACTTCATGCATAATGCCAACAATGCTTTGACAAAAAATACACAATGAAATCCCCATAAGATCTACCTCATATCAAATATGATCTGGATCATATTTATATTCCAGATCTGGTGATCCAGAGAGTTAAAATTGATAGAACTCATGGAAATGTGCTGCTGTGAGATGACAAATAATAATGCTCCAGACTGCAACTAAGATCAAATTGTCGCTGAGACCGTGCTGATTCAGTCAGGTAATAAATGTGATGTATCCTCAAAAGCGGAGCGCTGTGTAGTGTATGCTGTTTTTGTTGACCAGAACCTCACTGTTCGAAAGACCGACCTTGAATTGTTGCTTCTTCTGTGGTGGTCTTGAGGAAGACATTCAACTCCCAAGGTGTCCTGGATGCACAGCAGGCTGGCATGTGGACAGTTGTGAATACAAACAACACTTCAGCTGCACAGAAACGATTTTTAGTGTCATTTTCAGCCTTCAGGGACTCAAGAAAAGAACCTTTAGATTAGATTAAAAAACAAACAAACCAAAAAAAGAGTGATGCTAACTATTCACTGGAGCCCATCCCCGCTGACTTTGGGCGGGAGGTGGGGTACATCCTGGTCAAGTCACCAGTTCACCACAGGGCTACATAGAAAGACAAACAACCATTCACACTCACATTCACACCTACGGTCAATTTAGAGTCACCCATTCACCTATATTGCATGTGTTTGGTGGTGAGAGGAAGCCGGAGAACCCGGAGGGAACCCACGCAGACATGGGGAGAACATGCAAACCACACAGAAAAGTCTGACAAAGAAAAGTTGCAGTGAGGCAACAGCACTACTCACTGCACCACCGTGATTCTGAAGAAAAATTTGTAAAATATTGTTTTTGTTGAATAACTATCAAACTAACAATGACACCAATGTGATTCGAAATTGGATCAAACTGTCACGGGACTATTGCTTGAGCGAAGGTCTGTGCTCTCTAAGTGCTGTCTATTGTTTTTTAACAAATTTCTGTCAAATACGTATTCTTATTTCTTTGCTTTTGTTGATTAAGATGTGTCGTACTGGAACACTTAGGAAGATGAACCTGCTCATCTCCTCCTTGTCTCCATTTCTTCCTTCGTCTCCTTTGCTAACTCTTACACTGACCAGCAGTCTACTCCGTTATTGTACAAAGACAGACATGACCACAAATTTAGTGTGAGCACCGACCATCTATTTAAATCAGATTGATAGTAGCCAGACAGGGAAGAAAAGAGAGGAATTTACTCTCTCCAAATGCTACTCCAACTGTGGGTGTTCTACTGTTCTGACAGCAGGTCAATACAACATCTCCTCGACCAACCACATGTCTCAAGTCCTGTGGGAAGAATTTCAGCACAGAGGAAGAAGCATAAAAAGGAGAGCCAGGAAAGGTATACTTTCATGTCAGCAAAGACAAATGGGAACTGCCAGTTATCTGTACTTAGTGCTTTTGTCCGCCCTGCATGTCTGTGCTTCACATCTTTCTGATCAAAAAACACCCTTGGTTGAAGAACTTCCTGGATTGTATAATGAAATAAAAAAATGAATATACAATCAGCATTTATTGGAATAAAGGACAGCTGGCATCTTATGTGCTCCTCAAGGGCAAATGTCCCATTTACATTTTAGTGTCTAGAAAAATCCAGAAGATTTGAGACACTTTTGTTTATACCTGGCCCCATTAATGCATCTCATTTGGTCAGATCACAAATCTGATTACAGTCTGTCTTGGATTTCTTGGACTGCATGTAAATTGGAGTTGGCTCCACTCCAGTCTACTCCAGAGAATGGTGGTAAGAGACCTGAGGCTGTTTATTAGCTCCCCAAAACATCAGCTTGTTGTGTTTACAACACTGAAAACCATAAACTAATATAAACATGTATAAACTATGATGGAGACAAATCTTTTATCGTCTCCTTACTTCCACTTCTCCCTCACCAATACGGATCAGTGCTCTCTTATTGACCCGATTAATTCTGTGCATGAACTAATCAGGGATCAGATAAAGGATACTATGCTTAGTCTTTGGCCTCCGGTATGCTGTGTGACAAACCATTCACTAGTCCAATGGAATACAACATTTAGACTGGCAGATATGCAAAAACGTCAGCATTGTTTTCATTTTTTTTTAAGTGAAATGCATCAATCAATGAATCAATTTCATTAAAAGCAAATTTAACATTCTCCTGCCTGTTTTAGAATAGCAAATGATTGGGAGCAGAGCGCTCCACTGTGCTGTAATTAACGTGTCATTAGCGGTGAAGAGCAGCCTCTCTGCTGCAGTCTTGGCTCCAAAGAAAGCTAACGCTCTCTAAGGTGCTGAACAGCACGAAATAGCATAGACTGAGCACTGACTTATTTTATACACCACAGAGCTGGTGTAAGTTGTTTAATGCTGCCATGTTGGTCAACTATTTTCTGTTTGTTTGTTTGTTTGTTTGTTTTTTTGTTACTGCTGGAGTTTGCTGCTTTTCTACTGTTAGTGTTTGGCTGATGACAATAAAAGTCTGTCAATGTATTTCTTATTCATCTCATAAAATGTGCTTTCCTTCTCATCAAAGGTATTTATGTTGGCTCTGAGAGTCCACAATGGACTAAATATGTAGCCCATGGAGTACAACGTACAGAGAGACATCATGTTATTGAGAGCCATCTGCTCAGGTTGTGATGGGAAGAAGTTCTTGGTACATGGTTTTACCTTTACGAGAGCCAGGGCGCAATAAACAAAGACTGGAAGATCAGAGGAAACAACTGACATTACTGGAATTCAGGAATCGTTTTCTTCTCTTAATCCGTTAATCAAGGCTATCCTGCAGGAGCTGACGGCCCCCTGGGAGGGTCACGTGGAAGAGGCATTCGAAAGGAAACTCAACAAAAACAAGGGACTGGTTATTAAATGTCGGAGAGAGCTTTCTATATGTATAGTATAATATAGCTTTGGCTCAAGATGGGAGCACAGAGCATGGAGGCCTGAGCTGGCTATCTGGACATACACTGTTACCCTTGACAGGGTCACCTGGTGGAGGTTCTATGATGCTAATGCTTCCAGGAATAGAAGTAATGATGTGTCCAGAAACAAAAAATATTTCACTTTCAGGTTTGACATAGGAAGATGGAAAATAACCCTTGTGTTCACCGTCTACCGTTTCCTACATTTCAATCCCTACACAGTAGATCCATGTTCAATGTCATATCACCTTTCTACTTGTCCTTTTCACTCATCTGCTCTAAATCCCTTTGATTTGCCACTGAGGGATGAAGGTTGAGCTGGTTTTGGACGTTCCCTAGCCAGTAAGGATGTGAACGGCAGTGAGGACGAGCTAAGCAGCTCAATTCACCGGGCTGACGAAATGAGAGAGGGAAGAGGAACATGAAGAGAGAAAAGAAAGACATAAAAGAGAGCTAGAAATCAAAGCAAGACAGCACTGAGAAGAAGGCGGTTTAACAGGAAACTAGATATCCCCGCTCAGTCGAACATGTCTCCTTAGAGGCTCACTCACAGCTCATGAAACATTAAGACATTTCAGTCATGTCTACCTTGTTTTTGAATAATTTATTGTGCTCCTATCATTGTTTTTCTTGTACAAAGTTCCTCTAAATCCCATACAAAAGAGTCAAGTAAGGATTATGTTCTGCTTTACTGATTTTTTTTGTGTGAAAGAGAGACATAGAGAGACCTTGGATGCTTTCATTTATGAGTATACTGTAGGCATGAATACACAGTGGGTGTATATGGCTGCGTGTGTCTGTGTATGTCCTCTACCATTCACATGTAGGTAGTGTAAAGATGGATCGTCTGTTGTAACATCTGAATGTTAAAAAGGAATCTTCCAAATGAAAGATGAATTTTTAAAGTAGCAGAAAAAGATGGCGAGTGTGTCCGAGAGTAATGACACAATCGAACTGAATTAAACTATTAAGACTGCTCATTGATAAATATACTAACAAACATAAACATAAACGAGACCTCAGGAGAGAGCAGAGGAGGAACGGGTGCCAGCAACTAAGAGCAAAAGGTAAAGAAAGCCAGGAGGGATCAGGACATAAAAAAAGATGAGGGCATCAATTAAGATGGAGAAAAAGTGGCAAAATAACCATGTGAAACACAGAGACAGAGAGTCTATATCTGATTACAAGGGAAGAAAGATTGCCTTGGTGATATATCAGTTTAATAAAGCAAAGCTATTTTGGACAAAGGAGATTCATTTGACAGTGATGTCGTCATTCAGCTAGATTGACGCCGGTCCTTCCTCATTTTCATCTCTCTCGGTGTCTCTGATACATTCTGATGAGCACATAAGGTGACAGAAACAACTTATTTCCACAAATTGCCCACTTTTTAAAGGTGCAACAGAGACAGTGAGTGTTTGTGCACGTTTTATTCCCCTGTGTGTATGCATGCATCTGTTCTTGCAAACATGTGTGTCCTTCCCAGAAGAGGACCGCCTGCAGCTCGTTGGCCACCTGGTCCTCAGTGATAGCTCTAACTCAATAAAGAGCTGAGAGAGACTGACTGGCAAAGACTGTCGGCGCAAACCAGACCACACAGTCTGACAGGAAACCCTTCCACTTGTGTGTGTCTGTAGCTGTTCACCTGTGTTCTTCTTTTTTGTTCTGTGCTCTGCCTTTACAATATGTACAAATTAATTATATGTATGGGAAGGGCTGTAAAGTTTTATTGGAATGAACTGTAAATCCAGACCTTGGCAACTCGAAGCGCAGTTCCTGGTTTTAAACAAGAATATATTGAGATGGCATAAAATGAGAACAAGATAAAACAGCAGATATTATCATACTTTTCTTATCTTAATACTGCTGACAGCAGAAGACTAAGTGAGAGCGCATGTATTTTAACATACATAGATCATACATGGTTGTGGTTGCTAATACCAACAGAGAAATATGTGATGTAGAACTCTAGTTTGAAGAGATGGGAGTATGGACTGTGAAGAATTTTCATGACATCACCAGAGAGATGTTTTGAAGACAAGATTTGTATCTCATCGCCATCTCTGGCACTCGGGCACTTTTGGGCAAATGGGAAGAACTCGGGGGGGGGACTTGAGGGAGGAGGGGCAGCAGCAACCAAGTAGCAGTTGACTGTAAATGACTGAGACTGAAGGAAAATAAAAAAGTGGTACCATCAGAAATTAGAATGAATCCATCTTCGAATGTAGCCAAAGATAAGGTTAAAGTGAACTTCCTCCCACAGGTGTGTGTGTGTGTGTGTGTGTGTGTGTGTGTGTGTGTGTGTGTGTGTGTGTGTGTGTGTGTGTGTGTGTGTGTGTGTTTGATCGGCAGCTTGCAGGCTGAGTAAGGGGTAAATGTAGAGCACTATATATAATAAATAGGGTGTGATTTTGCAAACAGCCCTAGAAGACAATGACACAAACACATTCTCTCATACACACATGCCCTAAACATGCTGACACACACACACACACACACACACACACACACAAGCAAGGCAACCACCATCCGCCTGTGTTAATGACAGGCTGTGTAGAGGGGAAATAAGGCAGTCAGAAAAGATTTTATCTGTTTCACTGTGTGTGCATGGAGAGGGAGCTAGAGGGAGAGAGAAGGGGGGGCAATATACTAGATTTGCTTCCATGTAGAAAGTAACTGAGAGATAAGGAGTGAGAGCTTCTGGTTATTGTCTCTCCCGAGCAGAGACAGCAGTCCACTCTCACTCTCCATCTCTTTATGGCCAAACTATGGACACACTCGCATACAGAACATACGTGTGCACACACCATTCTTACCCACACTTATGCCGTTGACACATACATGTACACCAATCAGCCAGATGAAGCGAAGCATATTTATCAACTTGTTACAATGCAATGCTCTGCTGGGAAACCTTGCATCCTGGTAGCCATGTGGATGTTACCCACTGAAGACCATTGCAGACCAAACACACGCCCCCATGTTAACCAAGACCCCTCCTAAACCCCCCCACATGTCAATCTGATTGAACATTCACGAGACACACAGGAAAAAGTGCAATCCATGGAGGCCCCACAGAACCCCAATCAGTCGCTGAAAATGTTGTTGTGAGTGATCAGTGTCATCAGTTTAATGTTTTAGCTATTCAATTAGGTCTAAACAAAATGTTCCTTAATACCCACTCAATCTTAATTCCCATTTACAAGCCAATCAAATAATGAGGTAATCAAACTGTTTTATAGATGTGCTTTAAAAAATCCAGCACGCACTAAACAAGACTGGATTTGGCTGCATTAAACCTAGTTATTCCCAGACTCATACGCTGTGTGTCGTGCAGTCTGTCAGTCTGTTACATTTGTGTCTGAACGAAGCATGAGCCATAATCCACAGACTGATTTCCCGTTAGATGGACAGCACTTCTTTTTTCCACCCTGCAACATCCATAGCACACTTCATAGTGTCCCCAATACTGTGGGATTTCATCATGAAACCACAAACAACTATAGTCTAGTGGGAATGGTGTAATTTCCCATTTTACCAATTTGGGGTGAATAGCGTAAATCATAGGATGCAGCTGTTTGGTATTTTCCAAAGGCTTTCAGCTGAATGATATCTCTTTCAGTAGTCTAGTTGTTGGATTCCCAGAGGTTAGGTCCATCCACTTCCATTTTCTTCCGCTTATCCAGGTCAGGTCACAGTGGCAGCAGGCTATACAGGGTATTCCAGATGTCCTTTTCCCCCCGCAACACCTTCCAGTTCATCCTGGGGGATCCCAAGGCGAGATATGTAATCCCTCCAGCGAGTTCTGGGTCTACCCCAGGTTCTCCTCCCTGTTGCCCTGGAGGCAACCTAATCAGATGCCCAAACCACCTCTACTGGCTCCTATCTCTAAGATTTCTTTACTTTAAAGGTCCAGCACTTCACCACTGTTGCCACAATGAAATTATAGGATGTCTCTTGTTATTGCTGAAAGACATCGACACAGTAGCTCTTGTCAGCAGGCCGTCGTCATACTTATTATCATGCAATACCAACCATCCAAACCAAATAAACTATATGAATTATATGTTTATCCATACAACCATCTTTTATGTAACGTATCTAATGCCTACGTTGTTTAGGACAATAGAGCCTTATATAAGAATGACATACAGATATATATCTATAGCTATACAATACGGTTAATAAGGCAGTGGATCAATGTTTTCTCTCTGACTCATTAGTGCTTCCCACTGCCCTCTCGACCAAATAACATCAATACTGCCTACATGTCTTCAATTACAGACTATTGATTAGGTGACATGACTGCTATAAGCAGGTACTGTCTCAGTCTGTGTGTGCATGTGTGTGTCCCTGCCTGAGAAATTAATTGGTGTTCAAGTGTGAACATATCAACCTTATCAACCTGGTACTTAGGCTGCATCTTGTGCTATCATTTATTTCCATCCTTAAGTCATTGTTTAATAAGTGTTTTGTGGAGTGAGACTTTCAGGAATCTTGTATATTTAGTAGTTGTGGCCAACAGAGAAATTTGTTGAACTTATGCTTTAAATATATAGATATTAGAGCACCATGCACGCAGTCCTTTTGAGCCCTCATGTACTTTGTAAATCTCCTCCTGCACATCCTCTAGTGATCCATCACACATTGGGGTTGATCAGCTAATTATTACTTGATGGAAAAGAATAAAATAAAAACAGACAAAACAAAATTTTAATATCAGCAAACTGATATCTTTTAATGACATCAATGACAAGGCACGTGTTATAGAAAATAAATATAATTTTGGGGGAAACAAACTCTTACGATATAATATAATTATAATATAATATAATATAATATTGAAAGTTTTCTTGTAGGGGTCTGGAAGGCATGGTCTTTGCCAAAGGTTCTGTGTTGGCTTCCATGTATTAGACTTGAAGTCAACAGCTGCTAAGCTCAACTGGGCAGTGGGAAGTTTTACCATGAGATAATACCATGTGTAGATCTTTTCTCCATTTACTTATTTTGTCAAGCGGATTTACATCATGAGGGTAGGCTTGATAACAGAATATTGGCTGCTGGAACAGAGTTGTTTTTGTACCATTTTGTCGGGACTATAAATCTTCATTCCATAAGGGGGAGCTGAAATTCCTTGTGCAAAGGGTGGGAGTCATCATTTAAAATGGGGCTGGCTAGCTGCTGTGTACAGGGATGCTAGATTAGGCTGTGACTCACAATCAGCTTACTGCACCATTTAACAATTTGGCTCAGATCATTTCTGTTCCGTAAAGAGTGGTTTTTCCGAACCATGGCACCAAATAAAAGGGCAGAATTGATTCAATAAAAGCACAATAAAATGAGGTGATCATGGTTTTATCAATATGAGAGTAGTATGGTTTTCCCAAGCAATACAAACACACATCACACAGCTTCACAGTTTGCTTTAAAGTTCAATTTAGAATAAGTAATTAGGTCTATTGGTAAGACTGGACACATTTCACTGTCTGTTCCTTAATGGATGTGACTTCATGTGTGTGGGCTTGTCTTCTAAAATCAATCATCCTTGTCATTTGCAATTCAAATGTTGTCTTTGAGCTATTTTCAATTAAATATGCCATCACATTCTGTTCCTCTTTACATTTTGCACAGCGTCCCAACTGTTTTGGAAATGGGGTTGTATGTAGAGGATAAGCAATAAGAGTGAAAGCACACATCCTTGAGGGGAGCCAGTGGAGGTGCAAACCATGTCAGACATAATGCCCTTTACCCTCACTTTTTGTGTCATAATGGTTGAAAAGTCAAGGATCCAATCCACAAGATTGTCAAATCAAACCGTTCTGAAAGCCTCCTTGTTAAAATATGGGGTTGGATCGCGACCTAGTGTTAAGCACCTCTCTAAATGTGTAATTATAACCTTCATGGGGGTAGAATTTATTACAGGACTGTTCTTTTATACTGTACTTCATTCTTTTTTTAAGGCTGCAGAGAGACAGGAAAGGGGGAATAGAGGGCGATGACACGAGGCAAAGGGCTCCAGGCTGGACTCGAACACAAGCTGTGGTTTAGCCTTAGTAAATGGTGAGTGGGTTACCAGGGCACCATGCCTTAGTTTAAAGCTAGGAGGATGTAATAAACTGTTAAAGAAGCAACTGTAACCCTTTACATTAAATTAAAAAATTTTGTTTTTGTTTTCCACCCATGTTTAGCATTTTGCTTTTGAAGGAAACATTCCCAATCATGTTGTATTTGACCTCTTTTATTCTCTCACATTCTGCCTGTAAGATTAGCTTTTTCTTTGTGAACTCAATTGCATGCATGTCTCCATGGAGTGAACACATGTGAAATAAAGAGCAACAGGACTTAAATCTGCCTCTGAGTCTGCAGATCATCCTATTTTTCATGAACATCAGCTGAATGGTCAAATAGTTTCTTTTCTTTTTCTCCAAGTCATGAAGGCTGTTTATCATTCAGAATGAGCTTTCTTAGTCTCCTCTCCTTCCTCCCCACTGACCTCTGATCTCCTTTGTGAGGCAAAGACTATTGCGTGACTTGCATCATCCCCCTGTGGCAGCTGACTGTCTGTGTCATTGCTGATGAGTAATCATTAATCAATTAAATTAATAATTGTAGAATCAGTGTGAGAACTTTTAACATGGTTGTGTGCAGGTAAAGCTCTTTTTCTTCAACATTGAGCCTCTAAAGTGTGACTAAGGAGAGTTGTGAGGTGAAAAGGTTATGCTTTGTTTTTAAATTTGCTTCAGGGTTTGTTTGGCGTGAGCCAACTCATGCAGAGCATTTTTATAGCTGCAGTAGCCGACATCTGTGATCTCTGTGACATTTTCTTCCCCATAAGAGATGAGAATCTTTACATAACTTAACAAACAAACAATTACAAACCGTCCTTTGTGTCTTCCATAAATAATTCAAAGTAGACATTTTGGAAGAAAGGACTAATACTCAAAATAAACAGCAAGAATGCATTTATATCCCAATTATGGTAATAAGGCCAGCATGACTGACAATAGATAAATGTTTGTTTTTGATCATCATCTGTCATCCACAGTAGTTTGCATGTTTGACAGCCTTTCATTTCAGTTGAGTTACTTCCTGTTGGAGCTGAAGTGAAACCATAACATCCAGGTTCTTTACCAGATGACAGAAAACTTCATTCAAAATGACACAGACCTTTATAATAATCAAAATTTTTGAAAACTGAGCCCACAACTGAAACTGGAACCCGATTTCAAAAGTTTGTTGAAATCGGGTCTCAGTTGTTGTGTGAATTGTTATGTAAACTCTTACTTTATGCCACTCACTCCCTTTGCTAGCAGACAGCAGAGTTACAGATCAAGCCCATCCCTGCTACAGGGCAGACTGCACAGGGGGGTAGGAGAGGGAGGTTAGTAAGATTGTATTGCACCTAAACCCCAGAATCTTGATTGTACTCTGTGTGCACACTTGTCTGTGAGTGTGTTTGTTCATTAAAACCGAGCTAGCGTTTTTCTCTGTGCTCGACTCAGAATCACATCACCACTAGAAGCTGTGAAGAATATTAATTTAATTTGTCCTTTAACTTACAGCAGTGAAGGGGCACAAGAGGATGATGGCAACAATGATGCTGGCTCCACATTTTATCGGGAATATTAAATGGAGTGAGCGTTTAAAAATTCCTGGCCATGACACACACTCAAATTAAAGTCATGCTTAGTGATTCTTGGAGCTGGGAGGAGGGTGTGTCTTGCTCAGGCTGATGACACTATGGCCTGAATTGAATACCTCCCCTCTACATCACCCTGTGATAAGCAGCAACATATACTGTGGATCATGTACTGTACATGTAATTTGACTGTGTAATTCCCCTTCTGCATGTAACAGAGCTCATTGATTCCTGGGTTCAGAAAGAGTCGCTTTCACACCAGCGTCTGTCAAACAGTGTGCCTGGAAGCGCACGAGCATGACCAATGGCTGCACTATCAATCAAACCAGTTCAAAGACAAACTGCTTTTTAATTTGATTGCATTTCTGTAGAATGTATAGCGATGAGATTTGTCCCCTAAAGAAATGAACAGTCTGTCTAAATGTTGTATCTGGTCAAGAAAAGCAGGGAATCGCCTCACTAGTGGCAGTAGCAATTTGTCATGACTCACTGACCACACACAGATACACACACATGCACGTTGTGTGAAAATGCTTTGACTCCACTCCTAATTAGTTCACTCTGATAGCACTGCAGTTGATGCAGTGCCTTTGTGAGCCCAGATAAGCAATGGGCCAATAACTTAACAGAAAAGACTTTGGTGTGATTTAAGATTATGCTGACAGTGTGGAAGCACACACAAAAGTAAAGCTACACAGAGTAATTACACTGAATCACCAAATCACGGGCTCTGGAAAGGGTGCTGCTTAATGTTGTGAGCAATAATAATTTTGGGCTCTGAACTCTAACAACCCCACTGCCTGAGCTAAGCTCCCTTGATTACCTCCATGCCAACTCCCCAAACATGCATCTATCCTCAGCCCTCCCTCTCTCTGACAGTTCTTCACTTTCCAGTCTGTGATGGATCTGTCCATTCAAGAAAATACACCCTCTCTTCCAGTGTGAGGGATCACCTGTCAAAAGGGGTTCTCGCCGTGTGTTTGTTTGTGTGCACATGCAAGCCAGTGCACTTAGCATAAATGAGCTTGAAGGGGATTCAGAAGAAGCATTTTGATGAACTCATGTTCCCTCGCCTGCGCTGCAGAATTTTACCACAGTAGACACTCTGTACTATCTGACATGCTTGAACTGGTCAGATAGGACAGAGTGAAGTAAAGGGGTGATGAGAAAAAGAGAGGAAGACAGTGGGGGCTGAAATTACAGGGGGGAGTGTCGGCAGGAGCGTGGGCATCATATTCGAATGAGTAAATGTCAGCTAATGAAAAATTAATGCAGCAATTCAGTCATTTATCAAGCAAAGATGGCAAATATTTGCTCATTTCAGCTCCTCAGATCTGTGGATATGCCACTTTTCATATAAATTTTAAATGCAATACTTTGAGATTTGTGAATTCTCTCAAACCAAACAAACTATTTGACGGTTTTACCTTTGGCTGCAGAAAATGTCATGGTATTTTTGTCATTTATTACAAAATTGCACAAATAGAAAATGCAAACATTTTAAGGACAAATGTGGAGCTGATTATCATCTGGTCAACATCATCATCATCATTTAGAAAGTTAAATCTTTTCTTTTAGTTCATAAAAAGAATGATTTCCTTCAGACAGACCTACGTCACATCATATGATGAGGAGTGTTGTTGTAGGTCCTGACCAACAATATATTTTTTGTTCAGTGTGTACAGTATACAGTAGATCCAATTTTCTTCTTATTTTTGCTGCTAGCGCACAGGTTACAGTGTCACTTTTACTTCCAGGAGCAGAGGTGGCCATGGGGTTAGTGCCCATTTTCTCTGTCATTTTCTGTCTTTAGTTTGTCTCTTAATGGGAAATCTGAAAAAGCTGGTCGATGATTCTGAAATATCATTCTGTGTTTATGCCAATAATCAAATAAAGTAAAAGAGAAATCATGGATCCACCCCTTGGACCTCCAAAATTCAGCAGTTCCTTTATTGGTACATGCCCCATGCGTCCAGCAAGTTTCACGAAAATCTGTCAAGTTCTTAATGCATAATTGATTTTTTTTTTAAATCCTAAAAAACAAAAAATATAAGAAAGAAAATTTGTGTGTCGCGGGGTTCTCCTTCAAAACTCCTCCAAAGAGGCAAAAACGATGGCGTAGTCACAAGAATCTCTTTGGTGCCGTTTATTTACAAGTGCAAAACAAAAATAAATGTCCAGACAATTTAACCTAGCAATTTCAGAAAAGTATTTACAAAACAAAAGACTGAGTTCCTCAGTAACTCAAATTGTTCACAATATAATCCAACAATTTCAAACACTCGATACGCTGTTAGCTGCTCTGTCTCAAACCACCCTCTCCGCCCCGGGCCTGAGGCAGCCTCCTTTATATGTGGCTAGCCCCGCCCAGGAGTCCAGAGTATGATGAAATTTACCCTTTTACCTTATTTTCCCTGCTACACACTTCCTTCCAAGCAAATGTACATCTTGTAAATTTAAGAAAATAGCCCCCACTTCAAGCGTTTATACACATCACCAACACATGTGATTCAGTAACAGAAATAATTATAATAAAGAAAAAGATTCAATCGTGGCGTCACGTGATGTGACGTCAATGCGGGATATCCCGTTTTAAAGGCGCCAAACATTTGGGCACGGTTTGGCCAACATCACCACGATGCCCTGGTGAGTATGTGATATGTACGGTGTGTAATTGTATATGTGTGTATGTATGTATGCTTCTTTTAAACTGTACAACGAGTGTGTACCCTCAGCTGCGCAACAGAGGGAGAGGGGGAAAAACTGATTTGGTCCGATTTTTGACAGGGGGGGGGAACGTGGAAATGTTTGGTGTGTGTGTGTGGCTGTGTGCTGCCCGCTATTAGCGTCAGACCCGCTCCTTCACATTGTGTCACAATGTTAAAGTGACAGTGAAAAAATCCTTCAAATAGTTTTAGTGTAATCCTATTATTACTAAACAGCACAAGGGGAAGATGCAAAAGTTTCAAGAGCAAATGTGAAGCCAAATATTATTTGGCAGGCAAACATATGCCTGCAAAAAAAGCCTTCTTGGCAGAGGAGAAAACAAGCCACTTTCACCCACTCAACACAAACACATTATCACAAACAGGCTCAGCCAATGTCCCAAGGAGGGAGTTCCTGCAAGAGCAAGAGCAATTTATTAAAACTAGTGTTGACATATAGAAATCAGACAGGCCAGAGTGCAAACTCTACCAAAGCAGCTCAGTTTCCCCATGACGTTTGTGGCTGCACTATGCACAATCTCCCTGTGGCACACCTTCCTTTCTAAACAAATCTGTAATGGAGCTCACCTCAACAGGAGCCTGGTGCCTTCTCCTGGCAGGAGAACTGCAGGTGCAGCTCTTCTTCACTCATCTCCCTGATGAGCACCTTGAACAGGGAGCAAACCATGAACAGTGCATTGTGAACCTATAATGATCCGGATCACCATCAAAACCTAATGGATTGTTGCCTGGGCCATACCCTACCTACCCACTACATTTAATCAAAAGCTGTTCATAACTTTTTGAGTAATTCTGCTGACAAACTGACACAAGCAAAAACATAACCTCCTTTTGGAGGTGAATGCGGACCACTGAAAGAAGTTTATGTATTTTGATGATAATTAATTATCAAAACCAAGGGTGCAATGACTTCATGTGCAAAGTATTCCAACATGGGCACACAAAGATGGCAGACAGTAAATCAAAGAGAAAAAAACGGGTCTCCAGAAAAACTGATCAACACTTTACTGAATCAAAAAGTCTAAAGCAAAAGCATGAATGTAGACGGTAATCTGACAAGAATAAAGGAAACAGACTGGATATGGTGAGTGGTTGATGATGGAATGAGTTGCAGGGGAGGAGTGGGAGCCACCCACTGTTCCCAGTTCCCAGGGGACAGATATGCTGGTGGGCAAGGCAGTAGTGTGATGAATGAATGTGTTTGAGGGAGTGGAAATGTGGCTGGAGGGAGTGAGAGAGAGGGACTGTGACAGTGGCAACAAATTTATTTGTGTGGATTTGTGATGAAAAAATGGAGCTATAACTCACAAACTATTGAAAATCTGACCCAAAATTGAACACTGTCATCGTTACCTTCCACCTGCTGTTTGCCACACACATTCATAAATTTGGTGATTGGATTTCTCACACAAAAATGCCACTTGGGAGTTGTAGTTGACAGCAGAGACTTGTCACCTCTCAGAATGGAGCCTGCTAATGCTCTCTCCATAACAAACAAACTCTTTGTAGTAAATGAAGAACAAGCAGGGCAAAAAAAAAAAAAGCTTTGACCAAAGCATTATAATTTCATCAGCTTGCCAAGACTCTCAGGCCATGGTGGAAGACTTGTGGCTGTGTTTTAGGCCTTTTCTTATGTCTCTTGTTCATCACTAGTTCTTCATTCAAATGACTAAAGTTGGACATGATTAGAGGTCCTTTTCTGTGCTTGTTCTTCAAATAACAGACTTCCTGTTGCTACCGCATCCCCCTGAGTAGGTCACACATCAAACTTATTACTACAACATCCACACCTGATTTCATTCATACAGACGCCCGTTTCAGCACTGTTACTACCACCTGAGGCGTCAGAGAGGTGGAACAAACTGACACCCCATTAAGCCTTCATTGCGTTCAGACAGACGTCGGGGCAGAGTAAAGGCGCAACAGGCCCGGAATAAAAACGCGGCTGAATGGGGCTAATATGTACCAACATGTCAAGTTGTTGATTTGTTCTTGTTTTTATCAGTCAAGACACATTACAAAGGTCAGTCCCATTCTGTTTCTAGCAGAGCTGGAAATGTTATTTAAACCATGCCCCAGGAAATCCTCCCTGGATTGTTTGCAAATCAACCAAAATGTTGTCGCTACCATTATACTCATTACCATAATGAGTAGTTGTGCCTTTTGATATTTCGAATTTCATTCTAATACTAATTTTACTTTAATTTTATTACTACATTTTTTGTGGTTTCCATGGACTCATGTTGTTTAAGGAGATTCCGAAGGGTGGTCATCTTCTCTGTAGCATATCTCAAAAACAATATACAATACTCTAGGCTCATCAAAGAATGTAGGATATGTCATATACCGATGCATTTGTTGTCAGTTTTTGCAAAGCACATGAGGGCACATTTTTATTTTATTACTTTATTTTTATTAATAATTTTCATTATTGATATTTTATCAGTAGTAGTATTTTTGCAGTTTAATAGGGATGGCTGTGGCTCAGGCAGTAGAGCAGCCATCCACTTATTGGAAGGTTGTTGATTCGATCCCCTGCAATCTACATGTTAAATCGGTGTGATTGTGTGAGTGGTCATTGCTCGTTGTGAGCAGGTGTTGCCTTGCCTTGCATGGTGACCTCTGTGTGTTAATGTATAAATGCTGGCTTGTGTATAGTGCTTTCAGTGGTCAGTCAGACAAAAAAGGGTTCTATATGAAAACAGTCCATTTACCATTTCAGTACGAGTATACAGTACCATTCTTTAATTATCATTAAATACAGGATACATAATGTAGATTCAAATACACTTTGCATTCTGTAAATATACAGTGATTTACAAGAATACAGTAATGAACTGTATATTTATAGTGATATATTGTATTCTAAAATACAGTAGGATACTAAAACATACAGTAGTTTGCAGGTGAAGCTGCTGCTATTAATTACTTAGAATTTACTGTCCTGCTCTCTCCCCTAGTCCTGTTCTCCATCCTATTTTTACACCCTGGCACATCATTATATGGAGGCTGTACAGCAACGTGCGAGATCCAGAGAAAGGTCCAGCTGTAGTCTCACAGAGTAGTACATGATACGCCCCCTGAGATATTCACTGACCCTGAACAAGTCATTTTGGTGCCTCACCATTTCCAGGGCGGATCATGTAGTAGAAGTGTCTTGTAGCTATATAGTGTTAGTCTGCAGATGGAGCTACTGGAGATGATGACCAGAATAACCTTTACAAAACCATTCCAAAAGTGCACCTAAATTAATTGTTATGGTACAACACCATCAAAAGGAGTCCTCAGAATCACGTAGGTGTCCAGGTGTATAGAACATGTGTATCAGCTGTTAGAATCAGATTAAGACACTTAATTTCATAGCTTCTAATGCATGTCCTATTGAGACTAGCAGAACGCAGAAAGCAACATAGACAACCTTGCCTCACTTCTTCATATCACCTTCAAATAAACCATTTCTTGAGACACACTGATGAACTGACGTCTCTCTCTCTCTCTCTCTCTCTCTCTCTCTCTCTCTCTCTCTCTTGTTAAAAGTCAATGTAGCTCACCCAGCAGTCGATTTCTCTCCCTCTGAAAACAACTTGCATATATAATAATCTAACCAGATAATCCATACAAGATGGTATTTACTTCAATAGAATAAAATGAATGAATACAATTATTGCTCTGAAATGGATGAATGTATCATTCCACACAATCCACAGCAAAAAAATATCTATGATAGTATACTCTGCTTAATTTTTACATGATGTGCACAATATACCCACATGTATGTGGCTTGTAATAATTACAAACTGGTGCGTTAAATAATAATATCTCTGATGATAATGATTAATTTATTATTATTATTATTAGGGGTGCTGAAATGAAATTTGGGTTTGCTTGAGCATCACTAAAAAAAGGGCCTAAAACTGCCAATGCTGAGGACAGTGAGATGACAACAAAAACACTGCTCTGCCTTAAAACCAATATCCTGGCTTTATGATAATGCTGGCATTTCATATCAGTTTGTGGTACAAGCTCTTAGTGGAAGACAACACTCTATCCAACATGTTCCAATTCACATAGTGTATTATTTCTGTTATTACTCTGTGCTGACAGGTTTTAAAGTGAATTGCAAATACAGAGCCAATTATAACTTCGAGGACAGATTAGTAGAGAAGGTTTTCCATTGAAAACATTTGTGCTTCTAATCTAAATTACTAAATTACAAAAATGGCAAAATGAGTGTTGGAGATTCTCATACTACAAGAACAGTCCAATAATTATCCTCAATCAGCTCAGCAGCTATAAATGTTAGCAAAGCATTAATGTCTCTTGTGTAAGGCTGATGTCATTAGATCATAGCGAGAAGCATAATAACGATTCACTTTTGTGTTGCATATCCATTACCAGGCTGTAAAACACTCATTTGACACAATTGACAGGGTGGCTGTGGATAAAAGTCTGCAGGGAAGGTTGGGGCAGTAGAAAGAGAAGAGGGTGGGTAGAACAAAGTCAGAGCTTGCTGTTTTACAGCATTAAGAGTTTGTGTTGGAAATACATCACAGAGTTAAATATTCTCAAAAATGAATTGTGTTTGAATAAAGGCAAAAATTTGAACTGGTAATTAACATTCATCAGGTGATATCTGTGAAGGTGGTGCAGTGTGGGGTTTTTTCTCATGCCTCCATGATTGCAGCTCAATACCATTGCAGCATGTACCCACACTGCTCGGAGACATGAACACAGATCTAAGCACCAGGGCCTTGATTGTACCACACATCCAAAGTATGAATCTATGCCCGCTGTTACAAAGCAGACAAACCCACTGTGACTTTGAAAGATAACACACGACAGCTGTTCCAAAACCCCCTCCTATTGTTTTTGTCAGGCTTTGTAACAGATTTTCTCCTCTTTCTTTAAAGTCATCTGGAGCCAGCACATAGCCTGAGCCGCCAAATTTATTAAATAGATTTCACATTTCCAGCACGACTTAGACAAACACAACTGTGCTGAACAGCCAGATGGTGGGTCCAACATGCGACTTCATGTTTCGGGCGAGCATTCATAATTCACATGGCATTGAACTGAATAGTCTTGCTTTGCTTTACAATTCTATGCAACCCGATTGTTTATTTAGTCTGCTTTCGCAACAAAGCTCATCAAATCCACGAGACGGGATGGTCAGTGGAGAACATCACACGATAGTTGGTCATGCTCCAGAAGGCAGCATATTTCAGCTGTTTGTGTTGAGTTTTGACTTTTACTCTTAACTGATGCAAAATAAATGAAGGGCATAAGTCCTAAATGCTGAGATGAGAGCAGCACAGGTTTGTAATCTGACCACTAACAATTACTCCCTGGAAGAAGTGATCCTGTATCTCAATGGGACCTTCCTGGCTAAAGAAAGGATGAATAAAAAATAAAATATACACTATAAACATACTATATTTTGACCTATTACATTCACTGCACAGAACAACCCATCTTGGCTTCATTGTTTTGGTTAGATATACCACTTTAACACTCCTTAACTACAGTCTCTATTAATTGTGACCCCTAAGTTAAATGCTAATGTCATTAGTGTTTTAGGAAAAACAACATAAATATTCATCAATAATCAATTATGAAAACTCAAATAGAAACTGAACTAAACAACCTCAACATTTAATGCTACAGCACTCAACATCACGTTCATATTTTTATGAAGTGCCTCCAGTTCCTGTCAGATCATATTTGACCATGCTGTGTGCGATAAAATGTCAGTTTTGCAAACGTAGATGTTCCAGATGTCTTTGTGCATGAGTGAGTCATGGGTTGGGTCCAACGCTAAATTAAACTTGCAGCTATTTTCAGACAGCAGAGCCCACAGGGTACACTGCCCCTATGCATGTACTAAAATAAAAGTGATGCAGAGAGGGTTGCAGTAACAATGGCTGACAATTTTTATCAATTCAAAAGTAAACCAGTTGCAACAGTCTTACTGTAAAATGTTTTCTGACCAAACTCAATGATATAATTGACTTAATTAATATCAAAACCAGCAAGGAAACAAGGAAACATCACCATGACCAGTCTATTGCGATCCTAATGGTTTTTAATGGCTAAATGTATAAACACAGGAAAACAGTTGATGAAGTGTTTATTATCACTACTGATGTCAGAGAGGTCTGTGCTCAACAGTCCAAACAAGAAAAACAAGCAGATTGTTTTATTTGTCACGGTTCAGTGGGTCATTACTCCGACAGCGCTCTCGAGTCCAACAAAATAGCTTAACAGACTGAGAAAACAGAACTACCAAGTCAACAACAGGGAGGCAGATGTGGCAGTGTCCCCATCAGTGTAAATAAGAAGAAAACAGTTACACAGATGGGTGAAAGTCTCCCACAGGGCAACCGTAATGACGATACAGACAAGAGGATTGGTGGGAGATAAGAAGGGACAGGGACATGATTGGAGGAATGTGTGGGTGTTCATGCATCAGATCACATGTCTGTAGGTTTTTATTCATGTATGCATGGTCATATATCTACAACACTTTCATCTATACATGTGATTAAATAGTGACGGGTCAGAGTAAGGTAAATATAAGCAGAGGTACTGCTCACTACTGGGCTTTAGGATGCAAAGCAGCATTATTGTCCTTAATTATTTGCAGATATAATAGAAAAACAGGCAGTAAATCAACTTTTGTGATACAGGGCACCTTTTTTGAGGAAAGGTTATCAGGAAATTATTCTGAAAAAGTATCAGTTTGTTGTTTTTAATTGTTAGTGGTAGTCATACAGTACCATATATACCTGCTTTATTAAATAAGCTTTGTATTCTATCATGAAAAATAGGACAAGCAGTGCCTACAGTATATTACAGGCCTCTACAGAAGTCATCTGAAGATGACATATCCCCCTGAGCCCTGCCAAAAATTGTAAAACAAAGGCATTCCTTCAGTGAGCCTATAGTAGTGTGTATTG
>CM075191.1:16773054-16935554 GCA_037577475.1 Chaunax sp. Z400 | reverse complement strand
ACACACACCACACACACACACACACACGCACGCACGCACGCACGCACGCACGCACGCACGCACGCACGCACGCACACACACACACACACACACACACACACACACACACACACACACACACACACACACACACACACACACACAGAATGGAGACTCCCAATCAACACTTAAACATAAATTATATGCCTTCCTTAAAGATAATTTGTCCTCACAAACTCCAACCCCCAGTCTCTGTTCAGGCCTGGCTCAAATACAACTTTAGAAATACATTAAAAAACAGGCAGTTTTCTAATTGATAACCATCATTTATAATAACTCAGAGGCAGAAAACGCTGGTTGAAATAATTTTTAGGCTGCAGCTTGCACTTTAAATCAGTCGTACTGCTAAACAGTTAATCATCACAAATACACAAAGAGTTGTAGTTAACCTTTCTAACCTTGGTGTAATTCATGCTATTTGCTATCACCACTTCCAGTATAAATACATTTAACTAATAATACATTTGGTTATATATAATTATTACAAAAACTCAGTCAGGTAATGTTAACTTGTGCAAATTAATGTATTTTTGTCAGGTTTATGACAGATATCCATCTGTTACTGAGAATATGTTGTCACCATACACCCAGGCAGGCTTACCTCTTTACATGTACATATTTTGCTGGCAGGAGAGAGTACAACACAACAGTCATTACAGTTTGTTTTTCAATTCCTAACATGGTCAAAACTGTGGTCTATGTGGAGCAAAATGTGAATCTCTATTCATTGCTTTCACACAAAGTGCATTCAGTGACCACAGTTACCAAAATACATGAACTCATTTCCACCACCACTGTAAAACACTATACTTTTATATATTTTTCAAATGCCATCACACTGTGTTGAAAACTGTTAAAAACACAATCAAAAGAGAATGATGGAAAAAAATGTTGCATTTCTGCTGCAGCCACATCGAAATCTATAGAAAATTATGTAAAATATTGACCATAAAATGAAATAATAATCATTCCAAACACAGCTGATTGCAGTTTGCATCTGAAAACCTACCCAGATGACCTGCATCAATATTCTGAATTTCCCAGCTATACAACAGGTGAGACATGCATCCCTCAATGCTGGACGCCATGAATGCAGGGTGTGGAGATGTTTCTCCTGAAGCCTGCCAGGGTTGGATCAGACATTCTGAAGGATTCTTCTCAAGGTGCATTGCCAGAGAAGACATGAGATGTGACGTTGATGAAAACTTGTGGCCAAATGCAGAAGAGAGGGAGGACTAGAAGAGATGGAGGACTAGAAGAGATGGAGGACTAGAACCCCAGAGTAATAAGAGTGAATATACTATATATTGTTTTTTGCGCTTTTGTGTTTTCTTTTTCTTTTTATTGCAGCCCTGCAGTTTCATGAATTTACATTTTTTTAAAAATTAAACTTCTTATTTTTTAACAAGTACTATAGATCACTAGCAAAGATATAGAAAATATAAATGTAATTGAAGGAAATTCCTGCATTGCTGGTTCAATCTTGTTACAATATATAATACAATAATTTAGTGCACTCAATAAAGTGCAAAGATCTTATTCTATAATAAAATACTGACTTATCTGAAAAAAATCATTCAAATTTTAAATATAAAATGTCTTCTCTTCTGTAATGTTCTGTTGTTAGTGTTTTGTAGTTCAGTGTGTTAACAGTGACAGTGTTTGCTTCCTGAGTGAGACTTTTTGTCAGTGTTTGGATGATTGAGCTTATTTTGAAACGTATGTTGTGCTTTGTTGGTGTGAGTGAGTTTTGGAGGTGAGATGAACTGTTGCTGACTTCTGGTCTTCATCCAAAGCTGCAACTCATCTGACACAGTGAATCGCTGTTTAGCTGTTTATGGAACGTCCTCTTTATACTAACATCGATGAGCAGCTGTCAAGTAATATTTACTTGGTATTCCTGGGATACTGTCTCTGTCTCTCCATCACTCAGTCTTAAGGAGTAATACTTTGGGGAGTAATACCCTCAAAACTCTCAGCCCAGCACCTTGCAGCTCGATTCGCCAGAGAACATGAAAGAGTCTGGAGACGCCGTGGTGAACGTTATGCTTCCTGTAACATCATCCAGCATGATCGGTGTGACAGTGGGTCAGTGATGGTCTGGGGAGGCATATCCTTGGAGGGTCACACAGACCTCCATGTTATAGCCAACGGTACCCTGACTGCTGTTAGGTACCGGGATGAAATCCTCAGAGCGATTGTCAGATCTTACGCTGGTGCAGTGGGCCCTGGGTTCCTCCTGGTGCAGGACACTGCCCGGCCTCATGTGACCAGTTTGTGTAGGCAGTCCCTGGATAACGAAGGCATTGATGACATTGACTGGTCCTCACGTTCCCCTGACCTAAATCCAATTTAGGACCCATGGGACGTTATCTATCGGTGCATCTGACGCCACCAAGCACCTGTGACTGTCCAGGAGCTCACTGATGCCCTGATCCAGATCTGGGAGGAGATCCCCCAGGACACCATCCGCCGACTCATCAGGAACATGCCCAGACGTTATTGGGAGTGTATACTAGTTGAGGCTGGTTAGGATTAGCGCTTAGCTGCTATAGGCTTTGACTGCTGGGGAACTTCTCATGATGCACTGAGCTTCACTCTCCCTCTCCTTTTCTATATGTTCTTATTGATGCTTGTTACTAACTTTACTTCTTCTCTCATCCCGTATGTTCCCATGGATCGTTGTTGGATCTAGTGCTATGGTCTCTGTTGATGCCAACTGACATTATTATTATTGTTACTATTATTATTATGATTATTATTGTTGTTGTTGTTGTTATGAAAATTTTAAACATTTTATGCTTATTGTTTTGACTGGCTAGAAAGCAGGCAAGTACCTGCTGTTGTAGGTCAGCAATAAGGCATTGTCCATCCTGGTGAAATTTGATTGATGTGATTGGTAATGCTGCTCCACAGAGGTTTCTCCACACAGCTCCATTTTTTTCCAGTAAACTGCAAGATAATAATTTTCCTTTGCTGCCATTTGGCTTCTGTTTTGGTTCTTCAAAATCAGTCTGCCAAGGAGCAGTAACACACTACTGTATCAAATCTCCACCACATCTCCCAAACTGTCAAAAACTCTATCCAAAGAATTATTATTCTGGCCAAGTTATTCATTTATATATTAGGGCCTGTTGTAGTAAATACATGTGTGTCTTGTTCAGACTAATATTTGTCTGTCCTCAGTTCGAAATCATTCTTTCCAGAGCTTTATGTCTATTACTGACATGTTTAAAGCCCAAAAGTGGGGGTTGACAGGCGAACAGGAAGCCCCTCTCTGGACTACTAACAACCCCCATCACATACTGCTTTCCCCATCCAAGCTTTGAACATTTCCCTCCTGTAGAAAACATTGCTGTGTTCTGGACCTCGCATCAGATTTGACATTCACATTTAAAACAGCAAACACAACAACTGTCTAAAAACCAAACCCACCAGCCATATACAGTACATTACTTCTTCAGGTCAGAATAACTAAAGTGGGGTATGGTGGAGTTCTAAAGCTCATGAAAAAATAAGGAGGCTCAATATGATGCATGCATGCAAGCGTGCATGAAATGCATAAAGTCCCTCCAGTGGCTTAGATAGAAGTTCAGGAGTTTGTATGAGGTATGAAGTAAAGGGTCACTTAGAGGTCCTGCATTCTTTTTCAGGTGCTCCTCATTTCTATTACTATTCACTCATTTGATATAAATTAACATAACCTAATGTAAAGATAATGATTACTGGTTTCTCACATACTACATTATTGTTGCAATTACTATTTCAATAATTTGTTGACATTGGAATTTTTGTCAACAAAGATAATAGCTGTACTTGAGACTGTCAACAAATGAGACAAATATATTCTAATAACATGAAATGCCACAGGGAGCCCTGGTTTAACCCTGGTGGTGCTAACTTTTTTTTTTTATCACTCACCCAGTATTGTTGGTCTGCTGGACCCATAATATTATTGGGTTTTTAAAACCATACAGCTATAACAATTTATGTAAAAATACTCAACAGATTTTGTGACAAAATGTTGATTCTTTAAAGGAATCAGTTAGAATTAATAAATATAATTATAATAAGGCATGAGTGGATTGAGTCATCTTTATCTTAAATTGGAAAGAAAAATGTATATAGTATTTTACAGGAATGATAAATGAGCCCCAATGAACACCTCATGTAAAACTGCATAACTAATGAGCCCCCTTGGACACAAAAAAGGTGGGAATAATGGGAGCAGAAAGGTTCTTATGTTGAAACCTTATTATCTTTGAAATAGTGGACAGGGTTAGGTTCACTCTAAGAAACATGCTGCAAATTTAAAAGAACACAGACTTACAGACATACTTACTAACTACAGCGGAGGAGGAAGACAGAGGGAATTGGACAACACATTTTTACCATGTTGACTTGCTGTCACCTACTGTTGGAACCAAAGTTAAGATTCTGATTACTTTACAATTCCTAAACTTGTAGTAGCCCCTGGTCCAGTGGACCTGAGCACCTCAGGGTGCACAATGTACACTCAGAAAGTGCTCTTTAATATGACAATGAGTTTCACATTGAAAAATAATTAATGGTGTAATTTTTCTTTCAATATCACACAAGGGTGAAATTATCATTAAAATTAAAGCTTTGTTAAGAGATGTTTTATTCACTTACTCTGCGCCCCCTCCCTCTCTGCCCCAACCTCTCTCTCTCTCTCTCTCTCATCTCTCTCCCTCTCTCTCTCTGAGCCAAACTACTGGATTAGTAGCTATAAAAATAGAGCTGCAAATATTTGAGCGTGAAATTCTAGATCATTCATATTTGAGGACATATTTGTTGCAGCACCATAACTGAACATTATTGTGTATATTATAATAATATTTCATAGAACAATAATTGCCTTGACAGAGAGAGTAAATGGTAACCTTGGTCGTTTCTATCGTAACTCGTTATAAAACTAAAGGGGAAAAAAAATACGGTTTCTGAAATAGCCTCTATGTTACAAACCGCTTCAAGGTCTTAAAGCTGTGGGGATGCAGCGGGGTTTTCTTCTTGCAGAGGACGAGGAAAGCGGTCAGTTGGTCGGTCACAATGCAAACTCGGAACTGACATTTTTGTGATGCTCATAAACTCGTATTCCAGGTTTTCTGATAAATCTTAGACTATAACTAACCGTTTTGGTACGAGGAAATGTCGCCCTGATGCCAGACAACAACAAAGTTTAATCACGGAGCTGATTTATATAACAGTCTTTTCATCGTTACAGCAAATATCTATTATTTTTTATTATTATATTATATTATTATTATTATTACAACTCAGCTTGCAAGGCTAGGCCAACTTTTAAGGTATACTGTCTAGTTCTATTTTTATCTCGCAGCACATTTGGACGCATGAAACATCGCATTATATGACAATGTGACAAAATATGGTGACCTGTTCCTTCATGTTATTGTGGGTTGCCTTGTTCTCCTCCGTCAGTTTGTTTTGTCTGCAGTCGAAATATTTTCAAGTATCGTTTGTTCTCATAGTTCATTTCTTTGGAAATATTTAATATTTAGGCTAAAGAGTACTGCAAAGGGCAATTCAAAGATCTGCTATACAACCAATGTTCATAGGTTGTAAAAAGTTTAATTTATGTTTCTATTGACCTTTTCACCATTTATACAGTTATCTAATGCTTACTGCAATTTAAACTCCAATGCAACAATTGAGTTACTTATTTATATACAAAATATAGCCATTAACATCATGACTGTATGTTGTATGTATGACACGCATGATCAATAACAACTCATAAATCAATTATTTAGATAAATCACTGGGAAATTAATAAATAATTAAGATAGGCCTAAAATAGCTTAATAAAATGGTTTTGATACTTTTACGCGGTTTTCCTCAGTGAGCTTTGGAAGTTAGGGACAACTGTGGCCAGCCTTTGTTTGCGTGTTTTCTCATGCCAGTCACGCAGTGTATCTGAGTGTCAGACACTAAAAAATCCTCTGATTTTCTCAGCAGTGAAATACATATATTGATTTAAAGCCAGAAAACTGCCATGCTTTGCATATGGCCAAGGCTGGGTAGTGTCTGTCTTTCGCTGTCCTTCGCTGTGTGACTGTTTGACATCATCTCAAATGAAAAGCTGCCACCACTAGACCAGCGGTTCTTTCATTAAATCTGTTGGTCAAAGATAAGCCAAACTGAAAACACGCAAACCCAAAATGGGAACAATCAGAAACATAAAAGCCAACGGGTTCCCCTTGATGTTTGCTATTTAATGTAAGAAATTCTAAATTATGGAATAAAAAAAATGGTATTCGTAAAGAATAAGTCCGCGTGGCTTCAATTGATTCGATCTGCTAACTAATCAATATGGAGAACATGCGGACTTGCATGAACATAAACACCAGTCACCTGCAAAATGAATGACTTAATTGTTTAATTATTACATTTACAATTATATTACATGTAGCTAAACTACTTAGGTCTAATCTATAGCCAATAATTGTATGAACGTGATCCTAATTGAAGCTAGAAAGTGGCAGCAAATAAGGGGCGACATGTTTGGTTCACGGCACTTTAAAATAGCCTATAAAGAAATACCTTATAGGTTGTACAGTATATGGCCTGCTGCATTATGATTGGCCATATTCGGGTTACTGTGTGTTGACTACACAGTATGTCCGCCATCTAATTTTAAATGCAAGAAATCAGAACAGGATCAATTCCACTTTATTTTTGACCTTGTAGGTTAATGCATGCTTCACATGTGCGTGCGCGCGCACGCGTGTGTGTGCGCGCCACCAGGTCTACTTATCAGGGCCGCTGGTATTAAAGAGAAGTAAACACACGGGAAGGATGAGGGTTCTCCATTGGCTCACAGAGGATATGAAGTCAGTTTCTCCTCCTTGGTAGAGAAGATGACGTAGTAAATCAGTCTCTCTCTCTCTCTCCCTCTCTCTCTCCCTCTCTCTCTCTCTCTCCCTGTGCGTGTGTGTGTCTATGTGTCTCATACAGACAAACTGCCTTTACTATAGCTCAGTATCAAGCCAGCAGAGACAAACCTTGCCAAACGAGTTCGGAGGCTGAGACCCACTGACCGGCGCGCACAGAATGGTGAGATGAAAACAGACCAAGAGGGGGAAAACGGGAAACACGCACTTAAGAGTCTGCAAATGAAGATGAAGGGACGAGTGGTGCTGTGACTCAAAAACGAGAGGCAGAGGGACAGCGTCTAAAGGAGGAGTTAGGCCTAGTTGTTTGGACTGAACTCAGCGGCCTACAGACAGCTAACTATAGACAGGACCTGTTCGAGTCGAGCCATCTGTTGCACGGAGTACAGGCTGTCAGTGCCGGGCTTAGGCGGGACGTCCCCGTGGAAATAAGGGCTGCTCAAGATGTGGACATCTTTTCTGGTCAACAGTTAAACAGCGAAGGCGAGTTTACTTTCTGCAGCATTTGACAAGGCCCTGTGTGTGTGTGTGCGCGTGTGTGTGTGTGTGTTTGTGCGTGTGTGTGTGTGTGTATGCGCGCGTACGTGCGTGTGTGTCAGTATGAGTCTTGTCTCGGGCTTCCCTCACCACCCGGTCATGCACCACCACGACAGCCACCACTATTCCTTACATGCGGCGGCGGCTGGTCGGTGTCACGAGGACACCGGAGCTCCTCCGTACTTTACGAGCTGGCTGATAAACCACGCGGATATGTCTCCTACAGAGTACAGCCTCGCGCCCGGCTACAGCCCAGAGTACCATGGCAACAGCGGCGGCGGGTCTATTGGCGGTCTGGACCCCCACCATCACCATCACTACGGAGCCGGCAGCTTGGTCCCGGGGGCCGGCACCATCTCAGTGAATGGAACCACAGTCGGCATGCACCACCACACACATCCTCGGACCGTAAAGCGGAGACCCACTGCCAACCGTAAGGAGAGGCGGCGGACCCAAAGCATTAACTCGGCCTTTGCGGAGCTGAGGGAGTGTATCCCCAACGTCCCAGCCGATACGAAGCTGTCTAAGATCAAGACGCTGCGGCTGGCAACCAGCTACATCTCCTACCTGATGGACATCCTGGACAAGGACGGGCAGCACGGAGACACACAGGCTTTCAAGGCCGAGCTTAAAAAGACGGAGGCTCGGGAGGAGCGGAGGAAGAGAGAGGCGGTAAGAGCCCGTACGCACCATAGTCGTCTCGTAAACTAAAACTAAATTACTTAGTAGAACAGGAGAGTTCATAACTCCATGGAACATCAGCCTAATACTGACACCACCAGAAATATTTTGTCTTAGGCTCTCTGGGTCACACTCCCATACTAAGCAACAGCTTCTTCGACCGTTCAATTCTCTAGGCTTGCACGACATTTGTCCTGCAGAGTAAATCGGTTCTGGTTCTGCTAAACGTTCAAACATAGCCTATTATTAACTCTCGCGTAGGAAAAAAAAAATCATTCAATTCATTCATTCTAATTCGACAATTTCGTTTAAGTCGACAGTTTTGTTTAAAATCAGCTTATAATAATAATAATAGTTAGGTAACAAATAGGCCAATTCAACTTTCGTAAAACATTTGCTTGCAAAACAGTTTTACATAATCCACAATAAATAAACTTCATTTTTATTTCAAAGCAATTCTGCTTGGTGAGGCATGTAGTCTTGAAATTTGAAGGAATATAGATATTTTTTCCCCCCCGTGCGTATAGAAACTGTGCGTGAACAAATTGTTAAAAAAAAGAATTACAAGCCTATAAATGTATGCTGCTTTGCGTTGCCTGATACGTCAATGTATGTATGTATGTCAATTGAATTAATGCGCAATCCTACACGGCTATTTTCTTTTTTTAAAGGTTGTGGGTTACTGGCCATCATCGTCTTTGCACTTGCAATGTGCAAAATGTGCAAAAATGTTAGCGCCACATTTTTAAAGGTTAGCGTATGTTGACTTGCAGCAGTTGCAACCTAACTTGGAAAGTCATTCCTGAGTTATGTCACCGAGTGGCAGACTTTTTGCTCTTTTAAGTTTTCTATCGCAGGCGATCCCAGGTTTCGATATATGATATTTCATGCATCGTGACAAAAATGTACAATAAATAACGTTTAGGGCTGCATTAATTTGAATTTGAATATGAGTTTTTACTAACAAGCTACTAGTATCATGCTGTCTGGTTTGAGCTTAATCTAATTCATTGGGGAAGATAAACACGGGGCCTAAAATAGTTATCTCTCAGTATTGGATGTCTTCGTGCCAAAGCAGCAAGACGACGTGATTAATAATAGCCTGAAGCCATTTGGAAAATTGGGAATTGTAAATCAATTAGGAAAGTATTTTGTTTCTATTTCGCGTTCATATTATTTTCGTGTTATACAAGAAACTGTATCTACGAGAACCATTACTGGCCATCAGACATTTACACACAATAGTTCACATTTGGAAAGTATGTTGTAATCCTACCGACATTTACCTTAAAAACTGTAGAATAAAAGGGTGAGGGGGGGGGGGGGCTAAGTGTGTTTACACATTTTTATAATTGACACCTGCGTCCTTAACATCGATTCCTAAACTAAAAGGAGCACTTTCTTCACCATACATGTGGACCCTAGAATTTAAAAGATTGTACGCAATGAAGAAATAGTCTGTATGATCCTGCCGATATAACAGTAGAGCAAGAAAATTGGTTGCCATCTACAGACAGCTTGGAGCCAGGAGGGGTCAGCCATGCAGACCCACCACATTTATTTAGCAACACTTTTTTTTTTAGATGGTTTCATCCTTACAGCCCGCTGTATTATCCACATAGCTTTGATCCAAGCTCTATGTATATGCAGCCCTTATATGGCTACATCTTTACAAGGTCCTATATTGGCTAAAGGATTTATTGTTTGGCACATAGGTGTTTTAAACCCATAGCAACTGTCTTTACTTAGCTTTTACGTTAAAAGAAGCCCATTTGATCCACAGTCATTGGCAAAAAAAAATCTGCATGTACTATTTCAATGGGGGATATTGTATTTATATTCTAGTCATATATCCTCTTTATTATCACTGGCGTTTGTAAAAATTTACAGCCTTTTAATGTACTAAGTCTGAAAAGACTCGAAAATAATAGCACTGAATAATGATTTCCTTTCTGTTGACCAACTTGCTGCTTAGGAAGTGTGGTGGATAATGGATGCCAGAAAGGATTTTTTTTTTCTCCCGTTAATAACTCATGTCAACCCCAGGACAGGACTGGATTCAGACACACACTGCCTTTGTTACAAATGAGACACTTAAATGTAATAATAATAATAACATATGTGAATGTATATATATATGTATATATATATTCTTTTGTGTGTATATATATATAATATATATATACACACACACACACACACACAGAAAATTTAATGTGTTTAGAGAGTCCTTGAAATTATTTATCGAGGTATACTGAAAACATGTAGCAGAGGAGTATATAGATTTGCTAGGATCAGCACCACATGCTGCTTGTACTCCTCACTCTGCTCTATAAATGATTAAGTGCTAAACCCAAAAGGGAATTCTAAGGATGGACCTGTAGCTTGCAAATAAGGGGGGTGGGGCTTGCATTGCTCAGTCATTTTAGAGGCTCTGGCTTTATATGAGTGTGTGCAAGGAATGCTTAATTGATTCATAATTATAACCTTACAATAAAATAATTTATTTAACTTTCACACATCATTGTCATTGATAAAGCCATGACTTATGCAGGTTAGTTTCATACTACAATGAAGTACTCCAGTGATCCAATTGGTGCAAAATCGTCCTAGAAGCAGGGATAGGACACTGTTTTATCCACGACATATCTCGCTTCTTTCTGGCTACCCTATGAATCAATGCTGTTATTGTAAATAGGCTATGAGCACGGTTTTTCATTTCATTTAATCTTTTCCATAATTATTTTATTGCAGTGCAGCAGCTCACTTATTACAAAGGTTAATAGGTAATTATTTGGAATGATACAAAGATTTAGATATTGTAAAATCATCAGCCTTTGGTGACAAACCTGCATGTTATACTTAACTAATTTCAGGAGAACTTTTACTTTGATTTCACTGTGAAATATAAACTGTAGTGATACAGAGTAAATATGCAGGGTATCTTGAGCTGTGTTTTGACATCCTAAAAGAAACTGGCAATAGTTTTACTTTCAGTGACATGTAGTCTGCAGACTAATACAACCTTTAGTCCTCTGTCTTCTTAACAATCTGAGCTTGGAAACTGGTGTCACATGTATGCTGCAAGAATCCTGTAAATACTTCAATTTAGGGAATATTAATGATAAAACACTGACAAAATGGCAATTAGGATAACATAAACATCACTTATTTGAAATGGTATGGAAAGGTCTACAGCCCTTGTGTTTTGTGTTTTCAATGTTCACTAAAAGGAAAATAATGTAATTAATTAATTATTTGTTATGCGTGAAACTCACATTTATATTAAATGTTTCCACTATATTATTATTTGTAAATTTTTTTCTCTCTAAACTTTCTTCATTTCAAAACAATAAAGTTCCATATTGATGACAATCTTGTTTCATTTAATTTTTTTTTACTTATTCCACCCATGTCATACAAAGGATTTAAAAAAAAATTTAAATTTTTTTTTTACAGAATCACACTTTATCACAATAGAAGAAAAGCACTTTAGTTGGTAAATTGTAGAGGTTAATGCCAGCAAATATAAAACATTTATGCTGTTAATATTGTTTGCAATTGAGATAAAGTCAACATCTGTCAACGATAACGATTTTAACATAAACTGTTATGGTTTTATATCGTTTTAAAAACCCAATTATGTTGTGGGTTTCTCCAGACCCACGAACATTGGGTGAGTAACTCATCAATGAACACCACAGCAGGGTTAGTAATTTAGCAAGGTTTTATTTGAAGTGATCAGAAGAATTTAGATCTTTTGTCACATATAATCATACTCATTGCAGTGTCTTAAAAGTCATTCTCTGCATTTAAGCCATCCCTGAGGAGCAGTGGGCAGCCAACTCAGCTCTAAGCCTGTGCCTTAGTGCTGATGCATTTGATAATAGGCTGCACATTATGACATGTTACATAATATGTAGGCCTATTTTGTTTTTTGTCACAGTAACTTATTACGACTGTTGTACTTTCCAAAATATCTGTAGGCCTACTTACGATGCTATTATCGTATAGTTCATAACGTGTTAATGTCAAACGGACTTTCAACGATTCCAGTCGACCACTCGAAGCAGTGCCGTGCAAGGTGCCGACCGACTCATCAAGAAGATAAGGCGCTTTATATCCGAAGAGCTCCTCGGAGTTTCACACATACTTATGCCGATGGAACATCCATCGGGAGCTGAGCCGCTGATTTAATCTCGCTGTCCCTCGTCAGCCACTTTACCACCACCTCTTCTTGTTTTGTCTTTGTTATTGTTAGTATTGAATATTGAAAAATATATATATATATATGTATATGTATATACATGTATATATATATATGTATATGTATATATATGTATATATATGTATATGTATATGTATATAT
The DNA here is from genome assembly GCA_037577475.1 of Chaunax sp. Z400. Classification (NCBI taxonomy): domain Eukaryota; kingdom Metazoa; phylum Chordata; class Actinopteri; order Lophiiformes; family Chaunacidae; genus Chaunax; species Chaunax sp. Z400. Next base: position 16,922,996 of record CM075191.1, on the reverse strand, counting down.
ATACATATATACACACACACACACACATATGTTTATGTATATGCATATATATTATAGCCTATATAACTATATAATAATATATAAAATTATAAAAATAATACTTTTTTTCCTGAAAAAACCCAACAGGCCTCGCTGTCAGGCAGCTACGGTTACGATATGAAAGGAAATACACAGTGAAAAGAATGGGGATTATGTTATTTTGTGTCTGCTGTAGGCTATAAATCCTCTTGCTCCTCCTGTTTGGAACCCATGCAGGTTCCGCTGGCGTCACGGTGAATATTTGCAAATCAGACTGATTCTTACTGATTTTTTTTTATTTTTTTAAGGCCCTTATTTATTTATTTATTTATTTATTTCACATACAGACGGCAATCCTGAATCAAGGATCCGACAGTGCTCTCCATACTGTCTAATCCTATGTTAATAGGCCTATAAACGCAGCTTAATCTGAGAGAATCGCTCTTTAGAACTGCTGAGCTCTTTATTAATTATACTTTTAACAGGGCCACTTAAAAGTGGATATTGAAACACATGTTATTGATATATAAAAGCAGATACCTTAGTGGTGACAAAATATAAAAAATCTGGCCTAATAATAAGAAAACCCCGCAGTTAATGTGTTGAATTATTGATGTGTTTCCCAGTGAGCGGTGTTCATGTGTTATTTAGGCCTATAGACAGACAATCGAGTGTTTGACTCTACACTTGGCCCATACAGTAGCTACTCAAATGCCACTGTTTCAGACTTCAACCTAAATTCAAGTATTTCTTTCCGCCTTGTACTGGACGGGTGAATTCAGCTATGGGTTCCGAATGCGACTGATTTACCGCTTCATAATCTGTATAAGCTATATTTTATTATGTTGCATTATGTTTTCACCAAGTTTGAAGCTAGGGGAAAATTGAGACCCCGTATTTCAGCGTGAATAAAGGAACTGAGTAAGGATTCGAGGATAGGAGCGCTTCCTGGACTCAAATGAGTTTGTTGGAGGTGCTGTTTGGATAGGGATACATGTAGACATGAAAATCATAAGGAAACTCTAAGGCGCTCTCTTTTAAAGCAAATAAAATGCAATAAAGGCGTTTTATTTGTTTTAAAAGTGAGTACCTTGGAATTTTTTTTAAACGATTTTCAAGGATTCAACGTTGTTGGAATATAGTTAGATTAGACAGTAAGTTAGAATCACTGTCATTAAATTCAATACAGTCCATTCGTTATGCTTCTGGCATTCACGTTGCACAACATCCAGAGGATAACGCGCCTTAATACAAATGAATTTCAATTATGAATATTTATAAATATGGCTGTTTATTTCTAAACAGGCCTGTGGTCCTGTTACTGAATTTACTATGGCGTTTATTTCCCTCTCTTTGATTTAAGCTTTTTTGCTCAGTCTATTATATAATAATAATAATATAATAATACTAATAATACAAATTATTGTTATTATTATCATCATCATCATCATCATTATTATTAAATTGGGCATGCACTCACTGTTAGTTGAGGTAAAGGATAGGATAGGATAGGATAGGATAGGATAGGATGGGCAATAAATATTCTCCTTGCGTGGTCATATATATATATATATATATATATATATATATATATTGAGGAGAAGGAAATAAAAAAAATAGAACGTATACTATACATATAAGTAGGCCCTATGCCATAACTTTATATGTTTGACTAAACATGGCTTCAGGATTCGCCCAGCTGTTGGCAGATGGAAAAACCACAAGTCTATCAAGGCAATGGATATTCTCCTTCTGCTTATTATTATTATTATTATTATTATTATTATTATTATTATTATTATTATTATTATTATTTAAGTTTACAAACAAACACTCACACTAGCAGATTTCAATATTTTACTTAGCTACTTTTGCTATTTTACAAACTGAGAATTGATTTACGAAAATGGTTTAGACTCAATCAAAAAATACTGTTCTATACCTTAAAACCAGACAGAGGCAGTCAGGAGGCCACGGTAAGATGTGGAGCTTGCGTGTGCTTCCATGTTATTCTTGTCAGGGCAGCTTTTTTCTGAGTGGTGTGCTCAGGGGGTAGAGCAGTTGTCCACCCATCAGAAGGTCATTGGTTTGATCCAGGGCCCCTGCTCCTGATGTGCAGGTGGTGACATGTATGGTACCAGTTTAGGTTTCCAGTGAGTGAATGTGTGTGTGAATGCTGGTTTGTGTTGTAAAGCACTTTGAGTGGTCCGTCAGATTGAAAAAGTGGTTTATAATTTACCAATTCTATTTAACGTCAACATGGTAATGTTAATGACTCATGAGGGTATGTATAGAAATATCAGAGGTATGTGTAAAAGCCTGAGTTCAGTTGCATTAAATAAACTGTGCCTGTCTGAAATAGACCAACAATTTACAATACAAACACAAACACAATGAACCCATAAAAACGACATGATTTAGAGGCCACCTGATGTCACCAGATGAGTGATCCTGATGCTCCTGTCCTTGTCATGAATGTTATTAGTTGTAATTAGAGGCCAATTTCCTGCCATTTCTAAAAATAAATAATGATAAAAATAAAAAAAAACACATTATGAACTCTTGATATGAGGTGTGAGATGAAAACAAATCGGTCCACCTTCATCCACAAGTGACTAAAGGTCAATATATCTAATATAATATATTAGAATTATCTTCAGTGTCTGTTTTTGAAAACTGTGAATTTTAAATGTTGCAAAACTTTTTTTGCAGATTATCTATCTATCTATCTATCTCTCTATCTATCCATCTCTCTATCTCTCTATCTATCTCACTTATTATGATGTTGCCACAAGAAAAGCATCAATGTCCATTATGTAAACAATAGATATCATGTGTCTGCAGGTGGAGATCCCTAAGACAACTTCATCATCCTTATCATCGTCTTCTTCCTCAGCAACTGATAAGAAAAGTAAAGGACGGACAGGATGGCCTCAACATGTCTGGGCCCTGGAACTCAAACAGTAGTGCCTTTCTCCCTCTTGCAAGTTGACAGCACTATTACTATAAGTACACCATCACTATCACTGAAGCACTCCTCCTCCACCTTTTGTCCAGAGAGTGACGGGACAATAATGATGTGCTCTGACAAACTTTAACGGAAGTGATCATCATCTGTCTGGACCTAGACTGTTAAATTCTTACGGTGAACACTGTCTTGCTTGTGTTGCTCCTTTCCCTTTGCTATAGTCAGACATGAAGAAAGTGACAGTTTACTGTTAACTTGCTGCTTGGTTGGGTTTGCTGGTTAGAACATAACTTCAAATTCATAAATCTGCTCAAGTCTCATCAGCAAAGGCACTTTCTGCTGTTTTGTTCTGTGTTGACCGTGAGCCACGATTTCTTCCTTAGGAAACCATCGAGGTTGACCTCAAGAAAAAAAACAAACCCTATCAAAAATGTTCAATTTTCTTTTTAAAAGATCGTCATTTCCCTTTGATTCAACATATTTAGTGTCAGTGGAAACCAGGGCAGGATGATTAAACATAATAAATGTGCATGATGGGCTTGAACTCTCCCTTGGTTAGAGCAGTTAGGTTGGGTTAGAAGGGATGAACGCAGTAAAGTAATACATGTTCTTCAGCATTTTGATCTTCTGAATAAATGAGATTTACTGTTACACTTTGTCAAGTGTCCAGCTCCAACCAGGTTTGCTTTCCTCGCTGCCTCTCCTTTCGGTGAGTCTCTAATGAAATAGTGCTGTTTGGTGGGTGGGATCAATGGCAGCTTTAAAAGTGGTCCATAACAGCTCTGAAGTTCTGCTCTGCCAGATGTGTACAATGCCACTGAGCAAAGTAGCTTTATACCACTGTTAGATTCTCAGTGGTGTTGTGGAGTCTCTCCTCCTGTTGAGGGAGCACACACACACAGACACACACACACACACACACACACACACACACACACACACACACACACACACACACACACACACACACACACACACACACACACATACAAAAACACAGACAGACACACAGGAGATGTTGTTGTGCTCTCTGCTTTATTTAATGGAATATATTTATGTGCAATGTGGCCGTTAGAGGGACCAAAACAGCCATTCTGCTGACTGACAATGGAGTACCTTTGATAAAACAACAAGGTGTATGTGAAGTCTCTGACTCTCTTTCTCTCTTTCTCTCTTTCCTTCGAACGTTGGATTAATGTAATGATGTCACGGTGATGAAGAAGTTTCCATGTTTTGTGTTGAATTGTGGTGGGATTCTAACAAATGCTTAATGTGAGGTGTAAACAGTGTCATGAATTTAATAAACCGCCACCTGGTGGCAACTGAGCTTGATGTCTTACATGTTCTGCTGTGTGCTTTCATGAAGGTTTGAGAATGATTTAGATGTAACGGAGAACATTCTTACCCACAGTAGATTCCGCTGATGCACTCAAGAAGCACATCAGCCGACAAGGCTTGGGTTGTTTAGCGTGTCAATAATACGGCTTCCATGCTTAAAGGGGGAGAAATGATAAACAAAAAGATCATCTAAAAGTCATTTTGAATTGTATCGCTATCATGTCATCACAAAAAGAAAGAAAAAAAAAAGATTTAATGGAGAATTTTTGACATGGATTCAAAATATCTTCATCACATAAATGGATGTTAGAGATGACTTACATAAAACTTACATAATTTATTTTTGTTGTAATATAATTCATTTTACCATCGTTTTAAAACTAACATTATTTTATTTTTCTTTCTTTCCACATTTATATTATTTTAAAGGACACTTTCTTGATTTAAATTAAGGTTGTATTCACGAATAACCAAGAAGAGTTTTAATTTATGACATTTAATAGATATGTTAAACATATTAACTTTTAACTTTGGAAAACATTAATAAGTCAGTTTCAGTTTATAACCAGTGTTAATATTTGAATGACAGATTCTATCTTTAACAAGAGGCTGTATCTATATTTAGGACTTGACATTTTCAGTTGAGTGTGTCATTCTTCAACAGATTTAAGCTGTGGAGTTCATGTCTTTATAAACAGAATAATATACAGTGTATTCCAATTATTCCAATCATTACATAATCTAAACTGTTTATTTCAATCTTCCATCAGATTTGGCACACAGTTCCTTGATTACTTTGGATCTTTAGTATGTAGTATGTATGTGCTATACGTGCAGTTTTTTATTGCAGTGGATAATTAGAACAGACATTCCATTTGATTTGACTTTAAATTAAGACTTATGATAACATGGATAAACTGGAGAGTACTTAAATCTCTGGTTGCTTGTGTTGCTAGCTCCATTGAACTCCTCTGTCAAGTTTCTGTGTTACATATACTTATTACTTGGAACAGTATTTGTTGTTTGCGGTGACACAATTCTGTTATTTGTGACACCATCAAAAAAAACAACAACAACAAAAAAAATAGTGGGGTATCTCATATCTCACTTCAAAAATAACCAGCAGGTAACCAAGAGGAAAAGTGAAAAACATGTATTTGAGTCTGTTGGCTTCTGACCAAATATTCTGAGGTGAACTTATCCTTAGTCTAATATTACTTTAACACTTTGTTCAGCCTCCATCTTGACTTAAACCTCTTTGATGGTTATGTTTACGCTGCTCCTGATACTACAGAGGATAATTTCATTTTCCTGTCACTCAAACACTCCTCTTCCCTGAGGAGATCTAATCATGTTTCTGCATGTTTCCGTTGCCTTTGCTGAGCGCCATCACTGTGGCACCTCGTCAAAAACGTAAAACGTCACATGGAGAGTTGTTATTGATCAATCCGGTTGTTTTCTATTAGTATTGGTTGTTAAGGATTTTTCTTGTTTACAATAATGCTCAGAATATTCGCAATTTGTGATTTACAAAAGTCATTACATGTGAAAACCTTATCATTACTTGATACCAAGATTATTACATAATAAATACAGCCCTGCCTAATAATATGCAATACATTTGTAACTACTGCAACACCCCAATAGGGAAGCATCATACCAGATTAACTCTTAATATTTCTTTTATTTAATAATTCTAATAACTTAGCGTAATAGAAGTTTACAGAAGTTATTGACAGACTAGCCAATCTTCACTTTGCCACAGTATCTGATATAGCGGTCAGTCATCCACTGATAAAGCCTTTTCTTGCATCCCAGTTGGTATTATGTTGTTGGGAGATGTAATGGTCTGCCCTCTGGTGAAGACAGGAGAGCAGATAATTAGTGAGCGAGCTATCCACAGAGGATGACCTCACAATGACCCCCACACACACACACACGCACACACACACACACACACACACACACACACACACACACACACGCACGCACGCACGCACGCACGCACGCACGCACACACACACACACACACACACACACACACACACACACACACACACACACACACTTAGTCCAAACTAAGGAAATTGTACATCTCAGAGTCGATTAAAGGGAGCAATTAAGCTAATCAGTTCCCATTTGTAATATAAAAATGTTCATTTTGTAGAATTTTTTTTTGCCTTAAGTAAGTATAATCCACAGGAGACAATCTAGAAAAATGTTGTGTCATGATTCACAAAAATGAACCAAAAACATGTATTTTTTTGAATTTGTGTTGTGTAAAGTAATATCCACACAAGTAAAGAGATTTGTAGATACGTATTTTGATCTCACCTAAAAATTATACACACTATACAAATGTAAAAGAACAGTACTGTACATATAAGTACAACGGATGGCACTACCTTGGCCTCCAGCACCACCGTGAGGAATCTGAGAGTTATGTTTGATAAGGATATGTCCTTTAATTCCCACATTAATACAAACGTCTTGGACAACCTTCTTTCACTTGCATAATATTACGATAATCAAACCTGTTCTGTCTCAAAAAGATGCAGAAAAATTCAATTTCTTACCTCCAGGCTGGATTATTGCAATAAGTGATGCTTGTGTAGATTCTTATTCATCATGGCCATGGTAATCCTCAAAGGTTGCATCAGAAGCAAATGAACTTCTATTCAGGGTTTGAGGATGTTTCACCTCTAATCCAAAGGGCTTCTTCAGTTCTACCTGAAACTCCACACCAGTTGGTTCGAACTGAAGAAGCCCTTTTCTTGTCCCAGGTTAATGTTGACTATGATTGGATCTACTGCTGGGATCTATTATTGTTGTTGTTTTTGTTAGTGTTATTATTATTAGTGTTATGATTGTGGTTTTATTCAATTAGCTGAATGAGAATTGTATTCTCTCTGCCCATTTATCTCCCTTATCTCCCTCTCTCTTTCAACCCAGCCGGTCAAAGCAGAGGTGCCTCCCAGCTTGAGTCTGGATGTGCTTGAGGTTTCTTCCTGTTAGAAGTCAGTCTTTTTCTCGCCACTGTCGCCAAATTCTTGCGTGTTAAAATTTGTAACAGATTTTGTTTTGTGTCGACGTCCAACAGATGACAGCAGCCTACATCACAAACATCATTGAAATACACACAATAACAGTAATTTGGGGAAAATCCTAACATTGGAAATGGAGGGACGTTGGGGCCTGTGATTTTTGCGTTTTGTAAACTCCTGAAAACAGCATCACAACCAACATCAGCAATACGTTTCTGTCTCTCTTGTTGATACCTACAGTCTGACATTGCATGCTCCACCCTCTTAAATAGTCCACATTGTTTACATCATTGTAACAAAACGTCATCAATCATATACTGTAATGTCCTCCTCCTTTCTATTTCTATTGCTTCCTCTCATTTCTCCTCTTCTCCTTGCTGTAGAAGTACTGGCCCTTACTTCCTACTTTCCACTCTTCCTGGCATTTCTTTTTCATTTCTGATTTGATTATGCTCTTACTCTCAGCCTGGCCATACTTCTTTATCTTATCCTTGTTGCCTCTTTAGCATTTTATCTGCCAGATCATTTCCATCCAGGGCTGCACATACATTTCTACTCCCTCCCTCTTGATTCTCAATATTCTTTGCATGTGTCAAATGTGATGTTTAAATAGCGAATATGCTGTCGCTGATGGGTGTTTTGGTCTTAAAATGAGGTGCGGTCAGATACATAGTTGCCATATTGATATCTTGAGGCAGCGGAAAGAGATTGTGCCACCGACAAACAAAAATCTGGTCTGAGATCAATCCTGCAGTATTTGTGTTACTTTTGATGGAATCACACCCAACCAAAATTTTATTGGGTATGACTTCTACTATCCACTTTATAGTGAGTAGCATGGCTGATATGATATAGCCAGGTTATCACTAATCCCCTTTATTTGACAATACACTATATGAATTTGATTTCCCTCTCCAATGTTCCAAATTTACTTCAGTTTTTTCTTTCTCTAATTGGTAGCATGGGTGATAGAAACTTGTTATTCTTATATTTGTTTCTTTGGTTCATATTTCGATCACTATTACTCCACTATTACTACATACTGCACACCTTCCACCATTTTGAATAATTCTATCCTTATATGCAAGAATATCCAATCATAAAATCTAGTCCTGCTTTGAGCCATGTTTCCTGGTTGCATCTAACATCTGTCTAATTTCTAATGTATTGATTTATTACTTAAACTCAGACTTCCTTTCTCTGGATCATACTTTCAGTTCTCTTTTCATTGTGCAGATCCTCACTGCATCTTCATATTACTTTCATGTCTGGGCTTACTTGTTGTATTTCAACCACCTTTTCTCATAATGCATCCTCCATAAGCTGTTGTGTAATTTCCAACAGTTATAACATGCTCAATAAGCATTTCCTCTCCAAATCTTGCACACACTATATAATATGACCATACCTCTGACATTTATAGTATCTGAGGGGAGGAGGAACATATACTCTTACATTAAAGCTCATACATCCATCCTCCTCCAACCTCTGCAGACAGACTCTTTCAATTCTAACAAGACTGTGACCATCACCATTCTTGTCGTTTCCTTTATTCCTTTATTACTCTCAGCTGTTGTCCACTCAAGATCCATCAGGATCTTTGTCCTCAGAAAACCCAGCACTACTAGCACTTGCCTGTCTGATCAAGTCCCAATTCCGATTCCGCCAAAACCACAATTCAAACATTTTACAAAATACAGCCCACTTTCTTCTCCCATGCAGCCACATGGTATTTGTAACGTCCCTCCTACTCTGTTTTCATAATTTTGTCAAATTCCCAGGAGTATGTGCACAAAAGCCAGAAATGCCCTGCACCAAAAATGTATCTGATTTATAATACTGTGCGCACATATAGCCGCAGGCAATGCTCCCTTTATACTTCACAGTCCCCCTGGAAATGTGCGGATGTGGATCAGCCTCACATTTCACCTCTACTGCACATATATATATATATATATATATATATATATATATATATATATATATATATATAACATAAATAATGTATATGTTTACAGTGATCAGACTTACTGCCTCACACCTTACTGACTTACTGTCAAAATGAGAGCTGCCACTGTGCTTGCTTCCAAACTTTACTAATTTTCATAATTTATATGTGTATTTCTTACATGATGGAAGAAATATTCATTCAGGTCCAATTTCCTCTGTTCCGATACCACCTTGAGAAAATTCTCCACTACAAGCAAAAGCCATGCATTCAAAATCTTGTTCCGGTTAAAGTATCTATTATCATCAAAATATAAATTAAAATATGAAAATTAAAATCATGGTGCAGTGAAATGTTCCCTGTTAGTGTTTTATTATTATATCTGATGTGGGCTTATATTACTGCAGCATTAATGTTTATGTTTAAATGGAGGGCTGTTAGTTTCTTCAGCCAGTAGGTGTGGGTCCTGTCAGGTTCTGGTGCTGTCCCAGCTCTTCATGTCCGAGACTCGTTGTTGGACGTCTGCCTTGGTAATGTTAGCTGGTTCCTGTTCTGGGAGGTTGCTGTGGTCGGTTCTTAGGTCCACCAGCCACATGGCATTAATGCTGTGTGATGCCTCTTTCTTCCCATATGGCCTTCCAGTATTGCTCTGTCTCAGCTCTGGGTGGGCCTGTGCTGCTGTTCCCTTGCAGCTGGGAGTACACCCTGAATGGATCTTTGGGGAACAGGCCATTTATTCTCTTGGCCTCTGCTTCTCTGGTGTATCTTGTCAGCCTAGCACTCAGAGCTGTGAGTCTTTGTTTGGCAGTCTCTAGAGCCTCACCTATGGACAGTTTGTTGTATTTATTCTTCATCCAGGACTTGTCTCTCATGTTACCCTTCGGCACTTCTGCTAGGTGGCTAACTGGGCATTCCGGGCATTCTTGATCTTGGCTTCCAACCTTTTTCTCCATGTAGGGCCCTCTCTGCATGTGTCACTCTTGATGTGTCTCCAGGATTACTGTTGCAGTGGCATATATGAGCTCATTGGTTCCTGTGATGGTGGCAGTAGGGATAGTGAATAGAGCTGTGTTCCTGTGTTCACTTTTGTGAGCATCTCCTCCGGGACTTTGTCAGTGAGCCTAGGGAGCCGTACTCGGGGGTGGACTGTATTTAGTTTGTTCACTATTTTCTTCCCCAGCTCTGTGGATATGGATGCTGCAGTCACGATTGCTCTCCTCCTCTATTGGCATCTTTTCTCCACGCTGCTTAGTTGTGTTCCCATGTTGTCGGAGCCTCTCAATTTCCAGCTGTGATAGTAGTTTCCTTCTATTAATGTTAGAGCATTGTGCTACCAGGTGCTTCGTGGTCAATGTGGAGGTGGGTCTTTTCATTATTTCTGCATATACCCTCTCTCACTGGGGTCTGCTATTGCAGTATCATGCCATCAATTCCATTTTCGACGTCCGGTATGGCCTTAGTCATATTTCTGGTATAGGCCCTAGCCTGGGGGACCCTTACTGGAGGCTTGTTCCAACTGTGAATCGAAACCTTGGTGTTATAAAGGCAACGTCTTATACCTCTATGCCATCCAGCTTCACACACATATCAGAGAAGAGTCCAAGTAGCCAGCAGCAGTAGACTAGAGTGTTAATGGCTGTGTGAAGTCCAGTGGCATCTGGACGGTAGAGATGATGCCAACATACTGCTGGGGAGAAAGAGAAGGATGTACGATCTGTCAGAGAAAATCCACAAGTCACATCATTAATGTAATCTTGTCACAGAAAAACACCAGTGACATCATGGCTTGCAAATACTTAATGTCACTAATATTGATATCATTCTTTATTGTTCAGCCTAAATGTCCAATATTCCATAGAACATGAACATACTGATCAGCTGATTTCTACTTCTATTCCACTATATTGAAGAGGTGCATGTTGTGCTTTTTACCACACATCATTTGTCTGACAGCTTTAGTTACTAGTTGTAAGAAACATATGTTATTCTTCTCCTTCAAAAGTTTAATAAACTATTTAAGGACCCTCTTGGATTAGCCCAAGGGCTCCATTATGGAACTACTGTTATAGAATGTAACGCATTGCCGTAGATTAAACTAGATATATCAAGTACTTAAAATGAGCTCAGAAGTATTTCACCATTTGAAAGATGGTCTTGTAATAAAACTGGGCTGTCTCTACTGTAGAAATACACAAATATTTCTGAAACTGGCGTCACACGTTCAGGGGGAAAAAAAAGAGAAAAATGGGCTGCGGTATTTCCGTTTGCTAAAAATGTAAAACTACAACAACATGAATGCACTTTGCCGCACAGGACTTATAAATGCCCCAGTTGTTGGCTGATTTTGAAACTGGACACAGTATGGCTGCCAACTGTTATGAAATATCTCATGTTATAGCTTTGCTAAAATATGTTTTCAAAACATTTTACGTGAGAAATAGAAAATGAACAGGGTCATAGTTCACATTTAATCAGCACTTGCAGTTCAATCTGGTTTCTTTTTTCAGAGGCGAGTGCTTCCAGTTCCCAAACTTTCTCGATCCAGCTGAAAAGTACAATAAAATCTTTTTGAAAACATTATAAGTGAAAATGAGGCAGTTCAGTAACTTATTCTGAGTTTGGTGAGCCATTCCTCTTTCTATCTGAGAGCTATAGAGGAGCATTTCTCTCACTGTGTCTGACTTCTTGTGTCTGTGGAGATGGGAATACAACAATGTACAATCTGTGGTTTCAACAACAGCTCCGGAGCTGGCAAAAGTCCTTCAGATGACGTGTTTTTAATGGAGAAATTAGTGGGGGGCCTATGGGTGAAGGCAAGATGGAGAGAAATTAAACTGTGTTCATTTGCACATACAGTATTGTAATGATACAAAGCTTGGCAAAAATTGTCCAAGTTCCTTTAAACATCTACAGCCATAAAATGCTGGTTTATTCAGTCTTGCAAAGCTGCTTTGCTCAGAATAATCTGTTCAGCAGCACATGTTGAAAACCCATGCAATTAATGGAGGGATATGTAGGGTTGTTGATCAAGCCTGCATATAACGTCAACACTGTGGACAGATGATGTTGTTGTGATCATTTATCAAATCTCCAGCTCCATTTTAGACTCCAACTCCATTTGTAACATCAAACTAAATAATTAATCATTTTAACTCGGAGCCCAAAAGTAAACTGAAAATTCCTGGACCTCTCCTGTCCAACGAAAAATCATTAAAATATTTCATATGTACTTTTGATGATGCATGTAAATATCTCTATACATGCCCTAGATCCAGGTTGAATTCTTAATTTAAAAAAAATAAAAATAATTTAATGTTCAATCAGAAAGTGGTTGCACTTCACAATAAAAAAATACATCTAACATGCATCTCAAAAAAAACAACTCACCAGAAAACATTACATTCAAAGCAAATTGAGACATTAAATAAGATTCCCCACATCATTCATCAACATCTATGTTCATAATAAGAAATCTCACTCAACATCCCCCCCCCCCCTTAAAAAAAACTTATCTCTTCATGTCTCCTGTCTGCCAGCTTTTAAGTGCAGTCAGTTGTCGAACATGATACTTGACTACAGCTGGAATAGAACTTTTCCCTGCGATAACACCAAAACATCTGGCAGCCATTTCTTCTTGTAGGCCACTCCCTCCCCCATTCCCTCCACTCCCACCTCTGGACCATTTTGTGTTCTGGTGTTTTCCCTCCAACAGGGGGCTTCATATCATTTTTGCCAAATTACATGGATTTTTTTTTTCTTTGAATGTCCACATTTCAAAGATAAGGATGATACAAAAGCAGCTACTAAACCCTAACTTAGCATCAGAGTTGTGTGTTACTTGCGGCATTAGTGCATCGGTGGTAATAGAGAGTATGATTGTGGCCACAGATAATGATTCATAGACTATATTAGTGCATTTATACAATGCTTTGCGAGCTACTTTTTACACTTGAGAAGTCAAAAATGATTGGGTGGTAGCATTATTTGCCACGGTGAACACAGATGATGATTTAGTGGCCATTACTCATAACAGGAGCAAATACAGTATGTGAAGGTGAATTTCATGTGAAAAAGCAGTAGGGTTATGGATAGATAGAATGGAAAGAGGAATAGAAGCAGAGGAGGGGAAGAAAATAGAAGTAAAGCAGAGAAAAAGGTGGGTCCTTAGCAGTGTTTAAGATAAGCCTCCATGTCACTCACCCTATAACTGCCTTGATGCTGCGGCACTTGACAAACAGGGACTTCCATCAAAAGAAACTATGACACTATATGCTTTTTTTTCTAATCAACCACTGGCACGAATTCATTAGCATCCAAACCAAAGACAGCCTGTTCCCTTTTTGCTGATGGTTGAAAAGAAAAACAGAAAAAGAAAGAACCAGGAAATGGGGAAAATGATCTGAAGAATTTATAGCTTCTTGCCATATGGGGCCTTCTTTCAGTTAGGCCTATGGAGACCAATCAACAGCACAGCATGTTTTCAGCCCATGGCTTAGAACACAACATAGGTCACTTCATTTTATCCAACTCACTGGCACCACAATGAACACAGAGTAACGGCGTCCTTTTACTGTAGTCCTCTACCGTATCAAGACCGTCTCTTCACCCAGTCACATATTCCACATGTATGGAGTTTTCGCGATATGGATCATTTTGTAAGACGCGCCAGCACTCACAGTCTATATAAGTTACCGGTGTACGTCATCACTCTGATTTTCAGATCTTCAAGCTGAGATCTGAAAGATGGGTTGTTGAAAGAGCAAGAGATTAAGAAAGACAACACAACATGAATTAGCAAACTACTCATGAGATAGACATCTTTATAGCCACTGCCACATGCAGAGGATAGCTGCTCTCTTGCTCTACTCGGGGTGCTGTAGCTTCTCTCATCTGTGTGTTCCAAGCAGTGCATTCGGGGTGTGTTACTGCGCTCAGTTGATGCACGTTCAGTCTAGATCTCTGGTGATTAATGTGTTTCAAGGAAACCAGCAGTCGTGGCCATAATCCAGTGCTGAGTGCATTGTCGACCTGCAGTCTGAACCATGTGTCCGGAATGCTGCAGAGCATGCTCAGGGCTTTTCAAAGAAAAGAAGACAAAGACAATAAATAATCATGTCCAAAAATCGCCATTGTTGGTCACAATGCTGCAGGGCTATAGGTAATGAAGCAGTGTTCACTTCCATGTTGTGAAAGTAAAGGAAAACACAGAAAAAAAGAGCTAAGGAGATAGACGGCATAGAGTTGGAGGTGCTGTTGCTACCCCAAGGATAGCCGTAACCAGGGCCGCCCCTCCCTATACGCAGACTACATAGGGCACCAAGTGGGCTGGGGGTCATTGCACGGTCACACAGAACCTCGGGCACACTGTGCACATCCAAGATGTGGAAGGAGCCACTTGTCTGGTCAGAGAGAGAGAGAGAGACAGAGACAGAGAGAGAGAGAGAGATTCAAGTTCATATATAAATAAAACTCAGTTTTACTGACTAGTAACTCATATTTCCTTTTAAAGATTTTTGCTTTGATTTCTATACATTCAGTCAGAATTACAAAGTTTTCTTGGATTTCTGTTATGTGCAGTTCAAAACAGGACCCAAATGCAGACAAAACCAGAGGCAGGCAAAAATGAAGTGAAAAAGAAAGTTAAATAACTAACCCAGGATCAGCACAAGCAGGCATGATCATAACAAAAAATGCCAATTAAGTCCATACATCAACAAACAAAAAGCACAGGTGAAATACTTACATGGAAAAACCATGGAGTAACACAGGAGATCACCGGAGCGGACACAGGGCAAAACAGACGAACTGACACAGACGGTAAGAAACACACTGACTGAAATACAGGCAACGAGAGGAGATGGGGAACAGGTGGCACAGGGAGAGGGAGACAACCAGAGAAAGGTGGGAATGATCAGACAATCACCATGGAGGGAAAATGAAGAGGGAAAACTTTAAGAGGAAGACATAAGGAGGATACAACAATAAACTAACATAAGAGCAAACAAACACAGAGGGACGGGGAATGAACTGGAACTAAAAACATAGAAGACTAAAACACAGGCAGAGGAGCCAAAAGGGTTGCAAAAGGTGGTGGTTGCTGCTTGGATTCGACTTTAAAATCCACTTGTCTCATTTTGATGTAACTGCAAATGTAGATAAATTAATTAATTAAATCGTCTTTGAAAAAGAAAGTCATGACATATGTTCATTACCACCTTACACTCACTGTTTCTCCCCCCCTGTCTCCTTTGATTTACTGCTGTGTCAGCATGGGAGTCACACCGGCAATTTTTTAGCCATTAGTAATGATGTTAGCAGGTCTTACACGTCTAAATCCTGGGTGGCCCTCTTTCTACCTTTCAACTTTTATGTGCATTTTAAGTGGCATTTCAGAGTCGAACCCTAGGAGATGACAGACAGACACAATCCTGGGAACCAGGTTTATCATTGACCACATTTATTGATGACAAAATTATGATGAATGCCTTGAAATGAACACAATTGCTCCCCTTCTTCATTTTTAAATGGATTGCTCAGTGACTCCTGCAATCCCCTTATGTAAAATTACCACGTAGACTGCGAGAACCCTGCTTTGTTCTGTACCTAACCAGGGTAACACAGCATTAATTACATTGAAAATTAGTTCTTTGGACATTAGTTACTTTAAATCATTTTAAACATACTGTATGTCTAGGGCATTCTAAGAACCAATAATCGTTCTTTAAAATTTTATGTCTGTCAGGAAATAGTTTTTTTTAAATGCTTTGCAAAATTCAATTTGAATCATAAGGGTCCGTCTAGGTTGCATAAAAATGTAATTATACAAATGTAAATTGAAAAGAAATTGCACTGAAATAATGCAAACATGTTTCTTGTGGTTAAGGTGAAAATTTAATTGTTGTGTGAAACCAGAGGTGCTCTCACTGCATCACATGAGACACATACATTTAAGGCTATAAACTGCAACAATTAAATTTGTTCTAAAACTAATTTTGATCCACAAATTAAGAGAAAAAAACACACAACTGAGGATAGTTAATATGAATAAAGGAGATAAATATGGAATAAAATATAAACATAGAATAAAATATAGTCAAATATACAGATGCCACTGTAAAAAATAATAATACCCAAAATGAAACTTATCTGGATTTGAGAAAAGCACAAAGTTCCTATTTGTGAATCTTAGGCAGACAGCCAGGTTTAACCCTATATAGCATTGATCTACTCACTTGTGGCAAACAGCTAAACTTCTGGTAGCTCTCTAATTTTCACATTTTCACTTGAAATAAAAGAGATGTGGTCGTTTGACAGCACCCATGGGTCTGTGATACCCATCCATCACACTTGATGTAATACTGTTTTAAAGAGATACAAATCATGCAACAAGACTGGTAACAAACCGTCCACAGAACACACACACACACACATACACACATCTTGCTGTATATCTTGAGACCACCCGGGTCTGGGCAGACGACCAGACCAACCTGCTCGCTGCTGCATGTTTTTGATCAGCAGGTCTGGGAACATGCATAAAACCTAAGGTGGACACAGACACAGGCACACACACGTACACACACACACACACACACACGTACACACACACACACACACACACACACGTACACACACACACACACACACACAAATAGCTGTAACACTGTCACATATACAGCTGCACACAGAAACACATGGACAATAATGGAGCCCTGAGTTTTATGTTTTATGTCCAGCTGTGTGTGTGTGGATGTGTGTGTGTGTGTGTGTGTGTGTGCCATTAGGGCTGTGTGTGACATGATGAGAACTAATGGGCTGACTGATAGGAGGCACACACAGTGGGGGAGTTAGTGTGTGGATGGGAATTAAAATGGGAGACACCAGAAACATGTCCGGGGCTAATGAATTAGAGTTCAGTTGGTACACACTGCAGGTGATATGTTTGCAGTTTCATTGTTGAAAGTAGCAAACTTTACCACTAACATATATCTCCCAGCTGGACCTGGTGCAAGTCATTGTGGTCAGGCATTTGTTTCAAAGGACTGGCTTTGGTGGAAGGCCTGAAGGGAGAATGGTCATTAATCACTAATGTTGATTGCATGCTCATAAAAGATTCAATAACGTATAATACCTTAGTTAACATGAACACAATTAGTAAATTAATACTAAACCAATTAGTTATCTCTTGGTTAATTATGCCATTATTGTAGCAAAAATATGTGTGTGTGTGTGTGTGAACACTTGTGTGTCTGTATCTCTATGCGTAATCTGTGTGTCTAATGAGATTTGTAAATGTATAAAGAAAAATCTCCAGCTTTGTATTAAGACGTGCAATTGTATAGGGATGTGTAAATGTGTAGACAAACCTGTACTTTAGATACAAATGGCAGAAAAGTCATATGCAAATACATGTGATTTTCAAATGTGCATGGAGATTTGTTTGTGCACCTCAATAGCTATAAAGCCTACAGTACATACCACAAACTGGCAGTAACACATGCTGGACTTGGCTGCTGTTTTTCTGAACAATAACATTTACATTCTCTACCAATAACTCATTTTATATTCTAGGGTTTATAATCTGGCTGTGCCCTCATTACCTCCTCGGCTGCCCATTCTCTCTCCTAAACTATGAGAAGAGGAAATTATTTGTTTGAATTTGAAAGAACTTGACGCTTCAATACTAACCCATTTATAAGTTAAGCAAGCAAGAAACAAATTCTGGTTCTGTAAAAACATTATTCACCATGTGGTTGCAATTTTTTTTTTTTTGTATTTCTTCTCTACACAGGCATCTAGATGGAAAACGTAAACTGGTGAGGTGGAGGATGGGCCTTTCATGGATGTTTTGATGGCTTTAGTCGGACCATCATATACTTGCAGTGCCTCAATAGCAACAGGGCATCAAGTTTATTGGAACTGTTTTGTTTTGGTGTAACATTTGGTCTTTCCTTAACAATACACTGTAACCATGGCATGGAGAACACAGGAAGTTGCGCGGTATATGCTGGAGAGAAGGGGGTTACACAGAGGTAGTGTCATTAATGGAAAGAGGATATCAGTTGTGACTAGAGCAAAATAGAGTAGTGTCAATCTCTTCATCATGAAAAATGAGAGCATACTGGATTCTACAGATGAACTCCATCTTCTTGGTCTTCACTGCATCGACCTGCCAAGAGTTTAAAGGGTGGCTGCAGGGTTCAGTGGAACAACCAATCAACTCAGGGCTGACAAACCCCTGAGCAACTGTGGCAGAGAGGGGTTCTTAACAGTGCTGAAGCTGGTATTGATGACATTTTTGCTTGGAATCATACCTTTGGAATCAGTGACGACACTCCTCTATAATTAGAGACCGAAAACAACATTGTTGTTCCAGTTAATGACTTTAATGTAAATCAGACCGTTATGAACAGACATTTTAACATTTGGATTTCTTTTGTAGCAGTGCCTTCAACTCTTACAAACACAGTCAGCATGAGAGAAAACTTATGCAATGTTTAATGTATCAATCAGGAATCTTACAGTGGAGCCTATAGCCTTGTTGTACTGCAAAATGATTAAAAGAATGAATAAATAGATTAATCATTGAAAAAGGTGATGTATTTTTTTTTATCACAAAGCTGCACCAGTGTGCATCAGTGTTAGCCTGTTCAGCACCTTGTTAATATTTCAAGGGAACAATAAAAAACAAAACAACATCAACAAGATCATATGCTCACAGTGCATCCTAAACCTATGTAATGGAAACATCATACTTGGAGATAGCATAATGTTCCCATGTTATTCTCTATCAAAACTGTGCATGTCTATTGCAAAGTCCATGCTCTCTCTGAAATCCTCAAACGTGTCAAGCAGTGGGAGCTTAAGGCAATTGATGCAGGTGTTCGCCATTTGAGATTGAAGGCATGAACGTGCACGAACTAAATTTTAAAGAATGAAAGGCAAAGAGAAACGAAAGTGAGAGATGACGGAGAGAGCAATGACAGAAGGAGTGAAGTTTGTAAAGCACTTTCAGTTAGAAAGACACCAGAAAATCAGAAAGACAAGACACAGTCCAACATTGAAAATGCATAAAATAAACTTAATAAAATTCCTATTAAAGCAGCTGTAGGTAATCTTTATAAAAAATAACCATTTGTCATATTTTCCAAAACTGCCACTATGCCCTCACAGTAGTACATGAAACAGGTCATTTGTGAAAAAATTAGACTCCTATAGCCCCATCTAGTGCTCCTAGTGCCATTTGCAAGAATCTAAACCGCCAATCGGAGCCAGGAGGAGTGTCTGATGGAAAAGCCAGAGATATTCTAATAGTGTAGAGATATGCCACTCTCAGAACTACGTTTATAGGGAGTATTGTATTATTATACGAATGTATATAGTATTGTATTATGGTATTATAGTATTATATTGTTTGTTTTATTATATTATTGTATTATTATCAAATCATAATCCTTTATTAGTCCCACAACGGGGAAATATGCGATATTACAGCAGCAAAGCGCATAGCAAAAATAGACCGAAGCATAAACACACACACACACACACACACACAAATAAAAAACACTAAATAATAAATGAGTAAATATGCAACATAAATAATATAATCAATTTCTTACCTGTAGTAATACATTTTCCCCTGACAAATCCATGTTGTTCTGACCCCCTCCATGGGGACGTAACAGAAAGTGGATAAATGAATATGAGAATAATATATTTTTAGACTCACAATATTTGTGAATTGTTTGTGTGTAAAAGCCTGCAGAAGTGGGGTTATGTCTCAGGGTGTGCGGATGAATTCTGTTCCTCTCTTAACTGGTGTCAGGGGGAACAAATCCGGTTCATTTCATTGATATTATTGATTTCATTAGTTTAACAAGAAATCACACGGATTCATAACAATAAAATGGGAATATCTGCACCTCTCAATACACATCATATGTGTTTACCGGTGGAATTTGACCGCCCCAATATGGCGACTTCGCAGACGCATAGCGGCGACGGTCGGGGGTCGGCGGCGGCCAATGAGGTGTCTACGTTTCTATTTCTATGCGTATAACATCATCTGGCTGACAATTTCCAAGATGGCGGTGTGGCAGACTTATGTGGGGTAGTACCACAGAATGTATTGATAGAAAGGAGTCCGGAGGAGAACAAACGGTATATTTTCCCTGTCCCTGTCCTGTCTTTAAACCTCTTATAAGTGTTTAATAGCGCTGTGAAGCTGTAAGCTCGGTAACTAAATGTTTCCTCGTTGACTGCGTTCGCGGGGGGAGCGGGTGGTGGTGGTGGTGTGTGCGGGGCAGTTATTTGGCCTTGAAAAATATAGGAAAGGACACGTTAATTACTGAACTAATCAATTACTGTGTGTGACTGGTGATTTAAAAAAATACTGCTCTAAATATTTTTCAACTGGTCACGAAACTGCGTGAGATATATGACAGTATTTCACTGTTTCCTTCCCGGGTTTGCTCGGGGCAGTGTGACCCGGGAGTAGCCACTGTTTGGTAATTGTCACTTTTCGTGCAAATAATATCTCATGCGACCACCATTTTTAAAACACAGATAGCGTTGGGGAGTGTGAAGGAATTTCATCTGTTTATTTGCTTGTCTTTGCATTTTTTTGTTTTTATCATGTTTAATTTGCAGTTTTCTTGTATTTCAATGTTTTGTTTTTAACGCTGTCTCATGCTCCTAATGCATCATTTATTTTAATGTTCTTACTTTTAATTCATGCTATGCCTCTGTAAAGCACTTTAAATGGCCCTGTGTTTGAATGTGCTGTATAAATAAACTTACCTCGCCCATTGCAATTATTGAAATGCTACACACACTGTCACGATGAAACAAGTGTGCAATTGGTGCCATTCCTATAATTCTGAATTTTGTGATTACGTAATAAGTGAAACCAGCTTCTTTTTTGGTTGTGGCTTTGATTTAAGTGTTTAAGTGCTTGAACCGGCAATTTGCAGCTTGTGGTGTTATTCTTTCGGTGTGTTTTTGAATTTTAAAATGGGTAATTGGACATTCTTTGTGCAGTTCAACACCACCACAGAATGCAGCATCCTAAATGAACATACAGGTGAACCAACACCTCTACTTAATCAAACATTTTTTTTTCCTTAAAGGAAGTGTTTTTTTTTCTGTCTGCATTGTATATCCAATGTTGGGGTCAGCAGTAATGATTTGGAATTCATCTGAGTTAATTACAATTACTGTGGTTGCAGTATTATTGTTGTTTTTATGGGTGTTCTTGGTCTGACCAGTCTTTTATTTGATTATTTCAGAGCTGAGACCTACTGACAGGGAGGAACCCATTTGGAAGATTTTAACTTTGACTCAGAAGCCAGTGACATGAGTTCTACAGACGAGGTGAGATCAAGCTCTTAAAATAACTCTTTGGTCTGTATGCCAATGGCTGGTAAACTGGAAAAAAAAATCACGGTCCAAAATAAACTGAACACTAATAAACACTACTGACGGGTGAAATGAAAATCATTGATTTTCATGAAATCATGAAAAATTGATTTGGTTGCAATTTGTAACGGAGCTCAAATGTGTTTTTCATTCCTGAAAATTTCATGTGGCTGTCAACTGTACTTGTTATGAGGGCTCAAAAATGCTAGAAAAAGTCATCAAATTAAAACATGAAATTTTGACCTACGACAAGGACCTGTAACTTCAGAAATACTCATAGTATGAAGGTCAAATCTTCCACAGCTACATTAAATATACGGATGTTATTGTACTTTATTGATGTTCTGTTTCCAGGGTAGATATTAAATACTATTCAATATTTTTCAACAAAACTTTCTACACACACCAACCAAGTACCAAGTGGTTCTATAGTTATGTAAGGACTCTTATCACTTGTGTTGTTATTTCCATGGTTACAAGTTGAACTTAATTCAGTGAGTGGGATTTGTCTCAGATGAGGGTTTATGGAGCGTAACTCAATGTTATTCTTTCACAAAACTTCACGTACACATCTTCCATGTACTGGAGACTTGTCTTTTGATATCTTGGGATTTTGTTTCTCTGAATTGCAATAAACAGGGACAACTTAAACAACTTCTTTCAAACTGCCTTTCTTCAATGAAAAAGCATTGATATAATTTATTTTAAATGTAATTATTTTTGCTTTTCTTGAAAGCATAGCTTTACAAGACTGTAAAATTCCAATTATTTTTAAAAACTGTGCTATAGTTGAGTTTGTGAAATTTCTGATGAATAAATAACATTTATAGCTTAACTCACACCCTGTGATTTTTGTGCTTGCCCAGTAAGGTTAATTCTGTTAAGTTCCATTGCATGGCTTGATCAAGTCCTCCACTGACCTTTTTTCTCTCTCTGTTTTTATCACTTGCAGCAGACAGACACAGGCAGGAGCAGGCCTCACCAGTGTCAGAAGTGTTGGAAGTCTTTCAGTCGGATCTGTAGTCTAAGAAGACATGCACTCACTCACACTGAAGAGACCAGTTACCAGTGTGTGAGGAATATCTGCAACCAAGGTGTAAACAGGAAACACCTGCATGGTCACAATGGACCATACCAGTGTGACCAGTGTGAAAAGACTTTCATTTACTTTAGCATTTACAAGATACATATGCGTGTCCATACAGGAGAAAAACCATACTGCTGTGACAAGTGTCCAAAGAGTTTTAGTTTTCTAAGTTCATACAAGCGACACCAGCTTAGCCACAGTGGAGAAAAGCCATACCAGTGTGACTTTTGTGGAAAGAGCTTCACTCAGTCGGGCCATTTCAGTCTTCATCTGCGTAACCACACTGGAGAAAAACCACACAAGTGTGACCAATGTGACAAGACATTTAGTGACTTGGGTAGTTACAAGATACACCTGCGTGTCCACACAGGAGAGAAACCATACTGCTGCGATCAGTGTGGGAAAGGTTTCTCGCAGTTAGGTAATTATAAATCACATATGCGTATCCACACTGGAGAAAAACCATTTCGCTGTGAATTATGTGAGAAAAGCTTTTCTATTTCGAAGACGTACAAGCAACATTTGTATACCCATACTGGAGAGAAACCGTACCAGTGTAAAGAATGTGGGAAAGGTTTTGGACGGTTAAGCAACTACATGCGCCACCTTCGTATTCACACTGGTGAGCAGCCATACAGCTGTGATCAATGTGGCAAATGTTTCAATAGTTCATACAGTTACAGCAGACACTTGCGTGTCCACACCGGAGAGAAACCATACTGGTGTTCACAATGTAAAAGACTGTTTACCCGATCACAGTCGTTGAAGAAACACCGCTGTGTTCAAATAGACGAAGAGAGTTTGACTCTTTCTAACGAAGCTCAACTGAGCTGCTCGCCAACAGAGCCAACAAATGACAACCAATAAAATAAACTAGAGTTTATGTTCATGGTAATGACGGAACATGTCACCCTAGTCTAAGAGTGTGACTCATTGATGTGTTTTTTTCCCCGTTGTCAGGCAGCAATGGAACTCAACACAATAATTGTTTTTGTTACATACGTCTGTTTTGGTCTTTTCATTGGACTTTTCGACATTACTAAAAATGTAGAATATATCACCAGAGTTATTCTTTAATGATTTCCAGGTGTCTGTAAAACTATGGAGCTCAGACCAGAAGGCTGAGGGTCTTTGCCATTTTTCAACCAGTCACAGGTGCCCATAAGACAACTGATCAGGATTCTGTGCACTCATTAAAATATCACTTTCAGCATCACAGAGCAACTAACACTTGTCCACTTGAAAGGATTCAAGCCAGAGGAATATAACTTTGCTTTCATGGTAATTCAGAATTAATTTCAAATGTAAATATAAACAATGTTTATTTAAAAGCATTTGTTTTTTTAATTTAAGTGTGGTCATTGATATGTGGAAAGATATTTATTTGTTAATTCTCAATAATTGTTTCTACAAAATTATACAGTGTACCATAAAAAAATTGAAATTGATGTAAGTGTAAAATAATGTTAATCATCTTGATAAGTTTGTTATTTGGTCCAACCCACCACATTTGATTTTATTATAGCTGTGTTTATTTTACATTACTATGTAGATCTTTTTTGTTTGTTTGTTTTTTAATAAAGATTGTTGTCAGTAAAGGTTTTTCCAAAATGTATCTTTGCATTACCACCAGGCGCAGGTAAAAACAAGTTAGCACGCCAGAGATGCTCACAAGTCATTTTTTTGCAAGTCTAAGTCAATTTTCAAGTCTTGCAGCACTTCAAGTCATATGTCTCTTCTGCTTGTAATGGGTGTTTTATAATCTGTTGCATGCCATCTAGTCAGAACACTACATGGCTATTTCTAAGGAATTTGGAAGCAGGTACTGAATTATCATAGCATTATCACAGCTGCTATATCTTTTAGTGTATCGCATGCAATCACTTTAAACAGGCTATTGTAATTCTTTGGCCTTGTGCACCAGATGCATATGATATTGTATGATATATGATAAGAATTCAAGAGCCTGGAAGAGAACCCTGAAGGCTGGTCCCTGTCACCATTTTTAATGATTCAATGATTATCTTTAATAAATCAGAGTCTGTACAAAAACTACGAAGTACTTTAACTGTGTAGTTTTTGAGTTATACATCAAATTCTCTCTAGACTGCCTTCTTGCCTAATTTCTATTTGTGATGTAAGCAGTTGATGAAACAAATATTTTTGGACTTAGTGCTTCGTAGACTACATGTACATATAAAGTGCTTTTATTGTGTAGTTACTGAGTAATACTCCATTGATGTAGCTTTTAGACAGCAAAAATAAGCAAACAAACACTATGAAGTACTTTTACCATATATTTTTTGAGTAATCCCATATCAAAGCTGCCTTCAGACATCAAATATAAGACTATTTGCATAACTAATGTGGTATAACACATTTCATTCTCTAAACTACAGCCACAAATACAGTGCCTGGATCAAGGCCTCCCACAGCTGATTGGGTGAGAGTCACGATTTCTCTCCCTGCGGTCAAATGACAATACAATTAAATGTATGATATTATTCCAATAAAATAACTTGAAACTTTCATTCATTCATTCATTTTCTGTAACCGGAGGAGTTGCAGAAAATGTAACAGGAGTGCTCTTCCTGCCTTGGGCTCTCCACACAGGCGTGTGGAAGGGTCAGGGAGGTCCCAGAACAGAACCATACCACCAAATATAAGTTATTGAAATATAAGTTACTGCATATATGTTACTGTATATAAATTAATGCCTCCTAATAAATTCCCCTATTTTTGACGAGAGTGGTCCTGACTGAAATGGAGCAAAGCGTTAGTTCAGGCATGCCACGGAGTCAAGCTCGGCTGTCATTCTCAGCTACGTCAGCTAATAGTGACTAATCTCTACGACAGCCCACAATCAGCTGATAGTTCAGCTGATTCCCTTCTATGCATCCAATTGGAAATTTTCATATAGGGCGAGTTACCTAAGCCGCTTTAGCCCGTCTCCCCTTTCTGCTTCCTCTGCCAGCCGTTTGGCAACCCACCTCCACCCCAGCTCCTCCTTTTCATGTTATGTCTGACTTAATCAATGTCTATGTCGTCATTGATGCAGGTTCTGTTCTAAACGGGGGTCTTTGCAGGCTGCTCTCCCTGCTTATAGCCTTTCCAGGATGGCTCATGGAAAGGCTATAACACACGCAGGCGAGTGGAAGGTCCCAGAACAGAACCATACCTCTAAATATAAGTTACTGCATCCTAATAAATTCACCTATTTTTGACAACATCTTTCGTGTTGGATGAGAGTCACACACTGAAAACATCCACACGTCAATATGCAGCTGTTGTGATAGCGCCACCTGCTTGCAACAGGAAGTGATAAATATCATTTGATTTACATTACATTTTTATATTGAGCATATCCTGAAACAAAGAATCACAAAGAAAAAAAAATCGTTAACAAACTTCTCATGTTGGATAAGAGTCCCGGTCTGACAATATTCAGCTACAGAGATAGCACCACCTGCCAGGGTGTAAGAGCCCTTCCAATGCTGCTTGCCACAGTAATGTTGTTTTTATTTATTTTTTATTATGATTACATATTTTCAGTTTCAATCAGAAACATTTTTGGTTAAAACAACATACTATATTTGCATATTATACAACACTATATTGCTTTATTTCTTCTTTTATCATACATGCTTGTACCCTTCGATGAGAAGGTCATTTTAACGTTCTAAGAATGATGAAAGAACATAAGTTTGTTGTTTCAATTATTTATTGAATTGTTCTACACATCATTCATTCTATGCATAGTCTTATATTTATTTTGTAATCTCTTATTAAGTTATTATTGGTAATTTTGGAGTTCTATACATTTAACATAAACCAGTAATCCCAGCAAAAGCATTGATGTCTAATGGACAGCATATGAGTAGTGTTGTACCCACAAGCGGTGTTGAGGTTACACCAAGAACATTAAGTGAAATGTCCTGTTTTAGACAGACAATCACACATGCAAGTGCGTATGTAATGCCTGGCTTAAAGTGGCCCCAAACCTTTGTAGTTGTGGCAATTTACAGTTACTCCCAGAGATCCCAATAGTCTCTGCAGCTTAGCAAACATAGCTCTGCAATGCTGGAAATCCTGATTTTAACCAGTACTTAAGCTTATGGATTTTCTACGGTACGCAACATCAGTATGGTGACACATTACAGGATAAAAAGTGATTCATTTTCAACCTAGTCTCCTCCTTTCCCTCTCACAGATACACAGACCAGTAGACGACATTGAAGAAGAAGAAGGAGAATGGGAAGAGGGCTCTTGCATATAGGTCAATGCGCTTGGCAGCAGCAGGTATGACAGGTTTGGGTGGTGGGGGTTTCTTGTTGGCTTTGTTCTGGTACTTGTGGGCCCCTGTTACTTCGATGGGTTTACCATAACAGTCAAAGTTAGAAAGTTCAAAGTCTCGAGGTAAAGATCCCACAATGCTGAAGTCATTGGAGCGGAGGTCCGACTTGGAGGTGCAAACTTTCTTACAACGAGTTTCAACCACCTGGTAAAAAACAGAGACTGAATGAAGTTTTTTGATATTGTCATTCATTTTGCTGTGTTAGGAAAGAGCTTTAAAAAAAAAAAAAACAGCAGTTATTTCTTACAGCTTTCTGGTATGGTCCAGGAAAGCATAATGGGGTTGAGCGACAACTAGGCTGAAACAAGTACGAGGTATAAAAAATGGTGTTAAATCCTCATTGGATACTTGATACTTGTGGAGTCTATGCCTCGACGGGTCAGAGCTAATTTTGGTACAAAAGGAAGACCTACACAATATTATTAAGGTTATAATGTCATGATTGATGTGTCCATTTGATGCCAATGAATTATACAACACAATCGAAGTGACAGAAATGCTGGTCCATATGTCCAACTTGTGTTTACCTGCAGAGTGTTGATATGTAAAGGTGTTCCACCTGTCCCATTCACTGTATTGGTAGTTTTATTTGATGACTTCTTCTCTTCTTTCTCTTTCAAAGCATTTTCCTTCGTGGCCATTTTGGCTTTCTCTTCTTCAATCAGTTTGGGACTGTTAAGTATCACCTACAGAGCATGAGAGAGGGAAAACATATAGAAAGAGACAGAAGGAGAGAGTGGAAAACAGAGAGGAGGAGACAGAGAGACACAATGAATTTAGTGGATTTAATTGACACTCCTTTCTGCTGTAAATGCAATGTACAGAAATATACATATTATTTCCCTTTGAAGCAATTTATTCAGACCAACTTAGCTTTAAGTATTTATGTAAAAGCTGTGTCAATATTCCTTCAGTATCAGCATAAATTCATTTATAAAGTAATATACAGTACATGTATTAATAATATATCATGCTTGACTTAATGCAGGGACAATACATAAACAGGGTTGAGAGGATTACTTTAAAAATGTATCCCTCTTAAAAAATTATTCAGTAACCTAATCCAATTACTACAATATCAAGGTAATCTAATTTTTATTATTTTCCCTTATTTTTGGTTTGCCTCAAAACCATTTATGCACATAAATACAAGAGAAGAGAAATATCAACAGTATAACATAAGAAAATGGGAAACATTTTTTTTAAAATAAAAAAATCCTGTTATCTGTGCTCAGTAGTTTTAAAGAAAATCCTGCTTTTTGTTAAGCAAATTCAGGCAGAAGCCTATAAATGGTACACAACACATGGCCACAAAGTACAGTTTTAGAAAGCAAATTTTAAAAACTGCTACTTTACAAGGCAAACAGAAAATGCTCCGTTTTAGTGTAATACACAGATTAAGAGCACCCACTCAATTTTTTAACATATCTGGTGTCCACCTACTAAATTTAAAAAAAGAACAAACAAATGAAAGAAAATGGAAACTATAAAATAAATTCAGGCCGCTGGCATATAGTGTTTGGTATCTACAGATATTCAATAACTTGTCTCTTATAAAGCACATTTTACATGGGTGATGTCCTGTGCTGAGTTTGCACAATAAAATGATGGTCTGTATGAAGTCAAAAACTTTCATGTATTTTTTTTCTTTCTGAACTTGGGCTGTTTGGCACACAGAACTTTGATTTTTCATTTTCATAGAAAAATATTTGTGGGATAAAACTCATGTCACTAACTAGTAAATCATTAAAAGTATTACGTGTGGTGAATTAAACTAATACGTTCAACTGTTATCCAGTAAAATGAGTGATTTAACTGTGGGGAGTTGCCAGGCACTGCATGCATGTCACATTCTCATTAGGGGCTGAGTCCCCATGAAGGTCTGATCTTAGAATCGCCCCTGTCTCTGCTCCAAAGCAGAAAACAGCAGTGTAGAGTTATTATCATGAATGTATTTTTCTGTGCTTCCAATTGTCAACTTAAGACTTTTAATTTCACTCTATTTCAATCTTACTGTTAGCTCCTTCTGATTGTATGAAGCGTGTTTAACCCTCTGAGCTTCAACTGTTATCCATCATTTGTCGGCAGAAAGTTTGATCACGGCTGTAGTTGATGCTAATGAGCTTAAGTTAAATTAAACAGTATCATGCTGGAGTTACCATACCATTGGAAAGTGACATAGTAGCCCCTACATTTACTGCTCCAATCAAATAATTTTTATTTCTCCTTCTTGTCCTCTGTTTTCCCCTTCTCCTCATATGCCTGTCTGTCTCTCCCCTGTTGATGCATGTGTTGTTTGTGTGTCTCCAGGGCAATGCTCGCCGATCCATTCTCCTGCTCACTTCCACCTCCGCCTTTATTGCACACCTGCAAGCAATCACCTCTATACCCAGTGATTCCACCTGCTATGCTCTGGAGATTTGTCTCTTCACTGTGAGTCTGTCATTCAGTGAAGATATCGCCTGCCTGTTCCGCTCTCAGCCCAGCCTGCCTAGTCTCAGTAGTTCACTGGATTCATCTGTGCACATTTTTGCAATAAACCTCTGTTAACCTTTTTTCATCTCATCTCTGTGTGCTGAGTTCAGCAACTTCATATTTGAAGTAGGACCAACAAATAAAGTGGTGCCCTGGTCTGTCTTTAACACTGATAAATAACATAAAGGTCACATCCAACTTTGTTGCCTATTCATCTTTGAGACCTTTCTCAGATCATAATATTAGACTAAATAGTTGATTGCAATGAAGTCCTGACCTTTGTGAGAGGACCTCTACCGGAAAATCTCAGGCTGAATGTCAAAGCGGAATATAACAGTAAGTTTTTATATGCAAAAAAGCTATTTTAAAATAAATATGAGGGAGTAACAAAATACAACAAATTAGTACTAATCTTCCATGTTTGTCACTTTCATGTTACACATGAAACACTGAAAGCACACAAAACAGTTTATGTAGATTTAAGATTTATTGTCTGAAAGCAAAGGTCACACAATATTTGAAACATAATTATTCAGTTAACCAACTGGTCTAACAGTCCTGATTAATTTTGGTTTAAAAATAGGCCATATATAATTTAAAAAAAATACTTTTTACAAACAGCAAATTATGTCAGTACGGATCTACAGAAACAGTATTACTAAAAATAGTATGGTCATAAAAGTAGCACCTATTACCTATTATTTATACAGTCAAACCTGTCTAAGAAGACCACTCAAGGGACTGAAGAAAAGTGGCCACAAAACAGACACATAACAGTTTCATAGTTAAAGTACTTGACTTACTGGTTATACTCCCTTGAACATGTGTACGTAGGTAACCCAGGGACCTCTTCAAAGATTGAAGAGGATAAAGAATGCAATTCCATTACTTAATCCTATAGGCTCATGCCAGTAAAGGAATTGTACAGAAGGTACCTAATAAAGAAGATGGCCAAACCCAACAAGGATATGGTGTACTTGGGGCGGCAGATAAGAAAGACAGAAGTTGAAATTGAATTACTCGAACACCAGTTAGAGGTGGGTGCAGGGTCACAGGTGAATCATGGTCATTATTGGAACAATGTAAAATACTAATTGCTAATTTTGTATTTGTAGGAAATAAAGAAGACAAAATTGTGTGATTTACTTGTCTTTATTTTACTACTGCTGTGGGTGTTGTGTAATTTTTAGAGAGATTGTGGCAAATGATGTCTCTGACCGCTCTTTCATCTCAGTCATTTGCAGGGTGAATAGGATGGTCTTCTTCAGGGTTCATTTGTAGGGTGGGGTGTTGCTCTCCTTTAATAGTGGCAATATTATGAAGAACAACACGTCACCATAATATCACATGGCCTCTCTGGGGTGAGTTTGTGCATATATTGGAACCGGGCTTTGAGTATGCCTATTGTCATCTGAACCCAGGCTCTAGTCCTGCAGAGGGCCACATTAAAACGTTGTTTTGTTCAGCATCATCAGGCTGGCATGGGTACCCTCTGTCGCCAAGAAGGTGGCCATCAAACTCTCCTTAAATTATATAGTAGATATATTTAGAGAGTAACAGAGGGGCAAGGGATGTACCATGTGAAATCTGTTGCTGAGGTTACACTCATGAAACATTGGTGATGTCACTGAGCCGGGCCATTTGGCTTCAACATTGGTAATTATATGTGCTGCATCACATATGATCTTGACAGAGCAGAGAATGAAACACATTAGTTGCAAGATATATCTGTAAAATACACACACACACATATATATATATATATATATATATATATATATATATATATATATACACTAAGCAACTTTAAAAACGCATATTTTGATGAACCCATTATTTTCCTTTCACTTGCCCTAATCTATTTAAACTAACAAACATGTGATACATAGAAATGACTTTTTTTAAGTAGGCTACTCAGAACCAAAACATGTTAAATCATGCATTACCATCAATTAATAATAACATAGCCATAACAGTCATTGGTGCATTTTAGAGTGAATGATGGTGGTGGTATAATTTTTTTTGCGCATGATTGTACACACCTGGTCAAGGCAATAAAAACTCGGGCAAAATTAATATCCTACAGAAACAACCGATGATACCACAAAACTTACCTGACCACGCAATAGGTATGCTGATGATGCTGATGGCCCGAACGGGGCAGACACGTGTAGCACAGATGTTATAGATGTTATGGCATATTGCACAGTGGAGGCAGATCACATTTAGTGACAAGTCCAGACTTAACTTGCACAGAACTGATCGATGTAGGCGTGTGTATCGTCGTCATGGGGAACACTATCCTGCCGCATACATCCAGGAAGTGGACCATTTTGGTGGTGTTGTCATGATATGGGAAGCCATTGCTAATGGATGACTGTCAGACCTTGTCCACATCCATGGTACACTGAGAGCTATCTGTTACCGAGATACGATCCTAGCTCCACATGTCATTCCCAGGATACAGCAATCAGGCAACACCGTCATGCATGACAATGCCAGACCACATGTGGCTCATGTCTGTCAGGAGTAGCCTACCTGGACCAGAACAATGTCCTTCCTTGGCCAGCATATTCACCAGATCTCAACCCAAGAGAGCATCTGTGGGATGTTATGGATCGCTGGGTGAGACGCAGAGATCCTCCTCCAGCAACACATGCACAACTTGTCACAGCACTGCAGGAAGAATGGCATGCCATCCCACAAATGCAACATCAATGCAGCCTATCACATTGATGAACCCTACAAAATAAAATCCCAGTCTGAGATTGCAGCGTAATGCCATTAACAGAATATAATTTAAGATATTGTCATCATCTTCAACAGAATGATTTCTACATCAGTCACCTGCAGTCCTGTAGAACTCCTCTTTTATGGTCCAGAGAGGTCCTGATGTTGTAAAGGAAGATCCCGTTTGGAAAAAAAAAAAAAAAAAATGGAGAGCAACGTAAAGACTTTGCTGGGATGTGAGAGCATGTCCCCTATGTGTGATGATGGAGATGTATGGCTTAATGTTCAGATAATTGATGGAATTTGAATAAAAACGATATCTACGATCTTCGATCACGTATTCATCAATCTTGAGTTTAATTTACCTCGCGTTCTGGAACGGAAAACCCAGAGTTTCCCTCATCTCAGAGTCAACAAACTCAGAGTTTCAACTTAACCCACTTCCTGGAATACCCTCCTGGTTGCTTGTGTAGGTAACCGGCAGTGACGAGACTTAAATGTTTTTAAAACATTGTGGACAGACCGACTTACCAATGATCAGTGGCTTCTTCTTACCTCCTGCTATGTTTGCGTACAACATGATGGTTAGACGATCTTTTGCCTACTTTCCCCTGCTACATCGTTTGTATTTATCAAAAAATGTCTTCGTTGAGTTTCAGAAAAAGAGTCCAGACTAGTCCATGTTGTAGATATCCTCTGAAGAGCACCTGACTGTGATTTTGTGGATTTGTGTTAGCACCAATGTTATGGCATTTCTTGAGACTCTCCAGCCAGCCATTGGAAACTTTGAAGTTGTTTACACCGAGGTCTTTGGCGACTTCAAGGCCTGTCGCTGTAACATTGGTCCATTGCACGGCACAACTCGGGATGTTGTGTCGCAGAAAAACTCCAAGCAGAGTTGTCTGAGTTCCTGGTTTCCCGTGAGGGCCTTTCTCTTCTTGCTCCTTGGAGCATTGTTCTCGTGGTCATCCAAGTACTCTCTCCTTCTCTTGAGAATTTAAATGACTGAATGTTGCCAGGAAAAGTCCTACTTTATCGCTGAACAAGATAACTGCCTGCCTGCAGTCGTTATCACCAGTGGCTGGTTGCCTGCGGTCACGTTGGACGGATGGGCGCCTTACACAGGAAACTGAATGCTTATGTTATGGGGAGTAAAATGGGACTGTGAAAAAGCGGTCATTGTGAGCAAGGGGTTGTTTTATTGAGGTGGTCGGTAGGCCAGGTTTGACTGTAGTAACACCCATTTATTACCTAATATTTATAGTAACACCTATTTCCTAATATTAATTGTAACACCTATTATTGTGACTCCTGACACTCCCTGACACTCGATATGTGGTGTCCTGATGTTAACTGAACCTGCACACATAACTGGTGATCACTTCCTGGTTCTTTGGACTAGCAAACTTGTTAGAGAGATCCTCAGGGATGGGGATCCTCAACACCTCATCCACATATGGGGCAGGATCCTGGAATACCTTCTTAAAGATGAGGCCCAATTGTTCATCAACATAATCTGTGATACAAAAATGAACAGGATTAAGTTCTGCTCATACTAGCAGCGACACAAACAGTTTCATATATACCTAACACTG
Organism: Chaunax sp. Z400; assembly: GCA_037577475.1. Lineage (NCBI taxonomy): Eukaryota > Metazoa > Chordata > Actinopteri > Lophiiformes > Chaunacidae > Chaunax > Chaunax sp. Z400. Next base: position 16,889,022 of record CM075191.1, on the reverse strand, counting down.
ACACTGCAAACTGGGACAGTTTACCAAGCTAGTGGAGGATGTAAAGCCCGTTTTCCCCTCGGTGATTCACGGCTAGTCAGATAACTTTACTTCTTCTTCTTTACTTCTGAATCAATAAAATCAAAAGACTCAGGAGACATCCACACCCATCCTCTCACTTTATCGTCAGGTTATTTGAAGGTTTGATAAGATGAAGTTCATCTTACAAACATTCAATTAACAGAGCAGACGCCATATCAATCAAGCCAATAACTTTAAATGTACATTTATATTTACCTCAGCTGTTAGCATTACCTTGTACTAAATTTGTTTCACACAAAATTTGACACAGAATTTATTTTAAATACTTACATTTTCCTCTTCTGCAGATTCACCATGGACTGTTGGTATGGATCACTCTTTTAGGAAAAGTTTGTTGGCCAGTCCCGCGTTGTGCTGACTCAGTGGTTACCACACACATGCTGAGATATTTCCATCAAAAATAAATTGCATCCACTCAGATCAAATGTCCCCTGTGGCTGGGGGTAATGCATTGTACTAGTCTGTTCAGGCAGCAGCAGAGAAGTTTCCAAGCTTAGCAATCTGGCCCTTAAGCCAGTTTGCAGCTGAGGCTTGCAAGAAAAACATGTTGGAATCCACATAGTTCTCATGCCTTGGGTGGAGATACTCAGGTGAGGGTAGATATATTCTGGAAATGGAACTGATTTTCTAGACAGACACGGGCACTAAGTCTGTTTAGCTTGCCAAATCAATTTCTGATCCAGGCAGCTCACAAAAAACTCACTGGGTTGCCTCATTTCATAGTTTGTGGGTGGTAGACACTCCAGATACCCAAATATATGTGTACAAACACTGAAAAGGTGAGTTTTTTCATAATATGTCCCCTTTAAAAATGTAAAGGTGACCAGTGTAGAGATGCTTTAAAAGGAGTAATGTTGACTCTTCTATTACATTTTGTGGGTAATCTAACTGCAGCATTTTGAAGCTGTTGAATTGTGGCCAGGTTGCATTGTTTGAGACAGGAATTGAGCGAGTTGTGGTGTAAGCGGGATGTGATGAACGTGTGGATGTACAGTAAGTTTCCAGATCCTTAGAGGATGAGAAGATGTCATTTTCGACATATTTGGAAGTTGCAGAAAACACAACTGATTTGTTTTCAACCATGTTTTGCACAAGATATTACAAGTCATTTTTATATAGATATGGTTTCCTGTTACTTCAACATTCCAGAAAAATGTTTTTATTTCTATTATGATTACTACGAATCATTTGTAACCTCACTTTGCCACTCGAAAGGTTTCACTGTGTTTTTTTGTGGCCTTAGCCCCACTCTCTATTTACTGTACCATTCAGCTGACATTTCTCACACCACGTAATGCATGTCATACTGTATTTGTACATTTGAAGAAAATTAATTATTTTTGGCAAATTATTTGCTTGAAACAAAATAAATAACACCAAAAAGTCTAGATCTCCCGATGTTGAATAAAGCATTGCTTGAAGTTGCTTTCTTCATATTCTCAGGCTCTTTGCCCAAGGTGATGGACATGCACTTTAAATGTGACATGTACTGTGAATGTTAAGTTGTACATAAACCTGTGTGTGTATATGTAACAACTGACCTGCACCACAGCGTATTCCACCAATGATGAAAATCCAAAAAGCAAACAGGCAATAAGCCAAATATCAATGGCCTTTACATAGGAAACCTTTGGTAGCTCTGATGCCAAGGACATACTCTCACTGGACAAAGAGAGTACTGATAAAATACCTAGAAACACACAGATGTTAACACATTAATTTTACAATGTGTGAATGATCATTTCCAGAAAAGTAACATTTAAATCTACATAGGGCAAAAGAAAAACAGAGACAAAAAAGTGGCCGGTTAGTAGCAGTCATGCGCTTGCTGTAATAATTTCAATTATCACAATTTACCATACATGAAAAACTAAATGATATTCCTCTGCATCTTACTGTATGGTCATTTCATTTTCCTGCCATAAAACAAAGGCGAAGTGCAGTATCTGCCATAACATAGACTTGGGGAGAGAGAAACGCCAAAAGCTTTTCTCAATTTGGCATTTTTGCAGACAATGCATTAAAATGCATTCTAATGGAGAGTCTTAAAAGTTCAGCAGTTCTTAATCTGCTGTTAAGACCAGTGTCAATAATGTGTGTAATAACATACAACAGTACAAGATTACATTCGTTTGACACGCTTTTGCCGTGAGACTCGCGCATATCAAGCAAATCACATGCCCACACGCCACACCTTGTATTACTCATGCTGAAAATCCTGCAATAAGTCACACTGTATTGTTTAATTTGACATAATGCTTCATGCCCCTCACAGTATACGTGGTGAGTGGCACGGGAGATCCTTTCCGCACGACACACACGTACATGTGTCCTGCACTCATAACATCCAAGTTGGTGCAGACAGTCAAAGCTGGAGGAATCAGTTACTGCGAGCTGAATTCAAACGGTAGGCAACCACCTACAATAAAATACAGTACAACTTTAAAAAAATCTCTTATTTTCCTGTGGGCTATTTTACGCTGTGAGCTGGAAGTGTTGAGTGGATTTATGTTATAGTAGCTTTTCTAGAGACTGTCCCTCCTCTTTGATGTGAGGCAGAGCCTTTGGATTTCACCTTACGGACTGTTGTGTTATGTTTGGACTTTTGTTTTGGACTTTTGTTTTATTAAATCCTTGAACTGCACTCTGCTCCCGTGTTGTCTGCATTTTTTAGTCCTGCTTTTGTTGAACCCTGACAAGCAGCTTTTTGTAAAAATTAACACTTTAAATTTTCCAGATTAACCTCGAGTGTTAACCAATTAGTGTTGACAGCCCTAATTTTGACAAATGTCTACTTAAAATCTGAGAAAAATATTTTTTTTTATGTGTGCATAAAAAAGCCTTAAATATTTAACCTCACATTTGGAAAAATAGGGGCAAAAAAGTAATGTCTTTAGATTTTTGTTGCATGTTAAAAATGTATGTATTGTACTCACCCAATGGCACCCTTGCAGCTGAGGCATCAGGGTTGATCCAGAACGATAACCAAGACAATACAACAATCAACAGAGTTGGAGCATAAACCCCCATCAGGTAGAAACCCACCTGCCGACGCAAAGTAAAAATCACTTCCACACAGGTATAGTATCCTAGAAAAAGACAGAGAATGTGTCATTTGAATTAGTCAAAGATATTCTGGCAACATTTACAGAAGATACAAATATAATACATTGTGGCAGTTACTGACACTATGCTGAGTAGATTTAAGTTACTCAACATTTTCCCCAACAAAAATTTCTTAAAAAAATCTATTTTCAGTTTTGCACTTTGTAGACGGTCCCTGCATACTCCTCTGACAACCCGCTGTACATAGAGACCAATGCTATTTGTCCAGCCCCAGAGGATGGCTCCTTTTAATGAAAATGAGGTTGTAGCTGGTTGGCTTCCTTATTACGGCACAAGGCATTGTTTGTGCTTTGACAATGTTTTACAAAGTTTTTGATCCAAGAAGTTCGAATCTCTGAATATCTTCCCAACTTTACCAAAGTGGCAAATGGTTGGCTTTCAGCTGTCAATGTGTGCTTCACTATAGGCATAACATTAAACTGCAGTGTGGAGTGATTGTTGCTGATGGATTGTCGTATAAAAAGTGTGGCTAATGTTTGTGCAGGTCAGAGGGTAGTTGATTACTCAACACCATTCCATGTACAGTATAACTCACCAAGCCTGTTAGCAGGTAACAAGGTGTACTATAAATATACATTTGACATTCTAAGATGCAATGAACAGCTATGGTAGTAGTAGTAGATAGTAGTATTTTTTTTTTCATAATGCGGTTTTGATTTGGTTATATGTTATATTCATGCATAAGCTAGTGGCAGTGTTAATACTTTAATCATTATAGCATTAAAGCATTAATTGTTATATAATCAATGATTACTAACCTGTTCCCTGGTAGTACTTTGTGCAGTTTCCATATTTGATGTCCTCTTGTTTAATGTCGAACTGAGGGAGGGCAATCTCATCCATCTGAACTGGGTCAGACTGCCACATGAACACCAGATCACTGGTGGTATAGCCAACTAAAACATAAAATGAAAATATCCATGTATTAAACATGACTGAAGTTGTGTTACTGTGTCAGAGGATCCTGTGCAGCCATCAAATAATTATTCTGCTCCCCTAGGACCTGGACATTTTCCAATATAATTGCTGATGAAACCAAAGACCTTCAGAGGGCAGGTATCGCTTGCCATCCAATATTTGAGCTCTTTAGGCAGGATTGCTATTGTAATAAGTGTGAGTACTCACAGCTCTCCAGCTGCATCTTACACAGCTGTGTATCCATTGGGAAGAGCGTAAGATCCAATGGACAAGACAGCGTTACTGAGAGCCTGTAGACACAAAGAAATACACACACAAAAACAAAGGGTTCATTCAGTTAAAAAAAAAGAAAGAGTACAATCCAAGGATGATTCTTGATGAATTTTCAAAAAACAACAACATTTCTCATTTTCAACATTTTATATGTTGTCTTTGTGCTATTTTCAATCAAATATGGGGTTTCAATGTTTTGCAAATCACCACATTCTGTTTCTATTTACATTTTACACAGCGTCAAAACATTTTTGGAAATGGGGTTGTAAATGCATCACTTGTTTACTCCATTCAATATCTTTTCTTTGTATACGTCCTCCTGTTCAGAACCTCCAGGGATGTCCAATAATCTCCACATCATTTACAACCTTGTTTCCCCAAAAAGTTGGAACGCTGTGTAAAATGTAAATAGAAACAGACATGTTTTAATATGTGCGCACACGCGTACACACAGAAGAGGTTTTTGGTCCTTTAGAGTTTCCAAAAGAATAAAGTGAGCAAGAGCCCTCAGTTATCAGGCTACTCTCCTGTTAAACCATCTACCAGTCTTGGTTTGTGAGGAAGACATCCGCTCTACATTTAAGAGTAGGTTTAGGAGTATAGTTAAGTTATATGTTAAGGTCCTGGTGATTGTTTTTAAGATGATGTGTGCGTACCTCATACTGATTAAGACATCTCCATTCCTGAAGATGAAGAGCAGTATGTTGTCCTGTGTGACATCATGAAAGTTTGCGTTTTTCTCATTGGCAAAGAAAAGGTCTGGTTTCCACAAGCACTGAAACATGTTGGGGTCAACAGTCAGGGCCTCGCTCTTAAAGTCAGTAGGAAGTCGTAAACGAGGGTCATTCCATCTTTGACGAAGAAATATGTTCACTCTGTAGTCCTGTAGAGAGAGGCATTGTTTTATTAATTGCCACCAGGTCTACTGCTGGGTTTTTAACAGTGTTGGTCCAACCTTTTTAAATTATTGTGAATAACTCCCTGTCCACTGTTGTGTTCCCTCCTGCCATAAACATGCTGTGGTTCACCCACTTCATTTTTTATTGCTTTAACTGCCTGATTTTACTTTACTTGTCTTGAATTGTTTTCTCTTTTTTAATTCTGTTTTTTTTTTACCATGTAAAGCACTTGATACTGTAACTTTGCTTTGAAAAGTGCTATGTAAATAAACTTTGTTATTATTTATTATTATCTATGCCACTTCACATGCACCTTCGTTTTGAGCAACTAGCATTATTTGGACAGTTTGGAGTCACATGACTGAACATGACATGTTTTTCTTTAAAGGACAGCTCATGATTGCACATGTTGGGGAAAGTATTTATAAAATAACCCTACATTAGCAAGACTAAGGGGTATCTAGCAGTGGCTGTGCTATACAGACAGAAATTCAGAATTTGAAACTGAAGAAATTGCATTTATGGCGTGTGTGTATATGTCACCATTGTAGTCTCCTGGATGGACCCAAAGCTATTAATGAAGATGTTCACCCTGGACTCAACGGGGATACCTGAAACACAAAAACACACATAAGACAAACTTAAGGGAATATAAGACCAGTGTATTCTGCTCTTAAAAAGGGAAATTCCACATGCATGCAGTGAAGGTACAAGTGGTAGTAGCACTTGAAAGTGTCCCACTTTTCTACTGCTGTTAGGTTGCAGCAGGTTGCAGGTTTTTTGGGGCTAGTGTACACAGCCTCAAGTAATTCCCAGGGTGTCAAATACCTCTATATGAGACGTACTGGGGTTTAAATTCTCAAAATTGAACCCTTCTATGTCAGTATGAAACATGGATCACCATGTTTACTGGTGATGTCTAGTCACATGTCTGAATTGGGCACTGCTATGGGCTCTAGTGGATGCCATTACAGCCAATCAGAGTGTCTGATTCAGATGTTTAGTTTCGTTGCTTTGAAATGAGGGAATTGGAGAAATACAGAGCTCAAAGCAGAGAAGTCTCTGCTTCCAGACATGCCAGGTGCCCCTGTGTGTAATTATGGACAGAAACTATCATATATGTATAACATGTTTAGAGATATACATTGGAAGGAAAGAAATGACGGTTCCTGGAAAAAAACATCCACGGACACTGCCCATAATATTGGGTATTACTCGAAACGTCAAAAAACTTCAAAACATTTCTAGCACATCCCAAAACAAATGTGTGCAACCTTCTGTGTTGACATTTTCTTTTGTTTTTATCAATAAAATAAGACAAAATTCATGATGCGTTTTTGCTTCCTTTTGTTTTATGTTCTAATATCCCCTATAATAGTGTATAGAAGTGTTTATTGAGTGACACATATAGTTAGCTGAGGTTGTGCAGAATCTGAATCTGTGTAGCACTTCATGATACTGTAAAAAAAAAAGGCAACTTTATGAGGCAAAAAGCATTGGTAGGTAAAAAAGGAAAGGTCTCAAAGGGCTCAGTTACGCACACTTGAAAAATTGCGAACCTATCCTGTAATGGAAAATACATTGCGATTCTGAATAAGCTTACATAAATGCACAAGTTGACTTTCTGGGTACATGGAGTTTGGAGCATTACCTTGAAAGTTAGGCCTTATTCTTGGGTCATAACTGACCATCAGTCGGTTCAGGATGTTGGAGGTGGAATTAGCCGGAACCTGGGCCAAGTCTTCTGGGGACAACTGGCTGTCAAATACGATATCAAAAGAAATGAAAATAGTAAACATCAAATCTAAAACCAAGCATTTTTTCATATCCCTAAAAAAACTGGATGTCTGACAAGAAAATGTAATGAGTAGGCTGCAACATAGACTCAAGGGCATTCAACAAAATGTTTTCATAAACCTATTAGAAACATAACAAAGCACTAATATACTCTGAGCAAAATCTGACAAGCAGGCCCAAACCCTAACCACAGTGTATTCCAAAAAGGCAAGACCATCATCAATCAGTTATCATCAGGACTATGGCATAAAATAAACTATAAAATTTGTATTTCTAACTGTTTTGGTAAACACACATTTTAGGGTGCTTTAAGTGGGATATTTTCAAATTACAAGCATATATCTTCTAAATCTATCTAATTTCAGTGTTGCTACAACTGAAGACATTGGATGCAAAAAGTACCCTTTTTCAGTACACTTCAAGACAACTGTCGAGTTTCCTCAATTGCAGAGGGAAATGAACACACACAACACAAACCCATCCATCTATAGGCTCGAACCTATCCCAGCTGACATTGGGCAGGAGACAAGGTCTTGTCTAGCCTTGTCTCGTCCCCTGAAACAGAGTTTCAGGGGTAGTGGTTGAAATATTCCCCTAGTTGTAGATGGCGTTATAATAGATGTGACAAGGTTTTTGCTGGGACAATGCCATCCTCATCTGTGGTGATTTCTCTGATGTGGGCTGTGTCTTACCCTGTTTTACTGTTTTACACTGATATTAGAGGAGCTGTAACATGCAGCAACTTTGCTGCTGCTCTTAAGTTACCCAGTGAGCAAACCGTTGTCCATCCGCATTTGAGTCAGAATGAAAATCTTTTGAAAGATGTTATATTAACTTTATCCACATGGAACAGTAGATCCAAGTTGTGTATGCAGCTTAATCATCCTCATAACAGATTGGAAGAACAGCACCACCAAGTAAAAGAGTCCACTTTGCATCTGCACTGCAGCCTAATTGTCAAGGGTCATCTTTTCAATAGACAAAAGGCCATACTGGTAAAAAAAAACTTTCATTCTTAGTCGAATGGGAACGTCCAGAGGATGTTGCAGATGTCCGAAAATCAAATATTTTTGACGTGATCTGGACAATGGTTTGTTCACTGGGATAAATTTGGGCGTCATATGCCATCAAAGGGAGGAAATATGTGAAAATGCAGTGCAATGAACAAATCAGCCTTAAAGCAATGTTTTTAAGCTTTAGCTATTTAGCTAGAGACAGCAGACGTACACACAACTAGCAATATTTGTTATAAAGAAAATGTCTATAATACATATTTGAAACGGCAGTAAACTAATATAACCCAACGGTTATCTTCATTTCCAAAGAAAATACATTTGTGTTTTTCTTTTGTTGCCTCTGAAATATTCACCACAATCTTGCCGACGATTCATAAGGCATTCTGGCTGATATCTCCTACCCCTCCATTTGGAGTCTCCATTTGAGAAGGCTTCATTTGGAGGGCCATCTGAAGGGCTAGATGCCCACTACCCCTCAATCTTAATAAATATTATCATATATATAATAGTATCTTTTTTCAAAGTATATCTGCAGTTTTAATGAATGGGCAAGGGTTACCATGCGACACCTACGGTGCATGCCCTGTAAACTGGCACTGGCAATGTATGTAACTTCATCCAAATAACACAAACGACATATATAAAAACTGAGACTACATATTCCAACAATATGTCTTATCACTCTAAAACCAAAACTCACTGAACCAGCAAGCAAAGTATAGCAAAAATAAACTTCACACGAACAGAAATGATGTCTTACCTTTGCTGTCTTTTAATCCTAAATTATGTCCACATGCATAACGCCAGTTCTAACGAATGATTTAATGTCTCTGTGTCACATTAAATGATTTCTGATGGTCTCCTGCGCCTCCAATCTTTGAGATTCTGCCAAAAAATCTACTGAAACCTCTGTATCTTCGCTCTGCTTCACTTTATCAGCCTCAAACTTGACACAGATCATGTTCAGATGTTGTTGCTCGAGGTTCTAGGGAGTAACACAATGATTCATACTTAACCACAATAACTCTAAAATTATATGGGTGAAAATTAAATCTTTTTTGCTCTGTTACATCTTCATTTATTCTGACACAGTAATATCTATACTGATTCTTACAACTACACCAGAAATCTAACAAGTGTTACCTTTATTATGATACCAAGACTATAAATGGAAGCACAGGTAATCACTTCATATACTATACACTGTGAAATTACCAGTAAATTCAGGAATCCTATACCAATCCGTCTGTATGATTTAGTGTGTCTGTCACACTTCAAACTGAACAAATTTTCGACAGTTTTATTATGTACTGAAGTAGATTCACGACTTGTGCTGCTGCCTTCTTGGCCAGGTCACCCTTGTAAAAGAGATCTTTGATCTCAATGGGTTTTAATTTCCTGGTTAAATAAAGGTTAAATGAAATAAAATAAAATAAAATAATTCAGTTTGAAAATTACTGCTGAAAAATTGAGCTACGGCCCATGATTCAAATTTTGCATTTCGCACATAGTGTTGTTCATGTTTTCTTAAAATCTGCTGAAGATAGAAGAATGTGCTTCTCGGATAATCATCCAATAGTTGCACTCTTCCCTGCTTTATGTCAACAGTTACTAACATATACTACGGTATTTTTATTTGCATTTTACATATTTATCATCGTTGTCTCACTTCATCTTTCTACAAAAGTATGCACAAAACAAACATTAAGTGGTGGAAGATATTGATCATTCTATCCTCTTGTAATACTGCACCAAACAGCAATGCAAGGAAAAAGGGGCAGAAAGGAAAGATGAACAAGTGCCTGACCCCAGTACACTATGATGCACTGTGATGCAGTTACATGAAATACACCAAGGATCACAATCCCCCCCCGCCACAAAGGGTTATTTTAACAGTAGAAAAGCCATTAAATAGGTTAATCAAGCATCTGTCACTGTGACAATTGAGTGGTAGAACAACTTTGGTTTTGCATTTACTGATGTGATAAATATGAGGATTCTCATGCACTTTTAACAATAATGTAAAAGTAAAATTCCCCTGCCTGGTCTTGCTACCAGGTTTGGTGGCATTGCCATTGGGAACTAAGAATTAAATACAAGTACTAGCACAAAAATATCTTTTTAATGTGATATGGTGGGTTAACATAATAATGACCAACTGTGATGATAACGTTATAGCAATGGGTGATGATAACGTTATAGTAATGGCAAAATCTTGAGAAAGTGTGTATTTTGAGAAAAAGAGTATGTTTACTCACGATGGACAGACAACTTGCTTCCCTTTCTTTCCCTTCTTTGTGGATTTTCCTTCACCGGATGATGTCAGTTGCCAGCACGACAGCAGCAGCAGGAAGATCACCAGTTTCAAGCCAACCGTCATGGTGCCTAAAACAGAGTTAAATACATGCCTTCACACATGCTACATGTACAGCAAAATTCAACAATAACCTTAACAATGTTGCCAACTTATTGACTTAGATTTGGGGACTGTTAATCAGTGGTTTCCAAAAATTACCTAGTAAAAAATGTAGTAACTCTGTGCAGATTTTAACTCCTAAACTTGCCAGAGTCTGCCAAAGATGTGCTTTCATAGGGCTTTGACTTCGTTCAGTGAGTGAGGGAGGGCAGAAATCATCAGTCAATCATTCATCAACAACAACATTTTCTTTTATCTGTGACCATGCAAAACTGACAAAACTGATTCCTATTGTTTGTCAGGGGAAAATCCTCTCCTCTGCTTGTGCTCTTCAATTTATTTAACCTGACGATTTAATCCTGTGTGGCAGTGGGCTTTGGTTAGGGCTCAGTGGCAGGAGAGAGAGGGGGGGGGGGGGCGGTTCAAGGAACGGTGACATGGAGGGACATCTTAATTATCACGTCCTTCGTGTTGGACTGATTGCTCTCTCTCCCTTATCTGCAGTAGCATGCTGGACTTTAAGAGAGCTGGCTGGGACTGAGACACTCTGAGGAAAGCTGAGAAGCTTGAATTTCTGTTTATTAATTTTATGTTGGAAATACAAACTGTTGGCAAAGTCATCTGTGCTGTCATCCCTGGGACAAACCCACGATAGTGACAAGGTCTATTGTTACATACTGTTGTGCAGCAGGTACAGCATTGTGAGTGTGTCTAACATGCCAGGCCCACCCACTTGTACAACATTTATTTTTATCCTCTGCAACAAACGAAGTGAGGAGGGGGATAAAGGAATGGGTTGTCTGTCATGTTTTGTGTTCTCCTCAATATTTTGTCATGAAACTTTGTGTATGTATGTCCATGTGCTGGAGAGGTGCTTTTTGATATTTTGGGAATTTCAAGCATTTTATTTATTGATTTATTTATTTTGTTTTGAATATTTTGGCAGACATCATTTCCATCAATACTGAAACATGTTCACCAAAGCATACGGTATACTGGAACTACTCGTGAATTAAACATGACAATCATCAATATCCCAACACCACATGCTTGTTTTTACTGTGTATACTGATTTGTGAGAAAACATGCTCATATGAGCAACACTATGCACCAAAATCAAATTTCAAATCAAAGACCATAACTCAAGCAAAAACCATTTCCCATCAGCATTTTTTAGAGCTATATAACAAAACGTCATTCATTAACAGTTTTTCAGAAAACTTCTCACATAAAAAAAACTATTTCATTCAAGTGCCATAATAAGAATAATTGTACTTTTACTTAAGTAAAAATATTTTTTGGAAGTAACTGTCTAACCCGAACACATTAAAGCTCTTCACAAAATTTCATTCTCTTATCATTCAGCCATCAAGAGAAAACTTTTCAGTTTTTGAAGGGGTTTTTGAGAAAACGTATAACTTTACCCAGACACACACACACACACACACACACACACACACACACACATATGGATGGACTGAACCCATTCCTACATCCCAACCACAAAATGGGTAGGCATCTCGTAATCAATAAAGGCTTATCTTATCTTAGCAGTCTATTATCTTGGAATGACAAATGCACTCATCCAGTCTGGTGAGGTGGTCATGAAATGGAGTAGAATGGAGTAACCAATGCTTTATCTAGAAATGCAGTTTAAGGATTTGGATTAGGGTTAATGCTGGATTAATGCTAGGGTTAAATTGGGATTTGTCATTAGGTGTTGCAAAATCAAAGTGGGCTGACGATGCAATCCATTTGCTTTCTGTCTTTCGTTTCTTCCTTAGGCGATTGCAGTGGAGTTTGCTCCAGCTGGTCAGTTGAGCTTGCTGTGGGCAGTAATTTTCTCAAGGTGCACTGCACTTAACGCAATCCCTTGTGCTTCCTGAATGTTTTTCTATGAGCAGGGATCTTACACATTATCCATTTCAAAATTCCATACTTTTCCAGACTCAAATTTCCAGACTTCTCTGTAGATTTTTTTTCCTACCGTATTTGGTACAAATAGTACAAATTTCAGCACAAATAGTTGGATGTTTATTATGCAATTAATGGTATTTAAGTCAAACTGTTAAAATGTATGTTACATCCTGACTATGTAGATTGACATATAAGAAAGAAGAAGATCATTTTGTACACAGAGCTCAAGTTTTACAGAGAGTACAGCCAGCCAGGGTCTCCAAGGTCCTTAATCCTCATTCCTCTTCAGGGAGTGTGTGTGTGTGTGTGTGTGTGTGTGTGTGTGTGTGTGTGTGTGTGTGTGTGTGTGTGTGTGTGTGTGTGTGTGTGTGTGTGTGTGTGTGTGAGAGTGAATTTATGTCTGTGTGCTGGACACACACTTTTTTTATGAAGTAACATTTCATTATCACCTTCCTTAGCGATCATAAATTAGGACCCCAGGAAGACTAGCGGTCCTTAAATTGGCAGCTAATGGGGATCGTAATAAAACAATAAACAATAAATTAAAGGAATGCCGTAGACCTTAACACAGATAAGAACAAAGTGTCTAATCAATCTTAAAAAGAACACTCTGTCATTGACTTATTATTATCCTCAAACCCCACTTGCTCGCTAAAAATACACAGTGCTGTGTGAACCACCATGGGAATGTGAAGAACCAACACACACACACACACACACACAGACACACACACACACACACACACAGACACACACACACACACAAACAGTCATATACATTAGCTCACATATATAGACATATATAGTGTGACATATAGACACACTAACACACATACAAATATGGTAGGGTATTCTCGGTCATGGCAGCAATTTTTTATACCGCACAACACAAATGTACACGCACAGTCACATACAGATAGACACGCACACAAACATGTAGTGCTGCAACATCTTTGACAACAGCAAGGAGGAAAAACACGCAAAGTCCCTCACATAGAATGTATGGTCAGTAACGTGGGTCTCCCAGTCCCTCAAATTTGCAGAAAATAACTTTGTAGTGTTCTCTCTCTCCTGATTGGATAAAAAAAACAACAACATTCTGACCCATGTCACTGATGGCTGTCTGAATGTAGAGCTATTTAACATTTACTTCATTTGTTCATTTATTTAAATACCACTTACGGCACCGTAAACAGCTTCACATCCAACAATTGTGAACAGTTACACAACAGAATACTGACTGAATTGACATTATAGATGATAACACATGTCATATGACAATAGAGGGCAACGGCGTGTCAGTGTATTGTGGTGCAGCCTACATCACAAGATTATAATGTAAATATTGGCTCATGCATTTATTGTGCAAATTAGCAAAACTAACACACATGGTCAGTTCAACGTAATTCTCTTGATGATGTAAACATTTGAAGCTGTATTGCTCTAAGTCACAAAAATGGCAGCCCGGTCTTTTTTACTTAAACTGATAATTAGACTGAATAGCCTGGCCTCTTATTTCGCTTTGTCAAATCAGCTGCAGTGCAGGTAATTATTAGTAGTAGCCTAGTAATGCACCGACACCACAGGGTGGTGATATAACACCGCAAATTAAATGCCTTAGAACGACTTACTTTCTTTGACGATAGCTAACGACACCTTTGGAGGTGCAAACAACTCTAAAACCTAAAAATTTATCGTCTCAGCTTTCTTGACTTCCAGCTAACGTAGTTATTTTAAGGCTAATCTAATTAACTTTAGTTCAAATTCTTATAGTTCATCATTCAGCGTGGTGGCAGGCTCATTAATCTGTGTCAGTTTTGGTCTAGGTTGGGCCAAAAACACATACTGACACATGGTGTAGATGCTGCTACCTTAACCGTGAAACTAGCTCAACTCACTCCAATGAAGCTCGCTCTCACCAGCGGCCCTCACGCTCACTAAATATTTAGCTGAGCTGGCTGCAAGCTCAAAAAACCTTGAAACAGAGCGCAGATAGCTCAGTGGTTTAGGCGCATGCCCCGTGTACAAAGGCTGCGGCCCTCCCGCGGCTGCCATGGGTTCAATTCCCGCTCACTGCCCTTTGCTGCATGTCTACCCCCCACTCTCTCTCCCTATTGCCTGTCAGATTTCTTCAGCTTTCCAATCCCGTTAAAGAAAAAAATGCCCCCCAAAAAAAAAAGATGCTATGAAACATTCCACTTATATGATCAATATTTTTTTTTTAAATTCAGAAATTTACATTTTAGAAGCAGGGGTAATAGTCTGGAAGCACACATATTTTTCCATACCCCCTTTTCCTTTTCCCATAGTTTTCCAGACCTGGAAATTACCATAATCAAATTCCATACTTTTCCATACAGCATACCTGTCCAGGTCTCAGTCAAATGTCACATCTCTCTTTAGGTAAGATTGTGGTAAAAGTTGCTCAAAACTCCTAAGATACAGTACCAGTCAAAAATTTGGACACAGCTTCCCATTCAAGTGGATGGGAAGGTATGTCCAAACTATTGACTGGTACAGTATGTTTGTATGAATGTCCTTGTGCTCATTAGAGTATAATGTCAGACGATAAATGAGATCTTCTTTTCTGGAAAATAACCCAAAAGTTGTGATTTCAGTGCAGTGATTGACACCACCGTTTTGATCTCTTTTGTAAAGGTTCAAACTTCCATTTTGCATAAAAAAAAAACAAAAACCCCAACAACCTCTAAGCCAAGAGGACATTGTGCAGTACCATTTTATTAGCCCAGCTTGCCGAATCATGGTGAGAGAAACTAGTGGGATAGGGAGAGGCCAAGTGATAGTGTGTGAGGGGGAGGGGGGGAGGACTGCAGTGTTAAAATGTGATGACACAGCTCGCTGAAGCATTGTGATCAAACATGCTCGTGAACATATGTTGCTCTCTAACTGGCAGCGGGACAACTGTAATAACTCATTTCAATAAATATTCCCCACACGTCGCACCAATGACACACATGGGCATTAGGACATAGCAGCAGCAAGACACTCGCTCTACAAGGTTGTCCTCCAGTCTGAGGTGACAAGAACCGGTACCCCCCTGTTTAGCTGTCATTCGCTTTCACTAACACACACACACACACACACACACACACACACACGCGCACACACACATACATACCTTGTGTCCCATGACTCCAACTTCCAAAAACGCTAAAAGAAAGGAAAGGGAAATTGAATATTGCTTTGTTTCTTACCTCTAGTGCGTCAGATTATCAGAGCTGCTGCATTGCAAGGATCCAATGGTTTGTCACCGAGATGCTGTTCTGGCTACAGCCTCCCTGTAATTCGTTCTCTCTCTCTGCCTCTCTCTGCCTCTCTCTCTCTCCCTCTATGCTGTGCTGTGAGTGCTCATTTGTCTGCACTGCTCTTGCGTCCAATTCCAAGTTTTCTCTGCCTGCCTCGGGGGAAGCAGCACAGTTTTGTTTCTGTCTCACTGTTTTTAACACAAGCATTGATATTTCTTCCTTATTAGACTGCTTTTTTTTTTTTTTTTTTACAAATTGGTTAACCTATATGCAATGACACAACATATTAAACAATATTAGACTAAAGACAGATGGAGAATTGAAATTAATAAATAAAGAAAAATCAATGAAAACCTTTCTCAATTCCACACTGAGAGAGCTGTACATGATGTCAATGTGGGAGATTCAGTCCCCATAGCCCAATCAATTAATTCCTTATTTAAATATCATGCAATAGGGGAGACAGCTCCAGTCAAAATCTGATCCAGAGTGTGATGATACTGACATGTTGATAGTAATAAGAAGAAGAAGAAGAAGTCGAAAGAAGGAAGACAAGAATGAAACAGTAAGGAATCTCTGTCTGTCTTGTCTACAGTATCTAAATGTTTTATTATTCTCTCCGGAGCCACAATACTCCGACTTTCTAAATGCTTGTTCTTCGCCCACATGTTAACAGTCATTTTTGGCACCGCTCCTGTTATAGTATCATAACATTATAGCATTCGTCATCTAATGTCATATGGCTTTATATTTTCTGTTTACTTTAACAACCATGTATGAGTGAGAAAATGACTTTAACTTATTTACCGATTGAAAAAGAAATAAAAAAAAACTAATTTAAAAGGTCATATTTTCCTTTCCCAGGACTAATTCAAAAAATTTGATTTGCTTGTGATTATATCAAGTGCATATATGAAGTGTTGAAATAAATCAAAACTAAACCATTTTACGTTTTAGTTGAAGTATTTAAGTTAAAACACTGATGCACAGTACATTTATTAAACTACTCTATGTGTCACAGCAGATCATGGATTAAATTATTGATATATTAATGTCACATGTTTATGTCCAATGTTTTTGAGTAAATTATTTGTTGATAAAATTATGTGAAAATGATTGGATCCCCTGCCACGGGTGAAGAAAGACAGTAGTCATTTAGGTTGTCCCTGATAATTGCAATTCTTAGTTGCATATCTGAAAGCTCAGTTTTCAAATAAAAAAAAAATGAAATTATCAATATCATCCAATAGATTAATCTATAAAAGTCAATTCACTAGATGTTACATTACACTTACGCCTAGAGCCATGTAGAGAGAAGGATGGGTTAATCCTGTCTCTAATCGGCACTCATACCTCTTTGAGTTATAAGCACTTCGGATGAACTGTTCTCAAGAGAGATGGCTAAAGATATGATGGTGACTGAATGATTTTCAATTCCGTGCTTGATTTTACAATGAGCCAGTGCAGAGAGGCTAATAAGGGAGATAGGAGAAAGATACTCTTGTATTAGTTCTGGTCAGTACACACAGAGGAGCATTCTGGATCAGATGAAGAGTCTTTAGGGACTTAAAGGGACAGCCTGATTATTGGGAATACCAATAATCCAGCGTGGATTCGTTTTTCTGCATCTTTTTGAGACAGAATGTGCCAGATTTTCACAATGTTGCTCAGTTGGAAAAAAAAAGAAGTCACTGTGATTAGTTTTATGTTGGAGTTAAAAAGAAACATGTCTTGATAAAAGACAACTCACAGATTCCTCATGGTAATGCCATCTAGCGCAGCTATATCATTTGATTGTGTTTTTTTAGGGTTCAATACAGAAACTTCAGTTTTGTCTTGGCACACGCTGATACGTTGTAAAACAGCATAACCGACATTTTGATGTCCAAAGTCTGCACCGCAGTCATGGTTAAACTGTACATTACATCATTGTCATCTACATGGCCCAGATGGTTAGATGTGAAAGCTGAGAAAAAACAAGTGTTTTAATTTAAAGAAATTAAATCAAATGTATCTGATTTCATGAGCTTTAGAGATAACTGACTATCTCAGCCAAACATAATGGTTATAAATGTCATTCTTTATTTTATTATCAACATTAAGTCTCTCTGCATTGAATGGAGATAGGGCCTATAGATTGGCTTTCTGTCTCTGTATTGGTTTTCATGAAGAGCTGCAGGTTTAGGGAAAAGATAACTCATTTGTATGCATTATCTACTGTATGTGTATGATGATATTATGGCCATGCTCAACCAAAAACAAATACATCAATAAAATCCCCACAAAGACAAAACACATCCCCCCATTTCCCAAAAAAAAAGGAGAAAATGCAAACTCCACACAGAAAAGTCCCAGGTCCTCAGTGGGATTTGAACCCAGGACCTTCTTGCTGTGAGGCAACAGCACTACCCACTGCCCCCTATACAAGAACAGCTGATACTTAAACCTGGATGGATGTGAAATTACAACTGCGCAGGTCTCAACCTAGCAATGAGGGTTTGTGGCACTTAAAGCCGGGTACGAGATACAAAACAGTAATAATGAACAAGTTTGTCTATTACCACTGTACTGTACCTGTACTGTAGGTTGGAGGAAACGTATATATAAAAAAATACACTCACAGGAACGCACCCGTTAATTTGCAAATTCGCTTGTGTAGTTTCTGTTGAATGAAAATGACTCATTTTAGTTAACTTCTTTTAATGATTATCTTTATTTAATCAGTATAAAGACATGACAAAAACAAAGCAGGGTTTTTCTAAACCGGTTGGTCAAAATGCCAATCTAGCCTTAAATTTGGAGACCCATGTGAGAAGTAGGGCTACTGAACCTGTTTAGAAAGTAGTTGCACCTTATTCCCACAGGGGGATGTAGATTCTCATTCATCCAGACCATGATAATTCTTGAGGGTTGAATCTGAAGCAACTGGACTTTTTTTTTAACCCCACCAGCCAGTTAGAACTGAATTGAACTAAACAGAAGTCCAGTTGCTTCAGATTCAACCTTCAAGGAGACTGAAAATGTAAAAAAAAAAAATAAGCAAAATGAAAGAAAGCAATTTAGATGCACAACTTTAGGGCCTCTACAGACCATGTGTGAAATTTCAATTCTATCCGGCAGTTTTTGAGGATATATGGATGGACTATATTTGATGTCCACTTTAGCAGGAGCCTAAAAACAGAAGCATCATACATTTGTATGTTGACACGAAGCGAGTATACAACATTTTACACATCAGTAATTAGTGTGTCCCCCCCCCCCCATCAGCATTGATTACAGCAGTAACCCTGTTCGTCCTGGACCGGCACAACCTCTGGATGGTGGCCCACTGTTCAGTCAGAGCTGCCCAGTTTCTGATGAGTCTGTTGACTGTCTGTCGTACTCGCTCACTCAACCAACCCCACGGGTTTTTAAATTGGGTTTAGGTTCATCGCTGGCCAGTCAATAATTGTGTCGGCGTTCTCGCCCACAAACCGGGACACATGAAATGTCATTATCTCATCAATATCACACATCCTGCCTTACACAGAGGTGTATAACCAATTTGAATAAAACAACAAAATTGTACAAACACACCACTTACTTTTTGGCCCAATTTAATAACCTTTTTGTTTGTCACTTAATTTTAAACCTGCAATAAAGGCTCAGTACAAAGGCAGGCTTATCAAATACTGTTAAAACCCTTTGTAACTGCAGATTGACCAATTTCAAATATTTAACTTGTGAAGAATGAATAATAAACAATAAGGTCAAAGAAATGTTTATTGACTGTGCGTGGTTCTTACTGCCAGTCATCTTCCACTGTTAACAGTTTCTCTTAATGTTTTCCTCCTAACTGCACATGAAAAATCAACATCACACATTCAAAAGGAGACGGAGAGGACATAAGAGTCATGTCCACCAATGATGAGAGAATCTGGACCCTTAATCAGAGGGCGGGGAGGAGTTAGCTGGAGTTAGCTGTGGTGGTCGCATTAACCACATTCCTGGTCTGCAGGTATTTCTGGAATAGAACATAGAAGAACGCTGGATTAGACTGGAACATGCAGGCGTAACTGGGAACAACAAATGTTTGGAGATGTTGGTATCAAGTCGTTTGTTTCCCAAAGAAGTGAAGTTGCTACAATTATTTGGTACGCGTGCTTCAAGTCATGAAAATACACTTTCTTATCTCCAACATTAGCTACTTGCTAACAGCAATTCTATTTAGAGCCAAATAGCCATTACAAATCTCGGATTTCAGATATTATTATTAACTGTCTTTACAATAACAAACAGAAATCTCTATTCATTATTCATTAGAGGTGAGGGGGTGGTCTAAACAAACATAATTTTGGAACCACTGGTGTATGAAATGCTTTTTATTTTGGCATCAGATTCACCTTAGAATGTTTTTTTTCCATGAAAATCTCAAAAAAAATAAGACTGTAGAAAAATCTAAATCTAAAAATGCACAACTACTCATGTATGTCTGTATAGTTTTTATATTGTTTTTTTTTTGCTCCGGTCAAAAATGATGATGGAGGCAGATGTAATTTTATAATCAGGGGGATGAAAAGGCAGAATCTGAGGAATCGACTCACGGCTCTGCGAGAGCCTGACAGCTGACTGAAATGTCTGACATTGCAGTATTCCACCTGACTGTTCGGTCTAACGGTCAGGAGCAGCTGATCTGGCTGTGATCATTCCTTGCTGCTACCGTTCACTGCACAACAAGCGAGGCTCGTAGAGGCTGAAATTCAGGCAGACTCTAAAATATGTCGTAAAGCTCGATAGTCTGGTCAAAAACGGCCACAGATCGTAGAGAGTGCCCAGCTCTGGAGAAGAGAAGAAGGAATGAGAGTTTGTGTACGATGCTTACCTGTAGGCAGTCATAGTGTTTGAGGGTTTTGCAGTGGCTGATCTCTGCCTCTTTGGATCCAGTGAAGAACCTATTACATGCCTTACAGAGGAAACCTGTCTTTGGGACCAAGAACTCCATACCTGTAAACACACACACACCAAGGTCAACTCATCACACAATGTGACCATACAGTAGAAACATAGATGAACAAAAAGTGAGAACACAAAGAAAAAAAACAAACAACTTACCAACTGGGTTGCTGGGGTCAAAAGGAGGGAGGGAATGGTCTGTGTTCGTGGGAGTTTCTACCTCAATCTTATTCTTCACCTTCTCCTCCTCCTCAGTGCGCGATTGCTCTTCAGACCTCTCCTGCTTTTCTGTAAGAGACAGGCCTCTTTAAAATGTGGAACAGGAACTGATAGAAAAACACAACCTTGTGTACACATTAAATGGGACCTGAAGAGACAAACGCACCACTTCCCACTATAAAATAAACTTGATGGGAGAACGTGTGAATCTATATGTTAACTCTGGCCCATGCGTACGGACATTTTGGAGACACTGACAATGAGGTACTGAAGCCAGAATGTAAAATTATGCCATGTTGCACAATGTTGTCTATGGTCCACGTTTTATATGGACCACTGAGGCACTGCTGCCACCCAAACTAAATCAAATCAACCATACCTGTCTCCACAGCAGGAGCTCCCGTCTCTTTGTCCTCTTCATCCTGCTTCTTCTCGTGTTCCTCAATATTGCCTGTCACCACCACCGCCTCCTCCTCCTTAGACTGACTGTGGGTAATATCTTTCTCCTCTTTCTCCTCTTCCCCATCCTCTGCAGTCAGTGCCCTTCTTGCTGGGCTGTTTGAGTCATCATCTGCACCAGTAGCAGGTGTGGGAAATGCTTCTGAACAATGACAGATTTCAGATCATTATTAATCTCACCATTTGAAATTAAAAAGCAGTAAAAAAAAAAAGAAAAAAAAAAAGAAAAAAAGCAGAAATCTCGCCAAAAGATGGCGTTTCCTTCAGTTCATATGTGAGCTTGTACCCGTCTCTGGTGCTTCCGGCTGACATGTTGTCTCAGGTGTTTGGCTGGGGTAAGAGTCGGGTTGGGAAACCGGCGCGGGGGATGCTGCAGCAGTGAGGATCAAACCTGATGACACCACAGTTTCTGAAGTCTCATCAGTCGCCACAGCTTCATACTCTGATTGGTGCTCATTAGATTTTACCAGGAGTGCTGTGGTATCTGACATTATTGTTTCAGTAGAGACCTCCGTGGGTGTGTCCTAGATGCAAAAAAAAAAGGAGAGAGGATTATGATGTCATTACATTATGGAAACTAGAAAGCACACAGAGTGAAGGATTGAAGGATGTATCATATACTGCTGCCTTTGTTGTCATTTTTTAGGGGATGTCAGGGGGATAAGTCGTCTGCAGATGACCCTTGGTGGAGGTAATTTAAGCCTCAGTTACCCCGCTAACCCGGGTAGAGAAAATCTTATGTGATATATAGAAGTCAGTTGGAATCTTTGGAACGGATTCCAAATAGTTTGGAACTTTTTGTGTTTTTGTGTTTGGATCTTATGTGATATATAGAAGTCACAATGTACCCCTGGAGCATCCTTTCGGACAGAAGTAAGAGCGTCTTCCTCTGTGGTTTCCATCGGGAAAGAGGGAGAAGGAGAGCGAGGAAGGTCCATCACATCTCCCACTTCATCTACCGTCACAAAGTCACTCATGTTGAATGGGAAGTCATCCATCTCCTCCTCCTCCTGCACCTGACAGCATGACAGGACAACACCATGAGCTGAGGATCAGCGACAGTTTCAAAACTCTAACGCCTCAATGTTTTCTCACCATTTTGCGCTTCGCTTTAAACTTGTCATCCCTCCAATAGCTCTGCTTGTGTCCCTCCAACCTGTGAGTTGACCTCGGCCCTGAAAAACCTTTGCCGTATTCTCTCTTCCTCTCCCTTTCCCTCCTCTCCCACTGCCTTCTTTCCTGTTCCCTCCTCTCTTTCTCCCTTCTGGCTCTATCCTCGCGTTCCCTTTCCTTCTTGGCCCTCCTCTCCCTCTCTCTCGCCTGTTTCCGCTCCCTGTCCTGCTTCTTTATCTCCTCCTCGTCTTTGTCTTTCTTGGCTGGCTCTTCTGTCTCCCCTACTGTTTTCTCGCCCTGGTCCGTCTCCATTTGTGTTTCCTTGCATTCACCAGCAGGGGAAGCTGCTGTGTTGTTGGGATGGCTGGCGGTTCTTGTTCGACACTCCACAAGCAGTGCGTTTACCATCTCTTGAGTAACCTGGTAAATGTGGGATCAAATAGAGATGTTATATCTCCAGACTCCAACAACAGAGGCGCACTGACATTTTTTTGACATTGTTTTTTTTTTTTACCTTGGGGAACTCTGGTATGGCTGTCTCTGGAGAAGCAGCTTTGTCATGAGAATGAGACGCTTTTGTCTCTTCACCAGCAGGCGTCTTGTCATTTCCTGCTTTGGATGCACTGACGTCTCTCTTCTCCTGTGGTGTCTCCATGACATTTTTAACGGTTTCCCTCAAGTCTGTGTCCAAGACTGCTTTTGGTTGTGCATGTGGTGCAGCAGAAGAGTCGGAAACAGCAGAAAGCCCATCTTTTTTGTCCTCGTCTTTGCGCCTGTTTTGTCCCAGAGCCTCAACTTCACCAACTGTCTTTTCTGTGTTCTTCATTTCCTCATCCTTCCCATCCATCCATCCACCCATTTTCTTCAGCTTATCCAGGTCCGGGTTGCAGGGGCAGCAGGTGTCATCCTTCCCATCACTGGTTTTTTCCATCTCCTCCAATGAAGATTTAGCATTCTTTTTATGCGCTGTCTGCTCTTCATCTTCAGCTGCCGCTGTTTTGCTGCCTTTGCCATTTGCAGGTGTGTCCTATGAACAGAAAGTGACACATCAAGCACTGCCACACACAAGTGTGTGATGCAAGGTAAATATGCAATAGTTTATGCCAGTAAAGGATAAAAATGTGTCTAAATGGATGTCGAATGACTCTTAATTACCACTGCTGCTAGTCAATCATTAAAGCTACTGACCTCAGATAAATCCAGGTATGCAGTGATGACTTTAGCCTGGATGGAAGGTTTGGGGTCAGGCTTGCGGGAGAAGATCAGAGGGTTGTTGTGGATGATGCACGGGAATCTCTGGAAGCGCTTGTAAACAGATAGGGCCATGGCTGCAGTTGCCATCTCACAAATGACCTGAGCAGGAAGAAAGACAACAGGTCAACAGCATGTGAGATAAAGATGTGAGACATGATAGATTTGGAGAGAATGTTTTTTTTAATCCAGGATATAGCTGAGACTATGGGCACACACATTTAGGACTGATAGCATGTTTGCATCTAAAGAGAGGAGCAGCCCTCACCACACTGTTGAGAACGAGCGTCTTGATGACAGTACCAAATCGCTGCACAAGTTTCTGGACCTCGGAGGAGCCGGTCGCCGTGTTGGGAACATTACTGATCACTACCAGACTGCTCCAGCCAACTGGAACCGAACTCTCCTGCAGGATACAAAGGAGCGTTCAGGCAATAAGCAGACAATGCATAAATTCACTCAATCACCAGTTCAGCAATGTAACAGTTAATCAGTTCAAGTAGGACTATGCAATATAACGAGATTTATCATTTTACGACAGAAAAACATTAATCGTTTTATGTTGCTGCA
Organism: Chaunax sp. Z400; assembly: GCA_037577475.1. Taxonomy (NCBI): domain Eukaryota; kingdom Metazoa; phylum Chordata; class Actinopteri; order Lophiiformes; family Chaunacidae; genus Chaunax; species Chaunax sp. Z400. The sequence continues at coordinate 16,864,769 of CM075191.1, read as the reverse complement.
TATCATTTATTTCAGTGAGACACAAATCCAGCTCCTTATATTGTGGCATTCTGAAAGCAGCTCTTAGTGATGTCAACCTTTTAACAACATCAAAAGCAAATGAGACAAATGCTCTCATTGTGGTGCAATGTCTCCGGTTTAATGGAGGCCTCCTTATGCCATTATTTAGAGAGGCGGCTGGTAGCTGGATGTCATTTACTACCACATCGGCTTCCATTGCTTCGGTATACTATGTTGTAAATAAAAAAAGTCCCTGCCACATGCGGCTCACCTGACTGCAATCAACTCGCTGGTGAAAAAAAGTCTACAGCACAAGTTGTTCTTTTTTGGTCAACTCTATGAAACATCCTGCTGATGAAGAAAGTCAACAGGGCAGACAGAGTGAGAGGAACAGGAAGAGGCGGGACAAGAGTGTGTGCAGCAGAGGTATAGGTGTATGTGTGCGCCAATCGGTGGGAAACACTGAACAGACTTTACCTTCTTTTAGCACCAACGTCACAATCTTGTATTATCCATTGACGTTTTTTTTAAATATTTCATACATTAATGCCTTATATTTTGGTATATGCTTAATTTAACATTTGCATAAAGGTTCTAAATAGGAGAAAAAGAATCATATGAGAAAGTAGCTTTTATTTGTCGAGTATATCATTCAAAATGCAATGAGAAATAGAGCTCCCTGTGTGCCACCTGTATGGGGATATGACATTCTGGCATAATTGTAGAAACGTATACAGACTGTTCAACGTAGTTACACAAATTAATTATGTCAATAAATGAGTTTTGTTTTCCCCTTGAAACCCTGCAACATCAAAAAAGAAATAGTAATGCTAATTATTTCTCAATAAAATTATGTAATAATTAAATAATTCACACATAAACATCCCTTATTGAGGGCTTTGTTTATGTGCCCCAATGTATCCTGCTCAGTGGTCTGAACTGTTGCAGAGCAAGATCACATCAGTTTCCTCCAAAATGTACCCCCTATGTTGTAGTGTGATCCGCAACTCTGCAATAACTGTAACGTAGCATCATTTAAGTTGGTTACTACCATGAGAATCTAGTGTAAATATACTTTTGGATCACCACACACACACCATACAATTTTAAACAATGAACTACTTCACCACTGTCAATAGACAACAAATGTAAAAGTAGCTTTTATCCAACACTGGTGCATTTACGGCAGAGTTTATTAATGTGCTGTGCCCCAGTTAAATAAACCACCACATTAAATAGACTGGACAGAGACGTATACTGGGGGAAATACTCACTAATGGGTCCACAGATACCATCAGAAGATTGTAGAGAGCCACCTGTGAAAAGGTGTTTATTATTATTATTATTATTATCAATTATGCTCAAGGTTCACTGTTCAACATAAAATAGAAAACACAAACAAAGTGTGACCAAAACACAGAACCTTGAAGAAAAATATCAAAAGAACAACAGAGAAGAAAAATCTTCATGTAGTGTAGAGGAAGGGGTGATGAGAGCCCTACCGGTGTGGTGAAGCCGATGTTCTGTTTGACATGGATCATCTTCAGCTCACAGTCATTAATCTTCATGGGGATGAAGCTGTTGACTTTCACCATCTCTTGAGCAGTCTCTATGTCAGACATTGACACAAGGACCTAATGCACAAAAAAGATCTTATTATTGTATTGTGGAAGCATCAAAACTCCAAAAGCTCATCCTCAATTATCTCCTTAACAAAAAAATTAAATGAAATTTAAAAAAAAATAGCAGTAAGAAACAGACAAACAGGTAATAGAGCATCTGTGGGATGTTCTGGATCACCCGGTGAGACGGAGAGACCCCGCTCCGGCAATACATGAACAACTTGTCACAGCACTCCAAGAAGAATGGCATGCCATCCCACAGGTCCAGATTAACCATCTTATCAATTCAAGTGTAGAGTAGTGATAAATGCTGGAGGTGGTCACACATGGTACTGGACTGTTGTTCTCTGTATCACCATTCACACTGAAAACCAATCATTTGCACAAAACTGATTTTTCTGTACCATTAAGAGTGTGAATAAAGCTGTGTCAACCATAATTTACCTTTGATATTTAATATGAGCAGGACTGCACGACAGCCTACAAAATTATGTGTTTTTTACTGTCGCTCAGTATATATTTTGAGAAACGTAAACAGTCAACAGTGGCTCACTGTCCTCAATTCTTACTGTAAAAGTTAAGGCTAAGATCAAGCAAAGATAAATAACGTTACGTAATGTGATGCTTGCGGAGGTAGTAATACCACCGAAACAGGCGTCTGTATGAATGGAGTGCACTGGCGTGGCGTAACGTGTGTGATGTTGTAGTAACGTGTTCAGGTGTGCGACCTGCCCCGGGGGATTTAAATATGCGGTAGCAACAGGTAGTCCCTTATTTGAAGAACAAACACAGAAAAGGACCTCTAACTGGGGAGATAAGATGACATTGCGATGCCTCGGCTTGGCCCAGTTTGAACAAACCAAAGGGGTCACAGAGAAGGGAATTCTGTCTGAAAGAGGATTAAGTGTGTATATACCAACCTTTCCAATTTGTTTTGCCAGGATGATGTCACAGGGAGTTCCGAAGGACTGAACCAGCTTGATGATGTCACTCTCTGACCAACCGCTTTCAGGAAGTCCTGTGATCAACACTACGCCCTTCTGTGGAAGGAATTGTATCAGGTTTTAAATGAAATGCATGATTATTCATTATTGAGTTGATTAGTTATACATGCAAATATTTAAAAAAGTTATTTAGCAGAATTTCAAATTTGATATTATGAAGCACAATGTGCTGCAAGATTTGGCTGACCACATTCACCAACCTTTTCACAATGTTGTAATTGATATTTTACAGTGTACGCGTATGTACCTCATCAGACGTCTTCACTTCAGCCTCACCTCCTGCAGTAAGTAGTTGGGGGAGGGAGAAATGTTGGGCTAAAGTGCAAATAGAGCTACTGTTAGTACATTTCCAACACCACAACCCCAACCTAAGAGCATGACATCAAACAAACCTGTCTACATGAGCCTTATCTATATGTAATTAATCAAATATAGTTGAGATGTTAATGTTATAAGTTGATATACTTATTACTTCTTTACAATGGTTTGGATATGCTAATAATAACTAATTTTATTGTCGAGTGTTTCAGTATCCCATTAACATTTTTTTTTTTTGTTGTCCTACCAGAGTCTTCCCCAGCTTTGTCCTGTCTTGGACTGGGTCTGCTGGAAAGACAGATTCATGAATATTTAAGTTCAGTCAGTGCAGCTTATTGGCTTATAAAAACAGAAAATGCATAAGATAATGAGAAGTGTGACATACCTGTTGTTAGCATCTGAAAATTGCCCCGATTCAGGTTTCTAATACAAACCAATGAAAATGTTGTATGAGATTCGGATTACAAACACACAGTCCAAATAATTAAAAAGTGGCAACATCTTGTTTTGATCAGTTTCTAAATTAATAATTGCCCCTTCTTTCATTTAATATCAACTAAGTGCTTTATACACTTCATGTTTTCTATGTATCACTGGTTTTCAAATGATTTCAACAATCATATTCTTTCCAGATGGTACCTTGGCTACTGAAGCAATGATTTGCTGGCCTCTAATGGAGAGATTTGTGGAGTTAGCCAGGGCCTGAGCATGACCAGCTGTCAGCATGCATACAGATGCCTGCAACAAAGAAGGTAAAAAGGTGAAGAAGTGGGAGGAAGAAACCACGATGTTGTCTAGCCGCACAGAACCAGAGAATATCCATGACTGCTTTTAGGACCCAAGAGTGACATAGGGAGAGACAAGCTGCCAACTGCTTCATCAATTATTTGCAGATCTTCTAAGGCCTGACTTAATTTAAAAATGTACATTTTGCCAATGTTGCTATAACGGCACAGAAAATCCGGCATTTAAAAAAAAACAACGAACTGCTCAGATGGAATACTATTATTATACACGTTATTTCTTTTTGTCTGTAATATTCACTGTATGAGCAAATTACAACAGTGAAACTAAAATAAAGACTTAAGTTATAATCTGTTCTGATAATAGACAGTAGCAACAACACATAACATCAAATAACTTCAAGAGGTTAAATTTCTTGCAAAATAAATCAATAAACAATACGTTAAGGAGCACCTTTTGCCCTACGCCCTTCTCGCTCTCTTCCTCAGAGCATGGCATAAGGATCACGTTGTTGATTTTGCCAAAGGACCTGACCATGTCGGTAACTTCTTGTTCTAACGCATCGTTTGGGATGCCCGTTAGATACACCAGACGATCTGCACAAAAGGAGTCCTGGGATGTGGGAGTCACTATTTTCTTCTTCTTCTTGGCTGGTGGAGGCTTGGCAGACTAGAAACCAACAGGAAGAGGTTCAGGTTAGTTTTAAGAGAAATCCAGTTACACTCAACCAGGGGCAATCCAATGCAAGACTTTGCTACTAAAATCAAGTCCTAAACGGTACAAATATTTATTCACAATTATGATGTAAATTCCAATTAGACACATGCACCGTCAAAATGGCAGCCCTTAGGGTTCTGTTCAGTGAACAAAAAACAAACGAAAAATAAATTCTAAAATTCAACGATTCGATTTTTGGTAGGTACTCCACCCTTCCAAACACTTTCATTAAAATTCTTCAGGAGGTTTATGTGGAATAGATGGAAATTGTGAAAAAAACAAACATATCTTGCAGTGTTAAAAGTGAAAAAAAAATAAATAAATAAAATCCTGCATCTGGTCCTTTATCATGGTGACATGCTCTACCCTCCCAAAAAGTTTCAATGAAATCTGTCACGCAGTTTTTGTGTAATCCTGATAAAGACCTATGCAAGGAAAACTTTAAATATCAAGTAGCAATCAACGATACATCACCATATTCTAGCCTTGCAAAAACAAAGCAGGAATACACAAAAATAACTTCGCCAATTTCCGGCAACTTGGTGGGAAGGTTGAGCATGTAAAGGGGAAGAACCCATTACATTTTGAAGTGGATCCGGATGAAGTGGCAAAGTGAGGAACTTTTATTACAACATTTTTGAATATTGCAACAAGATAGGGCTTTTGGGGCCATTTTGGTCAATTACACATAAACTACTAAATGGATTACCATGAAACTAGATGATGGGGTGGGGCATGTGCCAAAGAAGAAATCAAATTTTGGAGATAGATCCTGAAGAAAAGCAACAGTGAAATAGAATTTATCTTCAATGAATATCAAACTAACATTGATAGGATTGGATTCTAGGGACAGATTTTCATGGTCATATTATGAGGGACAAATTATCATGGGACTAATGATTGTAGGTGTGATGACATCATGGGAAAATGCTACCTAGCTGTGAAATTGCGGCTGAGTTTGGTCTGATTCTTGTAATTCTTTATAGAGAGCTTTACAAACCCAGAGAACTACAAAGAACACCTACTATGTCAGGAGCCTTCGCACCAGCCGTCTTAGCATTCTTCGATCCAGACTTAGTCACACTTTTGACAGTTTTTGCTGAGGACTGAAATGGTCCATGTTTGAAGCTGTGACCCACTTTGGAGGAGGAGGGATGTCGGATGGTGTCGGAGGACAACTTGGTTGAATCATCATGTGGACGCTTCACACCACTGCGAGAGGGACCCCCTACAGACATGCCATGAGGGAGGAGGACAGGGGCCAATTTAATCCCTGCTACTCAATATCCATGTCGTGTTTTTCAACTGCTTATGTGTATGTACCATTTATTCTCATACTGTAATAACTACCGGGCACTGTGCAATCACTACTGGGGAATGTGCAATATGATGACGATGGCACATTTATCTCATTTCTATTTATCAACCAGGTGTAATATGTGTGTTTATATGGTGTGCACGTGCTTGTGTGTGTGCATATGTTTATATTGTGTTTAGTGTGTTGAATTGGGTGCAATGTGTATTTGTATTTTATCTCTTTTACTCTCATGCACCAACAGGAGAGGCATTCTTGATTTTGTTGTATCTTGCATATACAATGACAATAAAGGCTTTCTATTCTATTCTACTAGTCACAATGCGCATCTAGGAACAACACATTATTTTACATTAACTCAATGATGCATGTTTGACATCTGTACTCTCCGTCCCAAGGCTTACGATGGACAATTTCCAAATAACGTGAATATGAAGAAATGACTAAATCACTTAATAATAGAATACAAACATTGCCAATCAGCACAGGACATCTTTCTATTACTTCTAACTTTGAGGGTGAATATTCAAACATGCTAAAACTTCATGTCATTTTATTAACGTCATAAAATAAGCTCTACATTTCCCTTCTTTGACTGTCTAGCATGTGATCTACCTGTGAAGTCTTGGTAGCGAGGTTGATCGTTAGGTGAGTAAGACCTCCCGTGTGGCCTATGGCGATGGGGGCCCACCCTCTGTTTGCTGGGAGGAGGACTTGGGGAAGGGGAACAAGAGATGGATCGAGCATGGTGCGTAAGATGCCACAAACGCAGGCGGCCATATTGTTGACTCCGACGGCTAAAAGACAACATTCATTACTGTTAAAAACAAACGAAATTACAGCAGAAAGATCGCAACTGATGAACGTTAGCTCAGTGCGATTGTTGTGACAAGTTTGGCTTTTTCCACTCTTTGTAGCCTAATTTTAAGCAAGATCTCTTAAAAGGGATAACCAATGAAACTGATTAATAATACATCTGTATCAGATTGGCTGTTTACACACAGTTAAGTTATTTGAAATTTGTAGGATCTGCCAAGTGACAGGAGTGACTCCTGCAGTCTGCTGGTGGGAGCTAACGAGTCCAACTCACCTTGGTCGATGTGGTTTCCAGTCAGGGTACCTTCAGAGACACACACCAACACATGTCAGCACATCATTCAACATCTTCTTACTCCTGAACTTGCATTTAAAATTCCTGCATTTCAGAAAGCAATGTATACAGCAGAACCATGTAGACCAGTTTGGACAAGAACCCTTGAAGTACACCATGTCTTATTTCCCTCCCTCCCTCCCTATCTGTATCTATATAGTATATGATTATATTGTTACATAATTGCCATCTGCATCATATTTTGTAACTGATGCTTTTTGCAGAATGTTTATCTGACATAATGGGGAAGTTACACTGGCGATGCTTTAAAAGCACATTAGAAATGCCCTCACTTGTTGCGCAGGTCTCTGCAGGCAGCAGTGTGGTTGACGGTGTTAATATGGTCAACCCAGTCCTGAAGAAAAACAGCAAATGGGAAAAGATGATGTCATCAGAAACAAATGGGAACAATGCTCCACAAAGCCAGACACCCGTTTCACACGTGAAAATAAAAACTAAATAAGAATACTTCAATACAACAGATATTTCTTTTATCTGCAGTGAAAGACATCAGTACTGAGACAAAAACTCAAGTGGGTCTTTCTTCCCTGGAGTAATTTCACTAACATGGTGTGGAAAGCACGAACTGAAAGTGGAGGCCCACTTCTTCGGATCCTACAGCATGTCCCAACATTGAGACCTGGTATCAACGTCTGTCCTGAGTGATTCGATCACAAGTATACAGCTCTAAGTACAGATGCGAACGCACCCAAGATAATTTGAGGACTCATTTGAGATCCGATCACTCCGACCACATTCAGATGGGTTCTCAGCCGCAAACTTACGAATCTGCGTCCGATTAGTTTGGCGTGATGACAATGTTTCACACATAGCCCCTCACTGCAAGCACATGAAGCTGTTCTGCTGTCGTCACTATATTTGCTCTAAAGTTTGTATTTGCTCGAAATCATCATTTAACCAGAGGAGCTTACAGGACCACTTAACCCTTTCTGTCTCCCCCCCCCCCCACATTTTATAAAATAAATGTCTAACAGGTTACAGGACAAACCCTTTTCTCTTTAAACATCCTACTAAAATAAAGTCCAGTATTTAGTTTTTCAAATGACAAAAGGTGCAAAAAGCGTGTAATATTTAATACCTGAAAGGCCAATAGAAACAGAACAAGGTGTGGTTGTTGTGACATGTTACACACACTGTACAGTAGGTGGCGGTGTGCACCTTCAGCTGTTTGCAGTTTGCCAGTGAATTGAGAGACTGTTGTGTGTCAGCATTTGTATAGACCTAATGCAGTCACTTGAACATGAAGTTTTTCTTCACCAACAGAAGCATCTCTGTCTCGTCATCATATGGTCAGTTTCTTCTCTCATCTACTTCATGTCAAGATAAAGACGCGCTCACTGTCTATGCTCGGACGCCTTTTCTTTGCTCATGAAAAATAACAAGATAGCTTTTGTTTGGCTCTGCGCTGTCACTAACTTTAGCCGCTCTAATTTTAGCTTCTTGACTTTGTTCCTCGGGGTGTCTTGATTATGTTTGTTGTTCTGGATAATTTGGGGTTGTATCTCTGGTGCTTCTTTTGGCCTTACAGCTACTACATTTGCAAGCTTTGTGTTTTCCTAATTCATGGTGAAAACAATTCCAGACTGGTGATGACATATTTGTAGCCGTTGTAGCTCATGCTTGGGACATGCAAGTTGTTTCTGTCTGTCTTGGCATCACAGCATAAGCTGGTCTACTTTCTGTATCTTTTATTTAGCAGCTGTTTGAATAATGTTTTCTCCTAATCTCTCCATTTGCATCAGTCGTGAAGTCATGCGTGTTGATCAGATATTAGAAACTTTATGAAACTTTATGAAACACTGTCTGACAAATTCTTAATTATTTGGGCCTTCTGGTGATTTCAGCAAATGCTAAACTAAGTTATTTTTTCTTTGCATTTAAAACATTGTGTCTGTCTGTCCCAGTGATGTACATATTTATTGCGCATAAAGAGGGGAAGTGAGATCTGATCCCATATGGAGACGCATCAACAGCTAGACTCAGAGCTCTCCACTTGTGATCGGATCACCCTGGTAGGCAGAAGTACAATACAATGCTTAGTGTTGTTCTTGAATCAATTTTCACACTTTACAGTACTCGCAGAAATAAACAAATAAAAACGAATCGTTTTAGTCATCTTGTTGCAAATGCCATCAGTTAACTTACTAATTTATGTCCCAAGGCTTGAAGAGAACAAATAATTTATTACACCATTGTCTTCACATCCACCAATCTATGGAATTTCCATCACAGCCTCTGACATATGACAATTTAGTGAAAAATAAAAGAAAACAAATGTGTTCCAAGTTTACAATAGTTCAATTAAACCAAGAGAAAGCTAAAACTTTACAGTCATTTGAACAAACACCCCTTTACATTCTGCAACATCATGACATGCAATTGGGCAATTTGGGGAAACCTATGTATATAGAGACAAATGTGATTGTTTTAATGAGAAAACGTAAGATGAAGAAATGACCATTAACAACTTGAGAAATCAGGACAAATGCTATTAACAAGAAGTATTTACTGTTAGGGCACGAACCATTTTGAAGATTGAAAGTAATTCATATGTACTGAATAGTCAACCACAACACCATGGAAGCAAGAGAAACTCCACTCCAAAGCCAGAGACAACTGGATTTTCTCAGAGAGCAAAGGAGTTTATTCAACAGTGATGCTGAGTGAAGAAAACGTTTTTTTTAATCCTTCAAATCTGTAGATCAGTTTATACAAACTTTTTAAATTTACCGTTTCCAGGTCAGGTAATCATTATTGATGAGTATCTTGTCGGCATCATCTCTATCAATTCATTTGTAAATATGCAGCTCACAAAAAATTTTCATATTTACAGTACCTTTCAAATTAAAGTCCTTTTAACAGATCTCCTGAATTCTCATGTTACACTCTTAAAATTTTGAAGATAACACCATCTCAGTTGCAATTAGATGTATTTATGTTTTTACTATGTATTGGGGCACTTAATAACCCAAAAGCCAAATAGGATATCATTTAGGAAGAAAATAACAGTTTTAATTCATTAATGACTTAAGGAGCAGGACTGTTTAAAGATCTGTCATGTGCTTGGAATTCTTTCCACATACTTGCACATACTTATATTGCACAAATCCATTATTTAAACAGTGTTTTCCAGAAATATTGTTCATTGAAAAATTCTTGGGGATTTTAAGGAATTCATATGATTGCAGGATAAATTTAAGCTTACTTAATCCCCTTCTATTAATAAGACAATCAGCTTCAACTCTTCTCTGTATATACTTTTCTTGTGGTTATGTGAAGATGTTTAATGGGTTTGAACCCCGAGTTGAAAACCTTTACTATTTGAGAAAGTAGCTCCAACCTTCTGAGTTTAAATACTAGGATTTCACCCATCAAAGTTAGCATATTGGTAAAATAAACAAAACGTTTTTTTGATAAAACAAAAAAGTAAGGACTCTTCTGGCCTTTATTGGGTCCATTTTACAGTTTAAACTCAGGCCATGTATTGAAAATGGTACATTTTTTAAACCTGGATTTTTCTGCTCACCAACAATTGTGTCAGTTACTGAACAGTCGGGATTTCCGAATTTGGTCAAATAAGGTGGAGGAGCTACAGTGGCCAAGAGAGCACAATCCACTGCACTTTGTCTTCATCATTAGCAGCATATAGGAAACCGTTGCAAATGCACACAACACAGAAGTGCTGAACACACTTCTAATGCAGATTGTGCCTCATGAAGTTACTGAAGCGATCACTTTCAACGCATGCACTGAGAAGAGCAGTAGCCTGTCACTCCACAATATAAAGACTATGATGCACAGACACGACTTCAATAACTTCACAAGTCACAAGCGACAGCAACAAAAAAAACCTGTGTAAAATCATGTTCAGATCTAATCAGTGTTTCCTCTACCATTAATTTGGAGGGGTGGCCCGCTACCCCCAACACGACCTCCGGTTGGGGGGGAAAACGAAATTGATGCAGTAACCTTTTCAAAAAAACATGAAGTGGCTGATTATCTTGATCAGCCACTGTGTAGTTCAGTGGACTAATGACACTAGTGAATGGTTTTGGACACAACATGCTTGAGCAAAACACTGAAACTCTTTTCTGGTCCAATCGAGAATCGATTTTGATTCTAAACAATATCCAAGTAATGTGACAACATCGAATCAGGAGATAGGCATATCATCACAGTCCTAATTTTTAAGATCTTCAATAACTTTCAAGGATAACATTTTCTGGCTAAGCCTCCCCAATCAAAAAAACAAAACCACCACATCAGGCTGATGGACCACGTCAAAAGACACCGGACTTTTTGGGGGGGAAACGCTTCATTGTCTTTTAATGTATTTGAAGCTCAATTCCATAATGTGTTTTTTGTGTATATGAAACACATTCATTAATTTGGTTGTCAAAGTGATGATTTTTTCTTAACTTGCTTGTGTTTTGTCTATTTGCATTTGTTTTCTTAAGTAGCAGTGCAGTGAGCTCTCTTGGCCATATGGAGCTGTGGAAAGATGAGTCTATGGCAACCCCCTCCACTTATGATGGACATATGCAGTTGTCACAATTTGGGGTACAAATATCTGGCTTGATGCTTTCAAAGTATATAAGAGTATGGTAGCATAGTTTGCGATCGTTATTGAAAACAATGAGTTCCGCTGGAAACACGCTAACATGATAATTTATCAACTCAACTCAACAGGAATTACTAACTGTACGAAGCACTACTTGGATGACAGAGTCACTCATCTTGACAACTGGCTGGTGAAGAAAGAATGCAGGCTAAATTTTAACACGTGAAGGTATTCCTTTCAGAAAATGGTACAAGGGCATTTTGGCACTCACCTTTTTATGATCACACGGTATGTGGCACAAGGAGCAGGTATGGGGATACACCTTTGGGATAGCAGCTAAGAAATCAGAGATCATGCTGGGGGTAGGTAACTTCTTGCTGCTGCTGTGTGATTTTGAGCCGGATGAGGAGGAGAGAGACCGTCTTGAGGAAGCCTCACTCCTGGCTTCGGGTGAGGGCCTAGGTTTGGCTACGTCATGCCTGTAGTCACGATCTAGATTACGAGATTTAGATGGTGGTGGAAATTCTCTCCCAGGTGACCGATTGCTCTTGCGATGCTCGCGACTCATCCTGCGATAGTCCTGGTCTCCATGCTTGCTCGATTCAGCGTGTTCCAAATGACCATGCCGCCTCTCAGTTTTATTCGCTTTTGGAGCTGATGAGGAGGATGATGGAGATGGATACATTTTAATTGTCCTTTCACTGGAGAGCTGCTCTCTTTTGAAAGTCTCTCTGTTATGAGTCTCATCCTTTGATCGACTAGCATGACCATAGTCAATGACTTTTCCTGCAGTCTGTGTAACAGTAAGAAGGCTAGGGACTTCTGGAGACTGCGAACGTTCCAATGGAGGAGAACGAGAACGAGGCAGTGGCATATCATGGACGGTGCGCGAGAACGAGGGTCCGGGGGTGGAAGCCATAGTTTTCTGGTTGCCTGACTTGTTGATTTGGATGTCACGGAGTATGAATGGTAAAGTGTCAGGGGTTAGTTGCTCATCAGGGTAGTGACTCAGCACTTCCAAGTCCTCATTTGAGAGTCCAAAGCTAGCCAGGATACTTCCTGCACTCTCTGGTGTGTACAAACCCTGACCATCCCCACCACCACCAACACCATGGGGGTGTTGTGCATGAGAAGACGGCGAGTCGCTCACAGGGCCAGTCCAGGCTGGGTTGCTCGTTCCAGTGTGGCTGCTCGGGGGCTGATGTGGAGGCCCCTGGTGTCGCTGGGGCTGGTGGCTAGCACTAGATGGTGGACTAGCAAAAAGCTCAGTTGGAGGCTGGTAGCTTGACCAGTCTACTCCTTGCTGGTGACCAGGCTGATTATCAGAGGTGAGTGGTGCTGGGCTAGAGCTGTAGTTTCCATGTTGACCAATCCCAGAACCTGAGCTTTGGTTCTGGTGTTGGTTTGATTGGCTCATGTGATCAATGATGCGGTGGTCCATGTCCCTGGCACCACGGATAGCCAGGGCAGATTCTAGTTCATCAGGTAGCTGGGTGGGACGAGGAAACTGGAAACCCATCACATGTGACATATCAGATGCAGGACGATTCTGATGTTGATTTGGAGGTGGGTGACGATGAGGAGGCCTGGGTCCATTAGGAAAGGGCTGTGACCCCTGTTGTGAGTGGTGGTGGTACATAGCAACAGGGAGACACAGTTGTGTGATTTGTAAGTTTTGGTGTTTGTGTCCACGTTAAAGCCAGCAGCTGACACCCGCCGTCTATATAGATTCAGGAGGGCCAAGTGAATATGTAATGCGGCTGCAAAACTGTTGTTGTGACACTGGCTGCCCGCAGTTATGGTAGGTAGAATGGCAAGCTGCTGGGGAGCAATATGCACCCGTGTTTCAATCTGAGTCAACTGGAGAGCTGTCACTGCAGCAGCACAAGCCACAGTTCCAAATGTGAAATGGCGCCCTCTGGTGTTGTTGGCGACAGAGCGATGCACTGGGCCCCAGCCAAAGGGTAGGAGCAAGATGCAAAATACTGTCTCTGTGCACAGCAAGGCTGTGAGGTGGAAAGCAGAAATATACTATTACAGATGATACAGCCTTTTTTAAAAATTTCATTTCAAAAGCAGCTTTCAGTCCTCTTTCCCCTCGCACTTTATTATTATTTTAAGCTGGCACAAGTCCTCATTTCGTTTATCGTTTTTCCCTTTAAATTCCGTCAGGCACAAGAACTCTTTCCTGTGGTTTTCCCACTGTGTTTCTCTTTCAAGACGGGAAAGCAAAGCAATATTATGCAACAATACTGATTCAATAAAATAAAAATAAAAAGCAAATGTAGATTTAATCTACAAGGACACTATGCAGACACTGTGGGCCTGATAGAGAAATAAAAAAATAATTATTTTTCCACAACTGACCTACAAAGGATGTTCAAAATTACAAAACAACGTCCAATTATGGCATTCGCCAGTTTGCCAAAGCATTCACAGCACAACAAAACAATTCTACACACAGTTTTTGCCGGAATATTCACTACATGTAACATTTGAGCATTGCAATTGCTACAAATTATAAATCACACTTACCATGTCCTGCAACAGATTCAAAAACAAGTCATTAACCAAGACAGATTTCCCTCACTTCTGGTTTGTGGTGGGTAAATCACAACTGTTTATCAAATATGGGGCAGGTTTGATATGATGACTGAAAGGGGACCATCACTGGTACAGATATGAAAAGGTTTCATTGCACTTATTGGTTGAAGGTTTATCCAGAACTTTGGCAATATTTTCTTCACAGGATGGCAAAAGCCAGACAAATATTTACTGGGCATGAAATGTTCATCAAATCACAAGCCCCTTTCAGACAAGCATTACGCAACAGCCCTGAAACGAATTCCCTTCTCTGTGACCCCTTCGGTGCGTTCAAACTGGACCAGGCCACGGCGTCTCAACGCCACCGCCGCTGGGCGTGACAGCGAACATGAAAGCTGATATATTTCACTATCTCCGCAGTTTAGCGGTCGTTTTCTGTGCTTGTTGTTCAAATAACGGACTTTCTGTTGCTATGGGGTAGGTCGCATACCTGAACATATTACTACAATGTCACACCCGTTCCGCAACGCCTGGGCACTCCATTCAGACAGACGCCTGTTTCGGAGCAGTTACTACCTCCCGAGGAGTCACAGAAGCGCCATAGAGGTGGAACAAACTGACACCCCATTACGCCCTCATTGCATTCAGACAGACATCTGGGCGGAATAAAGGTGCAACAGGCCCGGAATGAAATCGCCGTCTGAATGGGGCCACAGTTGTCAGACCCTTCAATGACTACACACAAGGGCCAAAATTTGATATCATTTTGGTGCAATCCTAATAAAATAAAATAAAAACATTTTAAAAGATGTTTTTGACTAAATCTTGTCAAAGGATAAAAGATTCATGAGAAATAATCAGGGTGATGTAGATGAATGTAGATGAAAACACGGTCAATACAGTTTCAGACATCGAGAATCCTTGTTCACTATGACTGGATGAACATTGTCTGATTCCATTTAAATATTCATGACCCGTCTTTTCCATCCTGTGAAAAATATTGCATCCAGCTGTGTCCAGTCTTCAGGTCCAGCCAGGCTCATGTATCTCTAATCTGTCATCCTAAAAAGCGCTGAATCAAGATTGTTACTATATAGCCTATTTCTTGCCTAAAATGTTTTCAGAAACACATTTTTGTGTACTATTTATCAATAATTTGACAACATTTGTGACCAGACTGACATTTTTCTCCTGACTTGAAAACAGACCAAGCACCACAACAGCACGCTGCAGACATTTCATTCCTTTTCCTAATTTCTTTTCAAACAGGTGATGTACAGTTTTATATTTATTCCTAACATTTTCTGAGATGTTATCATATGGTGAAAATCCCATATCAATTATTTACATCTAACAGGCCAACATGACTGGGAGCTGTGTACATATTTTTATTTCAGAGACTAAAAGTTTAATTGTGCTTCCTCTATCCTGTTAAGTTTATGACTACAGCTTTTAGTTTTCCTGCTTAAATGTCCCCATGTTATTTGCTGCAGTGACATTATTGTGTGTATGTAAACGATAAATTATTGAAAGCAGCCTCTCTCATGGTTAAAGAAAATCTGTTTAAAAAAAACTTAGTACAACACATAATGAAATTACCTCGAAAGCTTGTGCTGCTTGACATAATTTAAAAGGCAATATTGCCTTCAGGGACCAGTAGTGTGCAGTGGAAAGTCTTTGAGGGTGTGGGTCTCTGAACTGAATAAATAACCACTTCAGGTGCTTGGCAAGTGGAGAGGACCTGATCAACACATCACTACAAGCTATCATGCGCTTTTTTTCACACAGAGATCGCGCAACAGCACCTTAACAGAGTCCCTTCTCTACAACTCCTTTGTTTGTTCACACTGAACAATACAAGGGCACAATACCACCACCGCATTGTGCGATAGTTAACTGTTAATGTGTTAGCGACCTCAGAAGAGTTCAAATATCTGAAACTCCCCACAATTCAGTTAGAACTGAAGACACCTCTTCGATAAGAAATGTCTTCAAACCCTGAATAGAAGTCCAGCTGCCTTCAGATTCAACCTTCTAGGATTACAATGACCTGGATGAATGAGAATCTACACAAACATATGACATTTAACACAGCAGCGTCGAGGTCTGGTGTGTCGTCTAACACATGCGTCAAGCAGCACTTTGTAAAGAATGGATTAATACGCCAAAAAAAAAGAAAGATTCACCTTCCCTGTAACATGACTGTTGATCTCATCCTCTAATCGGATGATAAGGAGCCCCCAGACGCTGGGCTCTCTCCCCAATCTGAAGACATTCGCAGTTGATTATCTTCTTCTTTGAGTTAGCTGCTAACTGCTACTGGCTGTTTTCTAAGCCGTCCAGTTTGGGCGGCACGCATAATATGTCGTCAGAACGTCACAGCCCCATCCTGCCTTTCTACCTCGCGTTCATACACGCGTCTGTTTCGGCACTGTTTACTACCTCCACAGCGGTCACTGAGGTGGGACAAACAGACACCCCATTAAGCCTTCATTGCAGTCACACAGAATGTCAGGGCGGAAAAATGGGCACACAGGTTGTGCCTAGAAAATACCGTGTGAATGGGGCTATGCTTTCCTCAAACTCAGACAAATTTTCACTTATGTACATGGTACTATTGTAACTATGAGTCAAATGAAACTGACAGTTGAAGGGACATCTGCAGCCTTTGAGGACGTGTTTCATTTTAAGCTGAGCAATCTTTGAACAAATAACAGCTTTTAGGATGAAGGTGAGCTTGCATGCTGGGTAAAACTATACAAACCACAAACAGGATTCAAATAATTTTGCCAGTGCCAATCATCTCAATATAAATAGTTGAGGAGGTCAATAGACCAAACATTTAAATTTGCAATGCAACATTTAACTAAAGCAAAATATAACACAGAAACACAAATAAGTGCAATAATGTGAAAAAAAAGTTGAGACCATGAGGCATTGATTCCTACAGATCTGGCGATGGCCAGTCAGTCATTGCAGGTTGGTTATAAAGCCTTTTACAGCTATGACACAATTTTTTTTTAACAGTGGCCTAAAGAAACATCGGAGTGCTTCACAAACGACAGCATCAAAGAAGCTAATGCCTGGAAACTGATGCTTAGTATGGCCTATTATCAGTCTAAATTTTGTTTGGTCGGATTTGCAAAAGGCTGCAACAACTCCATATAGTATTGCATTTGTGCAGCGTTTCTTCTGTAGTTGCTTTGCAGCAGTGGTGGCACGAGGTAATTTCTGGTATTTGTTTCACCTACATCAGGGTTTATAGCGGTGAACATTTTCATATTTGGTTACATGATCTTCATTATGGAACTACATCTATACACCTGGCCTCATGGCATTTTGTTTTGCACGTAAATCCGATGCAGGGCCACCCTGCACTTCCACACATACCAGCCATTTTAGATGTCTTCACTCGCTATCTTAGTTAACTTGCCGTTAGCTACCTGGAGGAAAATACATCAACAATCATGGACACCAATACCAATTGAGAGGACATAACATATCCTATAACTACCTTTGGCAATGAGACGTTGTGAGTCTTTGTAGTAATTGAAAAGTCTCAAATCCGTTTCGGCCGATAGTCACTCAATACTAAGTATCTGTGTTCCGCCATTGGCGACTGGATGTACTTCCGCCCCGTAGATTTCACAATAAAAGTCCTCACCACGAACCTGACAAATATTTAACATAAGCAGCAAACGTTATATTTCAACAAACTCCGAACAATGAGTCACGCTCATTTTTAAAATCTATCAAAACAAAGTCTGAGTTTGTACCCCTCACATATTATAGTGTCTAGTGTGTAAAAATGTTTTCGTGATGGACTAACTTGCGCTCCTGCACAGACCTAAGTGTTTCTCAACAGGACCGAGCAATGAAAAATACTAAACGCATCATATCATTAAACACTCTATTTGTTCAGCTACTCTGATGTAAGGCCGGGAAATACAGTGATGCCCTACGTTGTCCCAAATGCATCCCACACAAACCAGCCATTTTGGGCGTCTTCTCACTATCTAACTAGCTAACATCGGCTAACTGGTGGAACATATATGAACAGTTCCGTAACAGTTCCGAGCTCATAACATATTCAATAAATACCTGTTTCAATCTTCCGACGCGAGTTTTTGTTTTGTTCGTAGTTATAAAAAGCTTTTCAGCTCGTGATGAATCGTTACTTGTCGTCTTCTTCTTCTTCTTCTTCTTCTTCTTCTTCGTGTTTTACGGAGGTAGCAGGCTGCAGTAGTGCATAAACGCCACCTATTGATCTGGAATGATCACTGCTATGGCTTTACCATACACATAGGTTCATACAGTACCTCTCCATACATACACACTCATGTTAAACCACATGTATGTACTACCTACACCATGGCGTTATCCGCATCCACACAAAAAAATCCTCCTAAACACAAGTAAGAGCAAGTAACAACTTTGAAATTAGGACTGTACTCGGCCTTGCCTAGTAGATGTTTACCTTAGCTAGATGCACATATAAATTAAAACAGGTATCAGCTTGGCAGTCCAAAATAAGTTATAACAGGGGCCCATATCTTCATAAATAAGTCCATTTGTATGCAGAGTTTGGCAGTAAGTTTTTCCATTTCATATACTTCCAAGACCCTGTTCTTCCATTGTTGTACTGTGGGTGGCAGTGGTTTGAGCCAGGATACAGCTAATCATTTCTCTAGCAATTAATAATAGGATTTGTAACAGGTAGGCCTTTCTCCCCATCACTCCCACACTTTGATGGGTCAGTCAGACTAGAAAGGTGCGATATAACTACAATCCATTTAATTTAGTATCTGCATGATTCGCTAAGCTGTTAGAGGATTATAACGAGACTGGACCGACACACTAACTGTTCCGATGGATCGGGGAAACACTTAATGCAAGGTTTTTACATTTATGTGACCTTAATATTTGAGCTGTTCAATATAAACATACATTTCAGTTTTGAACATATGTTAACACGCAGCCTAATTAAACAGCAAACTTTCAAACATGAACATGAGGCTGTAATTATTTAGTTGGTGTATTGGGTGTTCATTTTTCTTTAATCATTTTGTGAGATCTGCGAGTATCACCACCAGAGTAAGGTTGCATCACAAATTGATCACCTTCAGACGTCCTCACTTGATTGACGACTTCACCTCGTCATTCTGTGGTTCTGACATGTTAGATTTACATTAAGCGCAATATATCGGACAAGTTACAGCAAAGGAAGGTGGAGGGGCAGTACACATATCAACACAAGTGAAGCTACCACAGTGCTTTCTCACAGATCCACTGTTTTCTAGTATTACATCTGAAGTCATTCAAGCCAATGGAATCAATCATTGTAGAAAGTTCACCACAGTCTTCTTGTCCCAAAGTGTCATCAGGCTGCCCGGTGGCCCACAGCACCCTGCACAATAAAAACAAACAAACAACAACAACAAAAAACACTAGTAAATAAAAAAACAAAACAAAAATTCATTTAAAAGTTGGATTAAAAGGGTAGGTCTTGAGTGTGCTTTAAAAACATGAACATTTTTAACAGCCCTCAGGAAGACTGGGGCTCTGGGGGGTTAAAAGTCAAATGTTGATGATGTAGAGGAGGTGTGTTCCAGGGTGTGTGTGTGCGACAGGTAAACATTCAGTCACATAGGAGGGACTGCAAATTAGCAGATAGCATTTAGCTACCCCTCCTGTTGGGTTGGATCTCGTCTTCCTTCAAAAGAGAAAAACGGTCCCAAACAAATTAAATCATAAATAAAACCCATTTATCTCACACACCTGACACCGGTGTGGATTATGAAGGTTACCATGTGCTCTATAGATATTAGCACAGGCTGCCATGTTTTTATTTGACAAATGCCTCAAAAACTGCCGTAAAAACAAACAAACAAACAAACTGAGTGTGTAAAACCGATTGCATTATAGACCACTAAACAGACGTTGAAATCACTGCCCATTCATGAAATGACACAGATATATCATGTGTATGAGACCACTCTCATGTACCACAATACGTTTCTGAGGTAGCCACAGTATCTACCAGTGAAAACTGACTACAATGTGATAAATACATGTCAGGACAGTTACCCATATATTTATCAATATCTCACCAGTTCTTGTTTACTGGTGTTCCATCCACCCAGATCCAAGTTCCTTCCTCCTCCTTGTCAGTCATGCCAACCCATGCTGTCATGGTGAATCCAGTAAGGAAGTTCTATTATAAACCACAAAGAGATTAGGAACTAGAGCATCACATACTGATCATTCAAAGATCCTGGGCTCTCATATCTTTGTCAATGTTTATGTAGTTTCTGTTCAGACTGGGCATTCATGTCCAATCACAACGGCTCCAATTAAAGCTGTGAATGCATTCAGGATTCAGATTCAATAAATCAGGCCATATTCTTTGAGCAGTGTGACACTAATGTGCCCCTTCAAAAATTATGCTATTTGAGAGTTGTTCTGTAACGGAGAGGAATAGAAAAGAATACAATAGAATAGAATAAAAAAGAAAGCCTTTATTTTCACTGTATATGCAAAATACAATGAAATCAAGAGTGCCACTCCCGTTGATGCATAAGAATAAAAGATATAATATAAACTTAAGACACTAAACAAAATGTAAACATATGCCTACTGTGTAAACACACATTATTGGACCTGATTGATAAATAGATAATGGATAACAGTAACAAATGTCATCATATTTCACATTCCCAGTAGTGATCGCACAGTACCTGGTAGCTATTAAAAAAAAGAAAAAAAGAAAGAAAAAGAAAACAAAACTAAAGCAAGACCCTCGTCCATTATCTGGCTCAATGCTTGGTTTGATCATTAACTGTCACCACAAATCTTGCTGGATATCAGAACCCACATCTGATTTTCCTGCCTTTGCACTTCTCCTTTATGTCTTGAAATTCTGACTTTTCTAAATGACGGTTGATGTGAGGTCGGGATAGATGAAAACTGCGCGGCCGTCATATTGTAACGGTGCTTTTTCCATTGAAAACAACATGCAGCCTTGTGGGGGGTCGGTGCTGAGTGTGAGGGTGGAGGAGAGGTAGGGTCCAAACTTGACAGTTTGTGGGCGCTTTGTAATAAAGTCCTTAATCCAGGAGCAGGTGTGTGTGGGGAGGTCCAGGTGTGACAGTTTGCTGATCAGAATATACAGAATGATTGTGTTGAATGCTGAGCTGTAATCGATGAAGAGCATCCGTACTTGGCTCCCTCTGTGTTCCATGTGGTTCAGTGCTGTGTGAAGGGCTATGGTGATGGCTCCTCTGTGGACTTGTTTGACCTGTCTCTAAACTGATGCGGGTCAAAGGTGGGAGGGTGTCCTGATCAAATATGCCTCAGTATCAGTCTCTCAAAACACTTGGTGATAATGGGAGTGAGCGCAACAGGTCTGTGGTCACGTAGACTGTCTATAACAGGCTTTTTCGGGATAGGGGCTGACTTGAGGCAGGGTGGGATGATGGCATGTGCTCGGGATAGATTGAAAATGTTCATGAAGGCTGCAGCAAGTTGATCATCATCATCAAGCGCTCCATCAGGGCCAGCAGCCTTCATCGAGTTCACCTTCCTCACTTCATCCTGCACAGAGAGCACTGGGTGTCTGTGATAGGTCGAGTTGATGCAGCTGACGTGTCTTAATGTCAAATCTTGCAAAGACATTTTTTTTGGAAACGGTGTTGTAGGATACACTTCGGTGGTTTATCAAAAAAGAAAAAGAAATAACAAAGCAGTAAAAACATGAAAATACCTGTTCTTGTCTGCTGTTGATGATGACCAGGTCAGCGTCTCTCTGCAGACAGTCCTTCTGGCTTTCGATCCAGCTCTTCCTATTTGGGGAAATGTAGTAACAGCTGGAGCCAAATGTGATCCAGCCCTGTGGACAGCTCTCTTCTTCTGTCTCACCACAATGCAGCAACACAGACAGCAAGTCTCAACATAATGTGTCACAAACAGAATACAGTCTCATGATGCAACAGTAAACACAAACCTGCATGTCAACACAACACGGTACAAGTCATTTGAGACTAAAGGTTTTACAATTGTTAAATAAACTGTGGCAAAGTAGATTTCAATATAGATTTATGATATAACATTGGATTGGATCGATTCAACATATGTTTCTGAAATTATTACGAAAAAAATATTATTAATCCCAGGTAGTCTCATTAAGATCTGGATCTGTTTTCAAGAGAGACCCGTGTGCACAAAATGAACATATGTAGTTAAAACATAGACAGACACACAGATCATTCACAGGCACATGTAGACATTTAATAAAATAAATATATATATATATATTTTTTTTTAACCAAACTTTTTATACACATCTCCCATGTTGTGGAGAGGTGCCTCAAGCTATATTGCATTTTATTTATTAATTTTTAAAATGTTTTTTATCAGATATGCAATTAAAAAGAATTCCAAATGGACAACATAAATAACTTCTGTCCTCAATGAAAGGCACCCATGATGGAGTATACTGATGATGTCATGCTTGTTATCAAGTGGTTTTATTCTCCATTTTAAGTTTACAATGATAGTGAAATCCTGTCCCTGTTTTTAATGCTTTTATATGAAGCACTTGGAACATGTCATTTGATGTGATGAGATGCATGTCTTGTATAAATGGTGCAACACAAATAAATCTATTACCTTTATCAGCAAGTCTCAGAGAGATGTTGAGAATCCCTTGAAGAACACACAGCAAGCCAAAGCTCACCAGAACCACACTGAGATGGGGTGACTCTGTAAACACACATATCTGGTAGTCAACACAAATTTAAACACGAAAACCGAAATCAATGTAAACGTTCACAACTTTAATATTCTCATGTTATAAAAACATTTTCATTAAAAAACAACTGCACTTAAAATCATCTCATCTGATTACTTACTTGGTTTTGGAGTCTCCTCTATAGCAGCATACACAGGTTCAGCTTTTGGGAATTCCTGGTGCGTACCAATTTCAATGTTGTTATCAGACTCTCTCGGAGAAAAGAACACAGGCATTTTGAAGACGCAGCAGTGAGACGGTGTGTTGTCTGTCTGAGGCTTTTTCAGCACCACAACACTTACACACTTTCCTGTTTGTTAATGGCCCTCAAGTCTTGTGAAGAGGAAGTACTGTCTCCCATCAAACGATCCTAAATAAGAAACCCACATTTGATTGTTTTTGAGGGCTATTTTATCTTGACATGTTCAAATGAGTTGAATGATTCTTCAGAATTTTGTATATTAGTGATTTTTTTTCGAGGCGAGAATCAAATCCATTTTTTAACAAACATTTGTTTTGGCATTACTGAAGGATTTTAGAACGATTCCACAAAATATTAATGTGATTAATAACTAGCCTATTGTGTGTGACTTAATCATACATGCCTTCTATGTGTTTCAGAGATCTTTGTAGTTTAAATGAGATTTTACATTCTGGGGTGCTGGTTATGGATTTGTAAGTATGACTTTAGTCACCCTGAAATTAAACTTGAAAAATAAATCAAACTGTTTTTCCTTCCAAACTGTCATGATAATCCGATCAAAGATCAAATTTTTATGTCATTCTAGGTTTCCATTGAATTTTAAATCGAAGAGGAGGTTGACATAAACTCTAGATAGGATAACTGTGTTTTGTTGAGAAAGGTTGTGTAAGAGTGTGAACACAGTAACGGCTTTTACACAACACTGTGACGGAAACATGTGGCAAAGCAGAAATGTGGCCCAAATAACTGAGAGTAGATCTTAGACATGCAGTTTGTTTGCGATCAATGCAGCTCATCAAATTTAAAATGATGAAATAAAAAATATCATATATAAGTGACGACGTCCTCGTTCCACAGATCATATCCAGCCAGTAAACAAAAGAAAAAACAGAAGGTCTGTGCGGGAGAAAGACTTGAGTCCTATCATCCCATCATGTTGGAATACCTCTTGTCTCTGATCCTGTTTGTAATATTCATGGACAAGACCTCGAAGATGATCACGGTTCTCAGCCAGAAATGGGTGGTCTGCTCCCTCGACGTTCATGACGAGTTGCTGCCTCAAGCAAAGGAGTTTGAGTATTTTGTGATCTTGTTCCGCAGTGATGGGAAAATGGAGTGTGAGATGGACAGGTGAAGCATCAACAGTAATGATGGGGTTGTATTGGACTGTCATGGTGAAGAGGGCGCTGAGCTTGAAGGAAAAGCTCTGGATTTACCAGTGGATATACATTCCAACCCCCACCCATGGTCATGAATGGTCATGAGCTTTGGGTAGTGACAGGAGGAATGAGACAGTGGATTAAAAGCAGCTGAAATGAGCTTCCTCTATAGGGTGGCTGAGCTCAGCCTTAGAGATAGAGTGAGGAGTTGAGGTGGTCCAACATCAAGTGAGGATGCTCCATGGACAACTTGGTGGAGACCCTGGGGTAGACCCAGAACTCACTGGAGGGATTACATATCTCATCAACACTGGGGACACCTCCAGGAGGAGCTGGAAGTGTTGCTGGGTGGAGGGATGCCTGACATACCCCAATTAATGTGCTGGCACCATGACCTCAACCCCGGATAAGAAGAAAGAAGACAATGGATGGACGGACAGTATGTGGATCATCTTAGAACTGTTTATATTATTTACCCATGGAAGAGGATCTCTGCAACCCATCTGCAGCTGCGCAAAAGGCCCTCGCAGGCCACCATCACTGGTGGCATGATCAGGTCTTGAAAGGGGAAGCAGAGACGGTAGCCTCAGCCACCAGACACTGTTGCTAGAAGAAGATCCACACCTTTGTTATAGGGCTGGAGAGAAACACCTCACAACCAAGATCTGGTACAGGCCTCCTCACTGCAGCTGTTGACTGGGAGTTAAAAGTCCATCTCTACAAGCAGCTGAGGGTTCCTGACCATCTCGCCCCAATAACACTCATGTCGAGACATGATCATCTTCACATTTTAGAGTCCACTGTACCCTGGGAAGAGCGCATGGAGGAAGGGCATGAGTGCAAATATGGCAAGTAAAAAGAGCTGGTGGAGCAGTGTAGGACGCAGGGCTGGAACACCTCCTGTGAACTAATAGAGATGGGACGTCAGGGCTTTGCAATATGGTCATTTGGTAAAACCATGACCAAACTCACTCGTGGGGTTGGCTGAGAGGAAGGGCCCAAAATCGGTCACTGATGCCACAGAAAAAAACAGTGGGTGGCTTTTGGCCACTTTGGGAACCAGGGACCATGTCTGATGTTCAAATACCAAAAAGACTCCAGGTTACATCAGTGATGATAAATTCCAGCTCATCCACAGGATGCATTATTAAAGCAAGACATTAAATGTAACTCCACAAAAAAGATTTTTATTTTTTGCACAACTCCAGTTTGACCTTTTAATATTAAGTCAGCCACTGTTCAGCAATTACAACATGTAGATCTACATTTGAAATGAATATTTGGAGGGCAACCATAATAAAATAAACCAAACATCTTTGCAACCTTTATGCAATGTCAAATGAACAAAATCAATTGAAAATGCAACATCAAATAGCTCATTGTAGCTTCATAGTATTGCATTTTCCATAGTTCTCCCCTCCCAACATGACCATTGTGGTGCAAGAGAAAGTAGGTATGTCCTACTTTCTACAGAGAATGACATAAAAATAACATTTTCATTAGGGACTACATTCTGTCAGGAGGCTCCAATTGATGGTCTAGACTGTAAACAAATATATACAACTTTGAGGAATATATAATAAGTGATATATTTTGACTGATATTTTAAAATTCGGAACATCCCAGTAGCAGAAAAGGTGGTTGGTCATGGCACATCTCGTCATCTGCTTTTTTAAGCAAACGTTTCATTTTGTAGTTAGTAATTATACAAGCACATTAATACCTCTATGAAGCAGGGCAGGGCACAGGCATCACTGAGGAGGTGGAGGTGGGGGAGGAGGAGGGGGAAGCTACCACAGTGCTTTCTCACAGATCCACTGGTTTCTAGTATTACATATTAAGTCATTCAAGCCAATGGAATCAATCATTGTACGAAGTTCACCACAGTCTTCTTGTCTGAAAGCGTCTTCAGGCTGCCCGGTGGCCCACAGCAACCTGCACAATAAAAACAAACAACAACAACAACAATAAACACTAGTAAATAAAAAAAATACAAAAATTCATTTAAAAGTTGGATTAAAAGGGTAGGTCTTGAGTGTGCTTTAAAAACATGAACATTTTTAACAGCCCTCAGGAAGACTGGGGCTCTGGGGGGTTAAAAGTCAAATGTTGATGATATAGAGGAGGTGTGTTCCAGGGTGTGTGTGTGCGACAGGTAAACATTCAGTCACATAAGAGGGACTGCAAATTAGCAGATAGCATTTAGCTACCCCTCCTGTTGGGTTGGATCTCGTCTTCCTTCAAAAGAGAAAAACGGTCCCAAATAAATTAAATTATAAATAAAACCCATTTATCTCACACACCTGACACCGGTGTGGATTATGAAGGTTACCATGTGCTCTATAGATATTAGCACAGGCTGCCATGTTTTTATTTGACAAATGCCTCAACAACTGCCGTAAAAACAAACAAACAAACAAACTGAGTGTGTAAAACCGATCGCATTATAGACCACTAAACAGACGTTGAAATCACTGCCCATTCATGAAATGACACAGATATATCATGTGTATGAGACCACTCTCATGTACCACAATACGTTTCTGAGGTAGCCACAGTATCTACCAGTGAAAACTGACTACAATGTGATAAATACATGTCAGGACAGTTACCCATATATTTATCAATATCTCACCAGTTCTTGTTTACTGGTGTTCCATCCACCCAGATCCAAGTTCCTTCCTCCTCCTTGTCAGTCATGCCAACCCATGCTGCCCTGGTGAATCCAGTAAGGAAGTTCTATTATAAACCACAAAGAGATTAGGAACTAGAGCATCACATACTGATCATTCAAAGATCCTGGGCTCTCATATCTTTGTCAATGTTTATGTAGTTTCTGTTCAGACTGGGCATTCATATCCAATCACAAGGGCTCCAATTAAAGCTGTGAATGCATTCAGGATTCAGATTCAATAAATCAGGCCATATTCTTTGAGCAGTGTGACACTAATGTGCCCCTTCAAAAATTATGCAATTTGAGAGTTGTTCTGTAACGGAGAGGAATAGAATAGAATAGAATAGAATAGAATAAAAAAGAAAGCCTTTATTTTCACTGTATATGCAAAATACAATGAAATCAAGAGTGCCACTCCCGTTGATGCATAAGAATAAAAGATATAATATAAACTTAAGACACTAAACAAAATGTAAACATATGCCTACTGTGTAAACACACATTATTGGACCTGATTGATAAATAGATAATGGATAACAGTAACAAATGTCATCATATTTCACATTCCCAGTAGTGATCGCACAGTACCTGGTAGCTATTAAAAAAAAGAAAAAAAGAAAGAAAAACAAAACAAAACTAAAGCAAGACCCTCGTCCATTTTCTGGCTCAATGCTTGGTTTGATCATTAACTGTCACCACAAATCTTGCTGGATATCAGAACCCACATCTGATTTTCCTGCCTTTGCACTTCTCCTTTATGTCTTGAAATTCTGACTTTTCTAAATGACGGTTGATGTGAGGTCGGGATAGATGAAAACTGCGCGGCCGTCATATTGTAACGGTGCTTTTTCCATTCAAAACAACATGCAGCCTTGTGGGGGGTCGGTGCTGAGTGCGAGGGTGGAGGAGAGGTAGGGTCCAAACTTGACAGTTTGTGGGCGCTTTGTAATAAAGTCCTTAATCCAGGAGCAGGTGTGTGTGGGGAGGTCCATGTGTGACAGTTTGCTGATCAGAATATACAGAATGATTGTGTTGAATGCTGAGCTGTAATCGATGAAGAGCATCCGTACTTCGCTCCCTCTGTGTTCCATGTGGTTCAGTGCTGTGTGAAGGGCTATGGTGATGGCTCCTCCGTGGACTTGTTTGACCTGTCTCTAAACTGATGCGGGTCAAAGGTGGGAGGGTGTCCTGATCAAATATGCCTCAGTATCAGTCTCTCAAAACACTTGGTGATAGTGGGAGTGAGCGCAACAGGTCTGTGGTCACGTAGACTGTCTATAACAGGCTTTTTCGGGATAGGGGCTGACTTGAGGCAGGGTGGGATGATGGCATGTGCTCGGGATAGATTGAAAATGTTCATGAAGGCTGCAGCAAGTTGATCATCATCATCAAGCGCTCCATCAGGGCCAGCAGCCTTCATCGAGTTCACCTTCCTCACTTCATCCTGCACAGAGAGCACTGGGTGTCTGTGATAGGTCGAGTTGATGCAGCTGACGTGTCTTAATGTCAAATCTTGCAAAGACATTTTTTTTGGAAACGGTGTTGTAGGATACACTTCGGTGGTTTATCAAAAAAGAAAAAGAAATAACAAAGCAGTAAAAACATGAAAATACCGTTGTCTGCTGTTGATGATGACCAGGTCAGCGTCTCTCTGCAGACAGTCCTTCCGGCTTTCAATCCAGCTCTTCCTATTTGGGGAAATGTAGTAACAGCTGGAGCCAAATGTGATCCAGCCCTGTGGACAGCTCTTTTCTTCTGTCTCACCTCAATGCAGCAACACAGACAGCAAGTCTCAACATAATGTGTCACAAACAGAATACAGTCTCATGATGCAACAGTAAACACAAACCTGCATGTCAACACAACACGGTACAAGTCATTGGAGACTAAAGGTTTTACAATTGTTAAATAAACTGTGGCAAAGTAGATTTCAATATAGATTTATGATATAACATTGGATTGGATCGATTCAACATATGTTTCTGAAATTATTACGAAAAAAATATTATTAATCCCAGATAGTCTCATTGAGATCTGGATCTGTTTTCAAGAGAGACCTGTGTGCACAAAATGAACATATGTAGTTAAAACATAGACAGACACACAGATCATTCACAGGCACATGTAGACATTTAATAAAATAAATATATATATATATTTTTTTTTTTAACCAAACTTTTTATACACATCTCCCATGTTGTGGAGATGTGCCTCAAGCTATATTGCATTTTATTTATTAATTTTTAAAATGTTTTTTATCAGATATGCAATTAAAAAGAATTCCAAATGGACAACATAAATAACTTCTGTCCTCAATGAAAGGCACCCATGATGGAGTATACTGATGATGTCATGCTTGTTATCAAGTGGTTTTATTCTCCATTTTAAGTTTACAATGATAGTGAAATCCTGTCCCTGTTTTTAATGCTTTTATATGAAGCACTTGGAACATGTCATTTGATGTGATGAGATGCATGTCTTGTATAAATGGTGCAACACAAATAAATCTATTACCTTTATCAGCAAGTCTCAGAGAGATGTTGAGAATCCCTTGAAGAACACACAGCAAGCCAAAGCTCACCAGAACCACACTGAGATGGGGTGACTCTGTAAACACACATATCTGGTAGTCAACACAAATTTAAACACGAAAACCGAAATCAATGTAAACGTTCACAACTTTAATATTCTCATGTTATAAAAAAATTTTCATTAAAAAACAACTGCACTTAAAATCATCTCATCTGATTACTTACTTGGTTTTGGAGTCTCCTCTATAGCAGCATACACAGGTTCAGCTTTTGGGAATTCCTGGTGCGTACCAATTTCAATGTTGTTATCAGACTCTCGAGAAGAAAAGAACACAGACATTTTGAAGACGCAGCAGTGAGACGGTGTGTTGTCTGTCTGAGGCTTTTTCAGCACCACAACACTTACACACTTTCCTGTTTGTTAGTGGCCCTCAAGTCTTGTGAAGAGGAAGTACTGTCTCCCATCAAACGATCCTAAATAAGAAACCCACATTTGATTGTTTTTGAGGGCTATTTTATCTTGACATGTTCAAATGAGTTGAATGATTCTTCAGAATTTTGTATATTAGTGATTTTTTTTTCGAGGCGAGAATCAAATCCATTTTTTAACAAACATTTGTTTTGGCATTACTGAAGGATTTTAGAACGATTCCACAAAATATTAATGTGATTAATAACTAGCCTATTGTGTGTGACTTAATCATACATGCCTTCTATGTGTTTCAGAGATCTTTGTAGTTTAAATGAGATCTAACTAGCTAACATCGGCTAACTGGTGGAACATATATGAACAGTTCCGTAACAGTTCCGAGCTCATAACATATTCAATAAATACCTGTTTCAATCTTCCGACGCGAGTTTTTGTTTTGTTCGTAGTTATAAAAAGCTTTTCAGCTCGTGATGAATCGTTACTTGTCGTCTTCTTCTTCTTCTTCTTCTTCTTCTTCTTCGTGTTTTACGGAGGTAGCAGGCTGCAGTAGTGCATAAACGCCACCTATTGATCTGGAATGATCACTGCTATGGCTTTACCATACACATAGGTTCATACAGTACCTCTCCATACATACACACTCATGTGAAACCACATGTATGTACTACCTACACCATGGCGTTATCCGCATCCACACAAAAAAATCCTCCTAAACACAAGTAAGAGCAAGTAACAACTTTGAAATTAGGACTGTACTCGGCCTTGCCTAGTAGATGTTTACCTTAGCTAGATGCACATATAAATTAAAACAGGTATCAGCTTGGCAGTCCAAAATAAGTTATAACAGGGGCCCATATCTTCATAAATAAGTCCATTTGTATGCAGAGTTTGGCAGTAAGTTTTTCCATTTCATATACTTCCAAGACCCTGTTCTTCCATTGTTGTACTGTGGGTGGCAGTGGTTTGAGCCAGGATACAGCTAATCATTTCTCTAGCAATTAATAATAGGATTTGTAACAGGTAGGCCTTTCTCCCCATCACTCCCACACTTTGATGGGTCAGTCAGACTAGAAAGGTGCGATATAACTACAATCCATTTAATTTAGTATCTGCATGATTCGCTAAGCTGTTAGAGGATTATAACGAGACTGGACCGACACACTAACTGTTCCGATGGATCGGGGAAACACTTAATGCAAGGTTTTTACATTTATGTGACCTTAATATTTGAGCTGTTCAATATAAACATACATTTCAGTTTTGAACATATGTTAACACGCAGCCTAATTAAACAGCAAACTTTCAAACATGAACATGAGGCTGTAATTATTTAGTTGGTGTATTGGGTGTTCATTTTTCTTTAATCATTTTGTGAGATCTGCGAGTATCACCACCATAGTAAGGTTGCGTCACAAATTGATCACCTTCAGACGTCCTCACTTGATTGACGACTTCACCTCGTCATTCTGTGGTTCTGACATGTTAGATTTACATTAAGCACAATATATCGGACAAGTTACAGCAAAGGAAGGTGGAGGGGCAGTACACATATCAACACAAGTGAAGCTACCACAGTGCTTTCTCACAGATCCACTGGTTTCTAATATTACATCTGAAGTCATTCAAGCCAATGAAATCAATCATTGTACGAAGGTCACCACAGTCTTCTTGTCCGGAAGTGTCATCAGGCTGCCCGGTGGCCCACAGCAACCTGCACAATAAAAACAAACAACAACAACAACAAAAAACACTAGTAAATAAAAAAAATAAAAAAATTCATTTAAAAGTTGGATTAAAAGGGTAGGTCTTGAGTGTGCTTTAAAAACATGAACATTTTTAACAGCCCTCAGGAAGACTGGGGCTCTGGGGGGTTAAAAGTCAAATGTTGATGATGTAGAGGAGGTGTGTTCCAGGGTGTGTGTGTGCGACAGGTAAACATTCAGTCACATAGGAGGGACTGCAAATTAGCAGATAGCATTTAGCTACCCCTCCTGTTGGGTTGGATCTCGTCTTCCTTCAAAAGAGAAAAACGGTCCCAAATAAATTAAATCATAAATAAAACCCATTTATCTCACACACCTGACACCGGTGTGGATTATGAAGGTTACCATGTGCTCTATAGATATTAGCACAGGCTGCCATGTTTTTATTTGACAAATGCCTCAAAAACTGCCGTAAAAACAAACAAACAAACAAACTGAGTGTGTAAAACCGATCGCATTATAGACCACTAAACAGACGTTGAAATCACTGCCCATTCATGAAATGACACAGATATATCATGTGTATGAGACCACTCTCATGTACCACAATACGTTTCTGAGGTAGCCACAGTATCTACCAGTGAAAACTGACTACAACGTGATAAATACATGTCAGGACAGTTACCCATATATTTATCAATATCTCACCAGTTCTTGTTTACTGGTGTTCCATCCACCCAGATCCAAGTTCCTTCCTCCTCCTTGTCAGTCATGCCAACCCATGCTGCCATGGTGAATCCAGTAAGGAAGTTCTATTATAAACCACAAAGAGATTAGGAACTAGAGCATCACATACTGATCATTCAAAGATCCTGGGCTCTCATATCTTTGTCAATGTTTATGTAGTTTCTGTTCAGACTGGGCATTCATATCCAATCACAAGGGCTCCAATTAAAGCTGTGAATGCATTCAGGATTCAGATTCAATAAATCAGGCCATATTCTTTGAGCAGTGTGACACTAATGTGCCCCTTCAAAAATTATGCAATTTGAGAGTTGTTCTGTAACGGAGAGGAATAGAAAAGAATACAATAGAATAGAATAAAAAAGAAAGCCTTTATTTTCACTGTATATGCAAAATACAATGAAATCAAGAGTGCCACTCCCGTTGATGCATAAGAATAAAAGATATAATATAAACTTAAGACACTAAACAAAATGTAAACATATGCCTACTGTGTAAACACACATTATTGGACCTGATTGATGAATAGATAATGGATAACAGTAACAAATGTCATCATATTTCACATTCCCAGTAGTGATTGCACAGTACCTGGTAGCTATTAAAAAAAAGAAAAAAAGAAAGAAAAACAAAACAAAACTAAAGCAAGACCCTCGTCCATTATCTGGCTCAATGCTTGGTTTGATCATTAACTGTCACCACAAATGGATATCAGAACCCACATCTGATTTTCCTGCCTTTGCACTTCTCCTTTATGTCTTGAAATTCTGACTTTTCTAAATGACGGTTGATGTGAGGTCGGGATAGATGAAAACTGCGCGGCCGTCATATTGTAACGGTGCTTTTTCCATTGAAAACAACATGCAGCCTTGTGGGGGGTCGGTGCTGAGTGTGAGGGTGGAGGAGAGGTAGGGCCCAAACTTGACAGTTTGTGGGCGCTTTGTAATAAAGTCCTTAATCCAGGAGCAGGTGTGTGTGGGGAGGTCCAGGTGTGACAGTTTGCTGATCAGAATATACAGAATGATTGTGTTGAATGCTGAGCTGTAATCGATGAAGAGCATCCGTACTTGGCTCCCTCTGTGTTCCATGTGGTTCAGTGCTGTGTGAAGGGCTATGGTGATGGCTCCTCCGTGGACTTGTTTGACCTGTCCCTAAACTGATGCGGGTCAAAGGTGGGAGGGTGTCCTGATCAAATATGCCTCAGTATTAGTCTCTCCAAACACTTGGTGATAATGGGAGTGAGCGCAACAGGTCTGTGGTCACGTAGACTGTCTATAACAGGCTTTTTCGGGATAGGGGCTGACTTGAGGCAGGGTGGGATGATGGCATGTGCTCGGGATAGATTGAAAATGTTCATGAAGGCTGCAGCAAGTTGATCATCATCATCAAGCGCTCCATCAGGGCCAACAGCCTTCATCGAGTTCACCTTCCTCACTTCATCCTGCACAGAGAGCACTGGGTGTCTGTGATAGGTCGAGTTGATGCAGCTGACGTGTCTTAATGTCAAATCTTGCAAAGACATTTTTTTTGGAAACGGTGTTGTAGGATACACTTCGGTGGTTTATCAAAAAAGAAAAAGAAATAACAAAGCAGTAAAAACATGAAAATACCTGTTCTTGTCTGCTGTTGATGATGACCAGGTCAGCGTCTCTCTGCAGACAGTCCTTCCGGCTTTCATTCCAGCTCCTACCAAGTCGGGAAATGTAGTAACAGCTGGAGCCAAATGTGATCCAGCCCTGTGGACAGCTCTTTTCTTCTGTCTCACCACAATGCAGCAACACAGACAGCAAGTCTCAACATAATGTGTCACAAACAGAATACAGTCTCATGATGCAACCTTAAACACAAACCTGCATGTCAACACAACACGGTACAAGTCATTGGAGACTAAAGGTTTTACAATTGTTAAATAAACTGTGGCAAAGTAGATTTCAATATAGACTTATGATATAACATTGGATTGGATCGATTCAACATATGTTTCTGAAATTATTACGAAAAAAATATTATTAATCCCAGGTAGTCTCATTGAGATCTGGATCTGTTTTCAAGAGAGACCCGTGTGCACAAAATGAACATATGTAGTTAAAACATAGACAGACACACAGATCATTCACAGGCACATGTAGACATTTAATAAAATAAATATATATATATATATATATTTTTTTAACCAGACTTTTTATACACATCTCCCATGTTGTGGAGATGTGCCTCAAGCTATATTGCATTTTATTTATTAATTTTTAAAATGTTTTTTTATCAGATATGCAATTAAAAAGAATTCCAAATGGACAACATAAATAACTTCTGTCCTCAATGAAAGGCACCCATGATGGAGTATACTGATGATGTCATGCTTGTTATCAAGTGGTTTTATTCTCCATTTTAAGTTTACAATGATAGTGAAATCCTGTCCCTGTTTTTAATGCTTTTATATGAAGCACTTGGAACATGTCATTTGATGTGATGAGATGCATGTCTTGTATAAATGGTGCAACACAAATAAATCTATTACCTTTATCAGCAAGTCTCAGAGAGATGTTGAGAATCCCTTGAAGAACACACAGCAAGCCAAAGCTCACCAGAACCACACTGAGATGGGGTGACTCTGTAAACACACATATCTGGTAGTCAACACAAATTTAAACACGAAAACCGAAATCAATGTAAACGTTCACAACTTTAATATTCTCATGTTATAAAAACATTTTCATTAAAAAACAACTGCACTTAAAATGATCTCATCTGATTACTTACTTGGTTTTGGAGTCTCCTCTATAGCAGCATACACAGGTTCAGCTTTTGGGAATTCCTGGTACATACCAATTTCAATGTTGTTATCAGACTCTCTCGGAGAAAAGAACACAGACATTTTGAAGACGCAGCAGTGAGACGGTGTGTTGTCTGTCTGAGGCTTTTTCAGCACCACAACACTTACACACTTTCCTGTTTGCTAATGGCCCTCAAGTCTTGTGAAGAGGAAGTACTGTCTCCCATCAAACGATCCTAAATAAGAAACCCACATTTG
This sequence comes from Chaunax sp. Z400, assembly GCA_037577475.1. Taxonomy (NCBI): domain Eukaryota; kingdom Metazoa; phylum Chordata; class Actinopteri; order Lophiiformes; family Chaunacidae; genus Chaunax; species Chaunax sp. Z400. The sequence goes on along the minus strand of CM075191.1, from coordinate 16,829,510 downwards.
ATTGTTTTTGAGGGCTATTTTATCTTGACATGTTCAAATGAGTTGAATGATTCTTCAGAATTTTGTATATTAGTGATTTTTTTTCGAGGCGAGAATCAAATCCATTTTTTAACAAACATTTGTTTTGGCATTACTGAAGGATTTTAGAACGATTTCACAAAATATTAATGTGATTAATAACTAGCCTATTGTGTGTGACTTAATCATACATGCCTTCTATGTGTTTCAGAGATCTTTGTAGTTTAAATGAGATTTTACATTCTGGGGTGCTGGTTATGGATTTGTAAGTATGACTTTAGTCACCCTGAAATTAAACTTGAAAAATAAATCAAACTGTTTTTCCTTCCAAACTGTCATGATAATCCGATCAAAGATCAAATTTTTATGTCATTCTAGGTTTCCATTGAATTTTAAATCGAACAGGAGGTTGACATAAACTCTAGATAGGATAACTGTGTTTTGTTGAGAAAGGTTGTGTAAGAGTGTGAACACAGTAGCGGCTTTTACACAACACTGTGACGGAAACATGTGGCAAAGCAGAAATGTGGCCCAAATAACTGAGAGTAGATCTTAGACATGCAGTTTGTTTGCGATCAATGCAGCTCATCAAATTTAAAATGATGAAATAAAAAATATCATATATAAGTGACGACGTCCTCGTTCCACAGATCATATTCAGCCAGTAAACAAAAGAAAAAACAGAAGGTCTGTGCGGGAGAAAGACTTGAGTCCTATCATCCCATCATGTTGGAATACCTCTTGTCTCTGATCCTGTTTGTAATATTCATGGACAAGACCTCGAAGATGATCACGGTTCTCAGCCAGAAATGGGTGGTCTGCTCCCTCGACGTTCATGACGAGTTGCTGCCTCAAGCAAAGGAGTTTGAGTATTTTGTGATCTTGTTCCGCAGTGATGGGAAAATGGAGTGTGAGATGGACAGGTGAAGCATCAACAGTAATGATGGGGTTGTATTGGACTGTCGTGGTGAAGAGGGCGCTGAGCTTGAAGGAAAAGCTCTGGATTTACCAGTGGATATACATTCCAACCCCCACCCATGGTCATGAATGGTCATGAGCTTTGGGTAGTGACAGGAGGAATGAGACAGTGGATTAAAAGCAGCTGAAATGAGCTTCCTCCATAGGGTGGCTGAGCTCAGCCTTAGAGATAGAGTGAGGAGTTGAGGTGGTCCAACATCAAGTGAGGATGCTCCATGGACAACTTGGAGACCCTGGGGTAGACCCAGAACTCACTGGAGGGATTACATATCTCATCAACACTGGGGACACCTCCAGGAGGAGCTGGAAGTGTTGTTGGGTGGAGGGATGCCTGACATACCCCAATTAATGTGCTGGCACCATGACCTCAACCCCGGATAAGAAGAATGAAGACAATGGATGGACGGACAGTATGTGGATCATCTTAGAACTGTTTATTTTATTTACCCATGGAAGAGGATCTCTGCAACCCATCTGCAGCTGCGCAAAAGGCCCTCGCAGGCCACCATCACTGGTGGCATGATCAGGTCTTGAAAGGGGAAGCAGAGACGGTAGCCTCAGCCACCAGACACTGTTGCTAGAAGAAGATCCACACCTTTGTTATAGGGCTGGAGAGAAACACCTCACAACCAAGATCTGGTACAGGCCTCCTCACTGCAGCTGTTGACTGGGAGTTAAAAGTCCATCTCTACAAGCAGCTGAGGGATCCTGACCATCTCGCCCCAATAACACTCATGTCGAGACATGATCATCTTCACATTTTAGAGTCCACTGTACCCTGGGAAGAGCGCATGGAGGAAGGGCATGAGTGCAAATATGGCAAGTAAAAAGAGCTGGTGGAGCAGTGTAGGACGCAGGGCTGGAACACCTCCTGTGAACTAATAGAGATGGGACGTCAGGGCTTTGCAATATGGTCATTTGGTAAAACCATGACCAAACTCACTCGTGGGGTTGGCTGAGAGGAAGGGCCCAAAATCAGTCACTGATGCCACAGAAAAAAACAGTGGGTGGCTTTTGGCCACTTTGGGAACCAGGGACCATGTCTGATGTTCAAATACCAAAAAGACTCCAGGTTACATCAGTGATGATAAATTCCAGCTCATCCACAGGATGCATTATTAAAGCAAGACATTAAATGTAACTCCACAAAAAAGATTTTTATTTTTTGCACAACTCCAGTTTGACCTTTTAATATTAAGTCAGCCACTGTTCAGCAATTACAACATGTAGATCTACATTTGAAATGAATATTTGGAGGGCAACCATAATAAAATAAACCAAACATCTTTGCAACCTTTATGCAATGTCAAATGAACAAAATCAATTGAAAATGCAACATCAAATAGCTCATTGTAGCTTCATAGTATTGCATTTTCCATAGTTCTCCCCTCCCAACATGACCATTGTGGTGCAAGAGAAAGTAGGTATGTCCTACTTTCTACAGAGAATGACATAAAAATAACATTTTCATTAGGGACTACATTCTGTCAGGAGGCTCCAATTGATGGTCTAGACTGTAAACAAATATATACAACTTTGAGGAATATAAAATAAGTGATATGTTTTGACTGATATTTCAAAATTCGGAACATCCCAGTAGCAGAAAAGGTGGTTGGTCATGGCACATCTCGTCATCTGCTTTTTTAAGCAAACGTTTCATTTTGTAGTTAGTAATTATACAAGCACATTAATACCTCTATGAAGCAGGGCAGGGCACAGGCATCACTGAGGAGGTGGAGGTGGGGGAGGAGGAGGGGGAAGCTACCACAGTGCTTTCTCACAGATCCACTGGTTTCTAGTATTACATATTAAGTCATTCAAGCCAATGGAATCAATCATTGTACGAAGTTCACCACAGTCTTCTTGTCTGAAAGCGTCATCAGGCTGCCCGGTGGCCCACAGCAACCTGCACAATAAAAACAAACAACAACAACAACAATAAACACTAGTAAATAAAAAAAATACAAAAATTCATTTAAAAGTTGGATTAAAAGGGTAGGTCTTGAGTGTGCTTTAAAAACATGAACATTTTTAACAGCCCTCAGGAAGACTGGGGCTCTGGGGGGTTAAAAGTCAAATGTTGATGATGTAGAGGAGGTGTGTTCCAGGGTGTGTGTGTGCGACAGGTAAACATTCAGTCACATAAGAGGGACTGCAAATTAGCAGATAGCATTTAGCTACCCCTCCTGTTGGGTTGGATCTCGTCTTCCTTCAAAAGAGAAAAACGGTCCCAAACAAATTAAATCATAAATAAAACCCATTTATCTCACACACCTGACACCGGTGTGGATTATGAAGGTTACCATGTGCTCTATAGATATTAGCACAGGCTGCCATGTTTTTATTTGACAAATGCCTCAACAACTGCCGTAAAAACAAACAAACAAACAAACTGAGTGTGTAAAACCGATCGCATTATAGACCACTAAACAGACGTTGAAATCACTGCCCATTCATGAAATGACACAGATATATCATGTGTATGAGACCACTCTCATGTACCACAATACGTTTCTGAGGTAGCCACAGTATCTACCAGTGAAAACTGACTACAACGTGATAAATACATGTCAGGACAGTTACCCATATATTTATCAATATCTCACCAGTTCTTGTTTACTGGTGTTCCATCCACCCAGATCCAAGTTCCTTCCTTCTCCCTGTCACTCATGCCAACCCATGCTGTCATGGGGAATCCAGTAAGGAAGTTCTATTATAAACCACAAAGAGATTAGGAACTAGAGCATCACATACTGATCATTCAAAGATCCTGGGCTCTCATATCTTTGTCAATGTTTATGTAGTTTCTGTTCAGACTGGGCATTCATATCCAATCACAAGGGCTCCAATTAAAGCTGTGAATGCATTCAGGATTCAGATTCAATAAATCAGGCCATATTCTTTGAGCAGTGTGACACTAATGTGCCCCTTCAAAAATTATGCAATTTGAGAGTTGTTCTGTAACGGAGAGGAATAGAATAGAATACAATAGAATAGAATAAAAAAGAAAGCCTTTATTTTCACTGTATATGCAAAATACAATGAAATCAAGAGTGCCACTCCCGTTGATGCATAAGAATAAAAGATATAATATAAACTTAAGACACTAAACAAAATGTAAACATATGCCTACTGTGTAAACACACATTATTGGACCTGATTGATGAATAGATAATGGATAACAGTAACAAATGTCATCATATTTCACATTCCCAGTAGTGATCGCACAGTACCTGGTAGCTATTAAAAAAAAGAAAAAAAGAAAGAAAAACAAAACAAAACTAAAGCAAGACCCTCGTCCATTATCTGGCTCAATGCTTGGTTTGATCATTAACTGTCACCACAAATGGATATCAGAACCCACATCTGATTTTCCTGCCTTTGCACTTCTCCTTTATGTCTTGAAATTCTGACTTTTCTAAATGACGGTTGATGTGAGGTCGGGATAGATGAAAACTGCGCGACCGTCATATTGTAACGGTGCTTTTTCCATTGAAAACAACATGCGGCCTTGTGGGGGGTCGGTGCTGAGTGTGAGGGTGGAGGAGAGGTAGGGTCCAAACTTGACAGTGTGTGGGCGCTTTGTAATAAAGTCCTTAATCCAGGAGGAGGTGTGTGTGGGGAGGTCCAGGTGTGACAGTTTGCTGATCAGAATATAGAGAATGATTGTGTTGAATGCTGAGCTGTAATCGATGAAGAGCATCCGTACTTCGCTCCCTCTGTGTTCCATGTGGTTCAGTGCTGTGTGAAGGGCTATGGTGATGGCTCCTCCGTGGACTTGTTTGACCTGTCTCTAAACTGATGCGGGTCAAAGGTGGGAGGGTGTCCTGATCAAATATGCCTCAGTATCAGTCTCTCAAAACACTTGGTGATAGTGGGAGTGAGCGCAACAGGTCTGTGGTCACGTAGACTGTCTATAACAGGCTTTTTCGGGATAGGGGCTGACTTGAGGCAGGGTGGGATGATGGCATGTGTTCGGGATAGATTGAAAATGTTCATGAAGGCTGCAGCAAGTTGATCATCATCATCAAGCGCTCCATCAGGGCCAGCAGCCTTCATCGAGTTCACCTTCCTCACTTCATCCTGCACAGAGAGCACTGGGTGTCTGTGATAGGTCGAGTTGATGCAGCTGACGTGTCTTAATGTCAAATGTTGCAAAGACATTTTTTTTGGAAACGGTGTTGTAGGATACACTTCGGTGGTTTATCAAAAAAGAAAAAGAAATAACAAAGCAGTAAAAACATGAAAATACCTGTTCTTGTCTGCTGTTGATGATGACCAGGTCAGCGTCTCTCTGCAGACAGTCCTTCCGGCTTTCGATCCAGCTCTTCCTATTTGGGGAAATGTAGTAACAGCTGGAGCCAAATGTGATCCAGCCCTGTGGACAGCTCTCTTCTTCTGTCTCACCACAATGCAGCAACACAGACAGCAAGTCTCAACATAATGTGTCACAAACAGAATACAGTCTCATGATGCAACAGTAAACACAAACCTGCATGTCAACACAACACGGTACAAGTCATTTGAGACTAAAGGTTTTACAATTGTTAAATAAACTGTGGCAAAGTAGATTTCAATATAGATTTATGATATAACATTGGATTGGATCGATTCAACATATGTTTCTGAAATTATTACGAAAAAAATATTATTAATCCCAGGTAGTCTCATTAAGATCTGGATCTGTTTTCAAGAGAGACCCGTGTGCACAAAATGAACATATGTAGTTAAAACATAGACAGACACACAGATCATTCACAGGCACATGTAGACATTTAATAAAATAAATATATATATATATATTTTTTTTTAACCAAACTTTTTATACACATCTCCCATGTTGTGGAGAGGTGCCTCAAGCTATATTGCATTTTATTTATTAATTTTTAAAATGTTTTTTATCAGATATGCAATTAAAAAGAATTCCAAATGGACAACATAAATAACTTCTGTCCTCAATGAAAGGCACCCATGATGGAGTATACTGATGATGTCATGCTTGTTATCAAGTGGTTTTATTCTCCATTTTAAGTTTACAATGATAGTGAAATCCTGTCCCTGTTTTTAATGCTTTTATATGAAGCACTTGGAACATGTCATTTGATGTGATGAGATGCATGTCTTGTATAAATGGTGCAACACAAATAAATCTATTACCTTTATCAGCAAGTCTCAGAGAGATGTTGAGAATCCCTTGAAGAACACACAGCAAGCCAAAGCTCACCAGAACCACACTGAGATGGGGTGACTCTGTAAACACACATATCTGGTAGTCAACACAAATTTAAACACGAAAACCGAAATCAATGTAAACGTTCACAACTTTAATATTCTCATGTTATAAAAACATTTTCATTAAAAAACAACTGCACTTAAAATCATCTCATCTGATTACTTACTTGGTTTTGGAGTCTCCTCTATAGCAGCATACACAGGTTCAGCTTTTGGGAATTCCTGGTGCGTACCAATTTCAATGTTGTTATCAGACTCTCTCGGAGAAAAGAACACAGACATTTTGAAGACGCAGCAGTGAGACGGTGTGTTGTCTGTCTGAGGCTTTTTCAGCACCACAACACTTACACACTTTCCTGTTTGTTAATGGCCCTCAAGTCTTGTGAAGAGGAAGTACTGTCTCCCATCAAACGATCCTAAATAAGAAACCCACATTTGATTGTTTTTGAGGGCTATTTTATCTTGACATGTTCAAATGAGTTGAATGATTCTTCAGAATTTTGTATATTAGTGATTTTTTTTCGAGGCGAGAATCAAATCCATTTTTTAACAAACATTTGTTTTGGCATTACTGAAGGATTTTAGAACGATTCCACAAAATATTAATGTGATTAATAACTAGCCTATTGTGTGTGACTTAATCATACATGCCTTCTATGTGTTTCAGAGATCTTTGTAGTTTAAATGAGATTTTACATTCTGGGGTGCTGGTTATGGATTTGTAAGTATGACTTTAGTCACCCTGAAATTAAACTTGAAAAATAAATCAAACTGTTTTTCCTTCCAAACTGTCATGATAATCCGATCAAAGATCAAATTTTTATGTCATTCTAGGTTTCCATTGAATTTTAAATCGAAGAGGAGGTTGACATAAACTCTAGATAGGATAACTGTGTTTTGTTGAGAAAGGTTGTGTAAGAGTGTGAACACAGTAACGGCTTTTACACAACACTGTGACGGAAACATGTGGCAAAGCAGAAATGTGGCCCAAATAACTGAGAGTAGATCTTAGACATGCAGTTTGTTTGCGATCAATGCAGCTCATCAAATTTAAAATGATGAAATAAAAAATATCATATATAAGTGACGACGTCCTCGTTCCACAGATCATATCCAGCCAGTAAACAAAAGAAAAAACAGAAGGTCTGTGCGGGAGAAAGACTTGAGTCCTATCATCCCATCATGTTGGAATACCTCTTGTCTCTGATCCTGTTTGTAATATTCATGGACAAGACCTCGAAGATGATCACGGTTCTCAGCCAGAAATGGGTGGTCTGCTCCCTCGACGTTCATGACGAGTTGCTGCCTCAAGCAAAGGAGTTTGAGTATTTTGTGATCTTGTTCCGCAGTGATGGGAAAATGGAGTGTGAGATGGACAGGTGAAGCATCAACAGTAATGATGGGGTTGTATTGGACTGTCATGGTGAAGAGGGCGCTGAGCTTGAAGGAAAAGCTCTGGATTTACCAGTGGATATACATTCCAACCCCCACCCATGGTCATGAATGGTCATGAGCTTTGGGTAGTGACAGGAGGAATGAGACAGTGGATTAAAAGCAGCTGAAATGAGCTTCCTCCATAGGGTGGCTGAGCTCAGCCTTAGAGATAGAGTGAGGAGTTGAGGTGGTCCAACATCAAGTGAGGATGCTCCATGGACAACTTGGTGGAGACCCTGGGGTAGACCCAGAACTCACTGGAGGGATTACATATCTCATCAACACTGGGGACACCTCCAGGAGGAGCTGGAAGTGTTGCTGGGTGGAGGGATGCCTGACATACCCCAATTAATGTGCTGGCACCATGACCTCAACCCCGGATAAGAAGAAAGAAGACAATGGATGGACGGACAGTATGTGGATCATCTTAGAACTGTTTATATTATTTACCCATGGAAGAGGATCTCTGCAACCCATCTGCAGCTGCGCAAAAGGCCCTCGCAGGCCACCATCACTGGTGGCATGATCAGGTCTTGAAAGGGGAAGCAGAGACGGTAGCCTCAGCCACCAGACACTGTTGCTAGAAGAAGATCCACACCTTTGTTATAGGGCTGGAGAGAAACACCTCACAACCAAGATCTGGTACAGGCCTCCTCACTGCAGCTGTTGACTGGGAGTTAAAAGTCCATCTCTACAAGCAGCTGAGGGATCCTGACCATCTCGCCCCAATAACACTCATGTCGAGACATGATCATCTTCACATTTTAGAGTCCACTGTACCCTGGGAAGAGCGCATGGAGGAAGGGCATGAGTGCAAATATGGCAAGTAAAAAGAGCTGGTGGAGCAGTGTAGGACGCAGGGCTGGAACACCTCCTGTGAACTAATAGAGATGGGACGTCAGGGCTTTGCATTATGGTCATTTGGTAAAACCATGACCAAACTCACTCGTGGGGTTGGCTGAGAGGAAGGGCCCAAAATCGGTCACTGATGCCACAGAAAAAAACAGTGGGTGGCTTTTGGCCACTTTGGAAACCAGGGACCATGTCTGATGTTCAAATACCAAAAAGACTCCAGGTTACATCAGTGATGATAAATCCCAGCTCATCCACAGGATGCATTATTAAAGCAAGACATTAAATGTAACTCCACAAAAAAGATTTTTATTTTTTGCCCAACTCCAGTTTGACCTTTTAATATTAAGCCAGCCACTGTTCAGCAATTACAACATGTAGATCTACATTTGAAATGAATATTTGGAGGGCAACCATAATAAAATAAACCAAACATCTTTGCAACCTTTATGCAATGTCAAATGAACAAAATCAATTGAAAATGCAATATCAAATAGCTCATTGTAGCTTCATAGTATTGCATTTTCCATAGTTCTCCCCTCCCAACATGACCATTGTGGTGCAAGAGAAAGTAGGTATGTCCTACTTTCTACAGAGAATGACATAAAAATAACATTTTCATTAGGGACTACATTCTGTCAGGAGGCTCCAATTGATGGTCTAGACTGTAAACAAATATATACAACTTTGAGGAATATAAAATAAGTGATATGTTTTGACTGATATTTTAAAATTCGGAACATCCCAGTAGCAGAAAAGGTGGTTGGTCATGGCACATCTCGTCATCTGCTTTTTTAAGCAAACGTTTCATTTTGTAGTTAGTAATTATACAAGCACATTAATACCTCTATGAAGCAGGGCAGGGCACAGGCATCACTGAGGAGGTGGAGGTGGGGGAGGAGGAGGGGGAAGCTACCACAGTGCTTTCTCACAGATCCACTGGTTTCTAGTATTACATATTAAGTCATTCAAGCCAATGGAATCAATCGTACGAAGTTCACCACAGTCTTCTTGTCTGAAAGCGTCTTCAGGCTGCCCGGTGGCCCACAGCAACCTGCACAATAAAAACAAACAACAACAACAACAATAAACACTAGTAAATACAAAAAATACAAAAATTCATTTAAAAGTTGGATTAAAAGGGTAGGTCTTGAGTGTGCTTTAAAAACATGAACATTTTTAACAGCCCTCAGGAAGACTGGGGCTCTGGGGGGTTAAAAGTCAAATGTTGATGATGTAGAGGAGGTGTGTTCCAGGGTGTGTGTGTGCGACAGGTAAACATTCAGTCACATAAGAGGGACTGCAAATTAGCAGATAGCATTTAGCTACCCCTCCTGTTGGGTTGGATCTCGTCTTCCTTCAAAAGAGAAAAACGGTCCCAAACAAATTAAATCATAAATAAAACCCATTTATCTCACACACCTGACACCGGTGTGGATTATGAAGGTTACCATGTGCTCTATAGATATTAGCACAGGCTGCCATGTTTTTATTTGACAAATGCCTCAACAACTGCCGTAAAAACAAACAAACAAACAAACTGAGTGTGTAAAACCGATCGCATTATAGACCACTAAACAGACGTTGAAATCACTGCCCATTCATGAAATGACACAGATATATCATGTGTATGAGACCACTCTCATGTACCACAATACGTTTCTGAGGTAGCCACAGTATCTACCAGTGAAAACTGACTACAACGTGATAAATACATGTCAGGACAGTTACCCATATATTTATCAATATCTCACCAGTTCTTGTTTACTGGTGTTCCATCCACCCAGATCCAAGTTCCTTCCTTCTCCCTGTCACTCATGCCAACCCATGCTGTCATGGGGAATCCAGTAAGGAAGTTCTATTATAAACCACAAAGAGATTAGGAACTAGAGCATCACATACTGATCATTCAAAGATCCTGGGCTCTCATATCTTTGTCAATGTTTATGTAGTTTCTGTTCAGACTGGGCATTCATATCCAATCACAAGGGCTCCAATTAAAGCTGTGAATGCATTCAGGATTCAGATTCAATAAATCAGGCCATATTCTTTGAGCAGTGTGACACTAATGTGCCCCTTCAAAAATTATGCAATTTGAGAGTTGTTCTGTAACGGAGAGGAATAGAATAGAATACAATAGAATAGAATAAAAAAGAAAGCCTTTATTTTCACTGTATATGCAAAATACAATGAAATCAAGAGTGCCACTCCCGTTGATGCATAAGAATAAAAGATATAATATAAACTTAAGACACTAAACAAAATGTAAACATATGCCTACTGTGTAAACACACATTATTGGACCTGATTGATAAATAGATAATGGATAACAGTAACAAATGTCATCATATTTCACATTCCCAGTAGTGATCGCACAGTACCTGGTAGCTATTAAAAAAAAGAAAAAAAGAAAGAAAAACAAAACAAAACTAAAGCAAGACCCTCGTCCATTTTCTGGCTCAATGCTTGGTTTGATCATTAACTGTCACCACAAATCTTGCTGGATATCAGAACCCACATCTGATTTTCCTGCCTTTGCACTTCTCCTTTATGTCTTGAAATTCTGACTTTTCTAAATGACGGTTGATGTGAGGTCGGGATAGATGAAAACTGCGCGACCGTCATATTGTAACGGTGCTTTTTCCATTGAAAACAACATGCAGCCTTGTGGGGGGTCGGTGCTGAGTGTGAGGGTGGAGGAGAGGTAGGGTCCAAACTTGACAGTGTGTGGGCGCTTTGTAATAAAGTCCTTAATCCAGGAGGAGGTGTGTGTGGGGAGGTCCAGGTGTGACAGTTTGCTGATCAGAATATACAGAATGATTGTGTTGAATGCTGAGCTGTAATCGATGAAGAGCATCCGTACTTGGCTCCCTCTGTGTTCCATGTGGTTCAGTGCTGTGTGAAGGGCTATGGTGATGGCTCCTCCGTGGACTTGTTTGACCTGTCCCTAAACTGATGCGGGTCAAAGGTGGGAGGGTGTCCTGATCAAATATGCCTCAGTATCAGTCTCTCAAAACACTTGGTGATAATGGGAGTGAGCGCAACAGGTCTGTGGTCACGTAGACTGTCTATAACAGGCTTTTTCGGGATAGGGGCTGACTTGAGGCAGGGTGGGATGATGGCATGTGTTCGGGATAGATTGAAAATGTTCATGAAGGCTGCAGCAAGTTGATCATCATCATCAAGCGCTCCATCAGGGCCAGCAGCCTTCATCGAGTTCACCTTCCTCACTTCATCCTGCACAGAGAGCACTGGGTGTCTGTGATAGGTCGAGTTGATGCAGCTGACGTGTCTTAATGTCAAATGTTGCAAAGACATTTTTTTTGGAAACGGTGTTGTAGGATACACTTCGGTGGTTTATCAAAAAAGAAAAAGAAATAACAAAGCAGTAAAAACATGAAAATACCGTTGTCTGCTGTTGATGATGACCAGGTCAGCGTCTCTCTGCAGACAGTCCTTCCGGCTTTCGATCCAGCTCTTCCTATTTGGGGAAATGTAGTAACAGCTGGAGCCAAATGTGATCCAGCCCTGTGGACAGCTCTCTTCTTCTGTCTCACCACAATGCAGCAACACAGACAGCAAGTCTCAACATAATGTGTCACAAACAGAATACAGTCTCATGATGCAACAGTAAACACAAACCTGCATGTCAACACAACACGGTACAAGTCATTGGAGACTAAAGGTTTTACAATTGTTAAATAAACTGTGGCAAAGTAGATTTCAATATAGATTTATGATATAACATTGGATTGGATCGATTCAACATATGTTTCTGAAATTATTACGAAAAAAATATTATTAATCCCAGGTAGTCTCATTAAGATCTGGATCTGTTTTCAAGAGAGACCCGTGTGCACAAAATGAACATATGTAGTTAAAACATAGACAGACACACAGATCATTCACAGGCACATGTAGACATTTAATAAAATAAATATATATATATATTTTTTTTTTTTAACCAAACTTTTTATACACATCTCCCATGTTGTGGAGATGTGCCTCAAGCTATATTGCATTTTATTTATTAATTTTTAAAATGTTTTTTATCAGACATGCAATTAAAAAGAATTCCAAATGGACAACATAAATAACTTCTGTCCTCAATGAAAGGCACCCATGATGGAGTATACTGATGATGTCATGCTTGTTATCAAGTGGTTTTATTCTCCATTTTAAGTTTACAATGATAGTGAAATCCTGTCCCTGTTTTTAATGCTTTTATATGAAGCACTTGGAACATGTCATTTGATGTGATGAGATGCATGTCTTGTATAAATGGTGCAACACAAATAAATCTATTACCTTTATCAGTGGGCTTAGCAAGTCTCAGAGAGATGTTGAGAATCCCTTGAAGAACACACAGCAAGCTAAAGCTCACCAGAACCACACTGAGATGGGGTGACTCTGTAAACACACATATCTGGTAGTCAACACAAATTTAAACACGAAAACCGAAATCAATGTAAACGTTCACAACTTTAATATTCTCATGTTATAAAAACATTTTCATTAAAAAACAACTGCACTTAAAATCATCTCATCTGATTACTTACTTGGTTTTGGAGTCTCCTCTGTAGCAGCATACACAGGTTCAGCTTTTGGGAATTCCTGGTGCGTACCAATTTCAATGTTGTTATCAGACTCTCTCGGAGAAAAGAACACAGACATTTTGAAGACGCAGCAGTGAGACGGTGTGTTGTCTGTCTGAGGCTTTTTCAGCACCACAACACTTACACACTTTCCTGTTTGTTAATGGCCCTCAAGTCTTGTGAAGAGGAAGTACTGTCTCCCATCAAACGATCCTAAATAAGAAACCCACATTTGATTGTTTTTGAGGGCTATTTTATCTTGACATGTTCAAATGAGTTGAATGATTCTTCAGAATTTTGTATATTAGTGATTCTTTTTTCGAGGCGAGAATCAAATCCATTTTTTAACAAACATTTGTTTTGGCATTACTGAAGGATTTTAGAACGATTCCACAAAATATTAATGTGATTAATAACTAGCCTATTGTGTGTGACTTAATCATACATGCCTTCTATGTGTTTCAGAGATCTTTGTAGTTTAAATGAGATCTAACTAGCTAACATCGGCTAACTGGTGGAACATATATGAACAGTTCCGAGCTCATAACATATTCAATAAATACCTGTTTCAATCTTCCGACGCGAGTTTTTGTTTTGTTCGTAGTTATAAAAAGCTTTTCAGCTCGTGATGAATCGTTACTTGTCGTCTTCTTCTTCTTCTTCTTCTTCTTCTTCTTCTTCTTCTTCTTCTTCTTCTTCTTCTTCTTCTTCTTCTTCTTCTTCTTCTTCTTCTTCTTCTTCGTGTTTTACGGAGGTAGCAGGCTGCAGTAGTGCATAAACGCCACCTATTGATCTGGAATGATCACTGCTATGGCTTTACCATACACATAGGTTCATACAGTACCTCTCCATACATACACACTCATGTGAAACCACATGTATGTACTACCTACACCATGGCGTTATCCGCATCCACACAAAAAAATCCTCCTAAACACAAGTAAGAGCAAGTAACAACTTTGAAATTAGGACTGTACTCGGCCTTGCCTAGTAGATGTTTACCTTAGCTAGATGCACATATAAATTAAAACAGGTATCAGCTTGGCAGTCCAAAATAAGTTATAACAGGGGCCCATATCTTCATAAATAAGTCCATTTGTATGCAGAGTTTGGCAGTAAGTTTTTCCATTTCATATACTTCCAAGACCCTGTTCTTCCATTGTTGTACTGTGGGTGGCAGTGGTTTGAGCCAGGATACAGCTAATCATTTCTCTAGCAATTAATAATAAGATTTGTAACAGGTAGGCCTTTCTCCCCATCACTCCCACACTTTGATGGGTCAGTCAGACTAGAAAGGTGCGATATAACTACAATCCATTTAATTTAGTATCTGCATGATTCGCTAAGCTGTTAGAGGATTATAACGAGACTGGACCGACACACTAACTGTTCCGATGGATCGGGGAAACACTTAATGCAAGGTTTTTACATTTATGTGACCTTAATATTTGAGCTGTTCAATATAAACATACATTTCAGTTTTGAACATATGTTAACACGCAGCCTAATTAAACAGCAAACTTTCAAACATGAACATGAGGCTGTAATTATTTAGTTGGTGTATTGGGTGTTCATTTTTCATTAATCATTTTGTGAGATCTGCGAGTATCACCACCACAGTAAGGTTGCATCACAAATTGATCACCTTCAGACGTCCTCACTTGATTGACGACTTCACCTCGTCATTCTGTGGTTCTGACATGTTAGATTTACATTAAGCACAATATATCGGACAAGTTACAGCAAAGGAAGGTGGAGGGGCAGTACACATATCAACACAAGTGAAGCTACCACAGTACTTTCTCACAGATCCACTGGTTTCTAATATTACATCTGAAGTCATTCAAGCCAATGAAATCAATCATTGTACGAAGGTCACCACAGTCTTCTTGTCCGGAAGTGTCATCAGGCTGCCCGGTGGCCCACAGCAACCTGCACAATAAAAACAAACAACAACAACAACAAAAAACACTAGTAAATAAAAAAAATAAAAAAATTCATTTAAAAGTTGGATTAAAAGGGTAGGTCTTGAGTGTGCTTTAAAAACATGAATATTTTTAACAGCCCTCAGGAAGACTGGGGCTCTGGGGGGTTAAAAGTCAAATGTTGATGATGTAGAGGAGGTGTTTTCCAGGGTGTGTGTGTGCGACAGGTAAACATTCAGTCACATAGGAGGGACTGGAAATTAGCAGATAGCATTTAGCTACCCCTCCTGTTGGGTTGGATCTCGTCTTCCTTGAAAAGAGAAAAACGGTCCCAAATAAATTAAATTATAAATAAAACCCATTTATCTCACACACCTGACACCGGTGTGGATTATGAAGGTTACCATGTGCTCTATAGATATTAGCACAGGCTGCCATGTTTTTATTTGACAAATGCCTCAAAAACTGCCGTAAAAACAAACAAACAAACAAACTGAGTGTGTAAAACCGATCGCATTATAGACCACTAAACAGACGTTGAAATCACTGCCCATTCATGAAATGACACAGATATATCATGTGTATGAGACCACTCTCATGTACCACAATACGTTTCTGAGGTAGCCACAGTATCTACCAGTGAAAACTGACTACAACGTGATAAATACATGTCAGGACAGTTACCCATATATTTATCAATATCTCACCAGTTCTTGTTTACTGGTGTTCCATCCACCCAGATCCAAGTTCCTTCCTCCTCCTTGTCAGTCATGCCAACCCATGCTGCCATGGTGAATCCAGTAAGGAAGTTCTATTATAAACCACAAAGAGATTAGGAACTAGAGCATCACATACTGATCATTCAAAGATCATGGGCTCTCATATCTTTGTCAATGTTTATGTAGTTTCTGTTCAGACTGGGCATTCATATCCAATCACAACGGCTCCAATTAAAGCTGTGAATGTATTCAGGATTCAGATTCAATAAATCAGGCCATATTCTTTGAGCAGTGTGACACTAATGTGCCCCTTCAAAAATTATGCAATTTGAGAGTTGTTCTGTAACGGAGAGGAATAGAATAGAATAGAATAGAATAGAATAAAAAAGAAAGCCTTTATTTTCACTGTATATGCAAAATACAATGAAATCAAGAGTGCCACTCCCGTTGATGCATAAGAATAAAAGATATAATATAAACTTAAGACACTAAACAAAATGTAAACATATGCCCACTGTGTAAACACACATTATTGGACCTGATTGATGAATAGATAATGGATAACAGTAACAAATGTCATCATATTTCACATTCCCAGTAGTGATTGCACAGTACCTAGTAGCTATTAAAAAAAAGAAAAAAAGAAAGAAAAACAAAACAAAACTAAAGCAAGACCCTCGTCCATTATCTGGCTCAATGCTTGGTTTGATCATTAACTGTCACCACAAATCTTGCTGGATATCAGAACCCACATCTGATTTTCCTGCCTTTGCACTTCTCCTTTATGTCTTGAAATTCTGACTTTTCTAAATGACGGTTGATGTGAGGTCGGGATAGATGAAAACTGCGCGGCCGTCATATTGTAACGGTGCTTTTTCCATTGAAAACAACATGCGGCCTTGTGGGGGGTCGGTGCTGAGTGTGAGGGTGGAGGAGAGGTAGGGCCCAAACTTGACAGTTTGTGGGCGCTTTGTAATAAAGTCCTTAATCCAGGAGCAGGTGTGTGTGGGGAGGTCCAGGTGTGACAGTTTGCTGATCAGAATATACAGAATGATTGTGTTGAATGCTGAGCTGTAATCGATGAAGAGCATCCGTACTTGGCTCCCTCTGTGTTCCATGTGGTTCAGTGCTGTGTGAAGGGCTATGGTGATGGCTCCTCCGTGGACTTGTTTGACCTGTCCCTAAACTGATGCGTGTCAAAGGTGGGAGGGTGTCCTGATCAAATATGCCTCAGTATTAGTCTCTCAAAACACTTGGTGATAATGGGAGTGAGCGCAACAGGTCTGTGGTCACGTAGACTGTCTATAACAGGCTTTTTCGGGATAGGGGCTGACTTGAGGCAGGGTGGGATGATGGCATGTGCTCGGGATAGATTGAAAATGTTCATGAAGGCTGCAGTAAGTTGATCATCATCATCAAGCGCTCCATCAGGGCCAGCAGCCTTCATCGAGTTCACCTTCCTCACTTCATCCTGCACAGAGAGCACTGGGTGTCTGTGATAGGTCGAGTTGATGCAGCTGACGTGTCTTAATGTCAAATCTTGCAAAGACATTTTTTTTGGAAACGGTGTTGTAGGATACACTTCGGTGGTTTATCAAAAAAGAAAAAGAAATAACAAAGCAGTAAAAACATGAAAATACCTGTTCTTGTCTGCTGTTGATGATGACCAGGTCAGCGTCTCTCTGCAGACAGTCCTTCCGGCTTTCATTCCAGCTCCTACCAAGTCGGGAAATGTAGTAACAGCTGGAGCCAAATGTGATCCAGCCCTGTGGACAGCTCTTTTCTTCTGTCTCACCACAATGCAGCAACACAGACAGCAAGTCTCAACATAATGTGTCACAAACAGAATACAGTCTCATGATGCAACAGTAAACACAAACCTGCATGTCAACACAACACAGTACAAGTCATTGGAGACTAAAGGTTTTACAATTGTTAAATAAACTGTGGCAAAGTAGATTTCAATATAGACTTATGATATAACATTGGATTGGATCGATTCAACATATGTTTCTGAAATTATTACGAAAAAAATATTATTAATCCCAGGTAGTCTCATTGAGATCTGGATCTGTTTTCAAGAGAGACCTGTGTGCACAAAATGAACATATGTAGTTAAAACATAGACAGACACACAGATCATTCACAGGCACATGTAGACATTTAATAAAATATATATATATATATATATTTATTTATTTATTTATTTATTTTTTTTAACCAAACTTTTTATACACATCTCCCATGTTGTGGAGATGTGCCTCAAGCTATATTGCATTTTATTTATTAATTTTTAAAATGTTTTTTATCAGATATGCAATTAAAAAGAATTCCAAATGGACAACATAAATAACTTCTGTCCTCAATGAAAGGCACCCATGATGGAGTATACTGATGATGTCATGCTTGTTATCAAGTGGTTTTATTCTCCATTTTAAGTTTACAATGATAGTGAAATCCTGTCCCTGTTTTTAATGCTTTTATATGAAGCACTTGGAACATGTCATTTGATGTGATGAGATGCATGTCTTGTATAAATGGTGCAACACAAATAAATCTATTACCTTTATCAGCAAGTCTCAGAGAGATGTTGAGAATCCCTTGAAGAACACACAGCAAGCCAAAGCTCACCAGAACCACACTGAGATGGGGTGACTCTGTAAACACACATATCTGGTAGTCAACACAAATTTAAACACGAAAACCGAAATCAATGTAAACGTTCACAACTTTAATATTCTCATGTTATAAAAACATTTTCATTAAAAAACAACTGCACTTAAAATCATCTCATCTGATTACTTACTTGGTTTTGGAGTCTCCTCTGTAGCAGCATACACAGGTTCAGCTTTTGGGAATTCCTGGTACGTACCAATTTCAATGTTGTTATCAGACTCTCTCGGAGAAAAGAACACAGACATTTTGAAGACGCAGCAGTGAGACGGTGTGTTGTCTGTCTGAGGCTTTTTCAGCACCACAACACTTACACACTTTCCTGTTTGTTAATGGCCCTCAAGTCTTGTGAAGAGGAAGTACTGTCTCCCATCAAACGATCCTAAATAAGAAACCCACATTTGATTGTTTTTGAGGGCTATTTTATCTTGACATGTTCAAATGAGTTGAATGATTCTTCAGAATTTTGTATATTAGTGATTTTTTTTCGAGGCGAGAATCAAATCCATTTTTTAACAAACATTTGTTTTGGCATTACTGAAGGATTTTAGAACGATTTCACAAAATATTAATGTGATTAATAACTAGCCTATTGTGTGTGACTTAATCATACATGCCTTCTATGTGTTTCAGAGATCTTTGTAGTTTAAATGAGATTTTACATTCTGGGGTGCTGGTTATGGATTTGTAAGTATGACTTTAGTCACCCTGAAATTAAACTTGAAAAATAAATCAAACTGTTTTTCCTTCCAAACTGTCATGATAATCCGATCAAAGATCAAATTTTTATGTCATTCTAGGTTTCCATTGAATTTTAAATCGAACAGGAGGTTGACATAAACTCTAGATAGGATAACTGTGTTTTGTTGAGAAAGGTTGTGTAAGAGTGTGAACACAGTAACGGCTTTTACACAACACTGTGACGGAAACATGTGGCAAAGCAGAAATGTGGCCCAAATAACTGAGAGTAGATCTTAGACATGCAGTTTGTTTGCGATCAATGCAGCTCATCAAATTTAAAATGATGAAATAAAAAATATCATATATAAGTGACGACGTCCTCGTTCCACAGATCATATCCAGCCAGTAAACAAAAGAAAAAACAGAAGGTCTGTGCGGGAGAAAGACTTGAGTCCTATCATCCCATCATGTTGGAATACCTCTTGTCTCTGATCCTGTTTGTAATATTCATGGACAAGACCTCGAAGATGATCACGGTTCTCAGCCAGAAATGGGTGGTCTGCTCCCTCGACGTTCATGACGAGTTGCTGCCTCAAGCAAAGGAGTTTGAGTATTTTGTGATCTTGTTCCGCAGTGATGGGGAAATGGAGTGTGAGATGGACAGGTGAAGCATCAACAGTAATGATGGGGTTGTATTGGACTGTCATGGTGAAGAGGGTGCTGAGCTTGAAGGAAAAGCTCTGGATTTACCAGTGGATATACATTCCAACCCCCACCCATGGTCATGAATGGTCATGAGCTTTGGGTAGTGACAGGAGGAATGAGACAGTGGATTAAAAGCAGCTGAAATGAGCTTCCTCCATAGGGTGGCTGAGCTCAGCCTTAGAGATAGAGTGAGGAGTTGAGGTGGTCCAACATCAAGTGAGGATGCTCCATGGACAACTTGGAGACCCTGGGGTAGACCCAGAACTCACTGGAGGGATTACATATCTCATCAACACTGGGGACACCTCCAGGAGGAGCTGGAAGTGTTGTTGGGTGGAGGGATGCCTGACATACCCCAATTAATGTGCTGGCACCATGACCTCAACCCCGGATAAGAAGAATGAAGACAATGGATGGACGGACAGTATGTGGATCATCTTAGAACTGTTTATTTTATTTACCCATGGAAGAGGATCTCTGCAACCCATCTGCAGCTGCGCAAAAGGCCCTCGCAGGCCACCATCACTGGTGGCATGATCAGGTCTTGAAAGGGGAAGCAGAGACGGTAGCCTCAGCCACCAGACACTGTTGCTAGAAGAAGATCCACACCTTTGTTATAGGGCTGGAGAGAAACACCTCACAACCAAGATCTGGTACAGGCCTCCTCACTGCAGCTGTTGACTGGGAGTTAAAAGTCCATCTCTACAAGCAGCTGAGGGATCCTGACCATCTCGCCCCAATAACACTCATGTCGAGACATGATCATCTTCACATTTTAGAGTCCACTGTACCCTGGGAAGAGCGCATGGAGGAAGGGCATGAGTGCAAATATGGCAAGTAAAAAGAGCTGGTGGAGCAGTGTAGGACGCAGGGCTGGAACACCTCCTGTGAACTAATAGAGATGGGACGTCAGGGCTTTGCAATATGGTCATTTGGTAAAACCATGACCAAACTCACTCGTGGGGTTGGCTGAGAGGAAGGGCCCAAAATCGGTCACTGATGCCACAGAAAAAAACAGTGGGTGGCTTTTGGCCACTTTGGGAACCAGGGACCATGTCTGATGTTCAAATACCAAAAAGACTCCAGGTTACATCAGTGATGATAAATCCCAGCTCATCCACAGGATGCATTATTAAAGCAAGACATTAAATGTAACTCCACAAAAAAGATTTTTATTTTTTGCACAACTCCAGTTTGACCTTTTAATATTAAGTCAGCCACTGTTCAGCAATTACAACATGTAGATCTACATTTGAAATGAATATTTGGAGGGCAACCATAATAAAATAAACCAAACATCTTTGCAACCTTTATGCAATGTCAAATGAACAAAATCAATTGAAAATGCAACATCAAATAGCTCATTGTAGCTTCATAGTATTGCATTTTCCATAGTTCTCCCCTCCCAACATGACCATTGTGGTGCAAGAGAAAGTAGGTATGTCCTACTTTCTACAGAGAATGACATAAAAATAACATTTTCATTAGGGACTACATTCTGTCAGGAGGCTCCAATTGATGGTCTAGACTGTAAACAAATATATACAACTTTGAGGAATATAAAATAAGTGATATGTTTTGACTGATATTTTAAAATTCGGAACATCCCAGTAGCAGAAAAGGTGGTTGGTCATGGCACATCTCGTCATCTGCTTTTTTAAGCAAACGTTTCATTTTATAGTTAGTAATTATACAAGCACATTAATACCTCTATGAAGCAGGGCAGGGCACAGGCATCACTGAGGAGGTGGAGGTGGGGGAGGAGGAGGGGGAAGCTACCACAGTGCTTTCTCACAGATCCACTGGTTTCTAGTATTACATATTAAGTCATTCAAGCCAATGGAATCAATCATTGTACGAAGTTCACCACAGTCTTCTTGTCTGAAAGCGTCATCAGGCTGCCCGGTGGCCCAGAGCAACCTGCACAATAAAAACAAACAACAACAACAACAATAAACACTAGTAAATAAAAAAAATACAAAAATTCATTTAAAAATTGGATTAAAAGGGTAGGTCTTGAGTGTGCTTTAAAAACATGAACATTTTTAACAGCCCTCAGGAAGACTGGGGCTCTGGGGGATTAAAAGTCAAATGTTGATGATGTAGAGGAGGTGTGTTCCAGGGTGTGTGTGTGCGACAGGTAAACATTCAGTCACATAAGAGGGACTGCAAATTAGCAGATAGCATTTAGCTACCCCTCCTGTTGGGTTGGATCTCGTCTTCCTTGAAAAGAGAAAAACGGTCCCAAATAAATTAAATTATAAATAAAACCCATTTATCTCACACACCTGACACCGGTGTGGATTATGAAGGTTACCATGTGCTCTATAGATATTAGCACAGGCTGCCATGTTTTTATTTGACAAATGCCTCAAAAACTGCCGTAAAAACAAACAAACAAACAAACTGAGTGTGTAAAACCGATCGCATTATAGACCACTAAACAGACGTTGAAATCACTGCCCATTCATGAAATGACACAGATATATCATGTGTATGAGACCACTCTCATGTACCACAATACGTTTCTGAGGTAGCCACAGTATCTACCAGTGAAAACTGACTACAATGTGATAAATACATGTCAGGACAGTTACCCATATATTTATCAATATCTCACCAGTTCTTGTTTACTGGTGTTCCATCCACCCAGATCCAAGTTCCTTCCTCCTCCTTGTCAGTCATGCCAACCCATGCTGCCATGGTGAATCCAGTAAGGAAGTTCTATTATAAACCACAAAGAGATTAGGAACTAGAGCATCACATACTGATCATTCAAAGATCCTGGGCTCTCATATCTTTGTCAATGTTTATGTAGTTTCTGTTCAGACTGGGCATTCATATCCAATCACAAGGGCTCCAATTAAAGCTGTGAATGTATTCAGGATTCAGATTCAATAAATCAGGCCATATTCTTTGAGCAGTGTGACACTAATGTGCCCCTTCAAAAATTATGCAATTTGAGAGTTGTTCTGTAACGGAGAGGAATAGAATAGAATACAATAGAATAGAATAAAAAAGAAAGCCTTTATTTTCACTGTATATGCAAAATACAATGAAATCAAGAGTGCCACTCCCGTTGATGCATAAGAATAAAAGATATAATATAAACTTAAGACACTAAACAAAATGTAAACATATGCCTACTGTGTAAACACACATTATTGGACCTGATTGATAAATAGATAATGGATAACAGTAACAAATGTCATCATATTTCACATTCCCAGTAGTGATCGCACAGTACCTGGTAGCTATTAAAAAAAAGAAAAAAAGAAAGAAAAACAAAACTAAACTAAAGCAAGACCCTCGTCCATTATCTGGCTCAATGCTTGGTTTGATCATTAACTGTCACCACAAATGGATATCAGAACCCACATCTGATTTTCCTGCCTTTGCACTTCTCCTTTATGTCTTGAAATTCTGACTCTCTAAATGACGGTTGATGTGAGGTCGGGATAGATGAAAACTGCGCGGCCGTCATATTGTAACGGTGCTTTTTCCATTGAAAACAACATGCAGCCTTGTGGGGGGTCGGTGCTGAATGCGAGAGTGGAGGAGAGGTAGGGTCCAAACTTGACAGTTTGTGGGCGCTTTGTAATAAAGTCCTTAATCCAGGAGCAGGTGTGTGTGGGGAGGTCCAGGTGTGACAGTTTGCTGATCAGAATATACAGAATGATTGTGTTGAATGCTGAGCTGTAATCGATGAAGAGCATCCGTACTTGGCTCCCTCTGTGTTCCATGTGGTTCAGTGCTGTGTGAAGGGCTATGGTGATGGCTCCTCCGTGGACTTGTTTGACCTGTCCCTAAACTGATGCGGGTCAAAGGTGGGAGGGTGTCCTGATCAAATATGCCTCAGTATCAGTCTCTCAAAACACTTGGTGATAGTGGGAGTGAGCGCAACAGGTCTGTGGTCACGTAGACTGTCTATAACAGGCTTTTTCGGGATAGGGGCTGACTTGAGGCAGGGTGGGATGATGGCATGTGCTCGGGATAGATTGAAAATGTTCATGAAGGCTGCAGCAAGTTGATCATCATCATCAAGCGCTCCATCAGGGCCAGCAGCCTTCATCGAGTTCACCTTCCTCACTTCATCCTGCACAGAGAGCACTGGGTGTCTGTGATAGGTCGAGTTGATGCAGCTGACGTGTCTTAATGTCAAATCTTGCAAAGACATTTTTTTTGGAAACGGTGTTGTAGGATACACTTCGGTGGTTTATCAAAAAAGAAAAAGAAATAACAAAGCAGTAAAAACATGAAAATACCGTTGTCTGCTGTTGATGATGACCAGGTCAGCGTCGCTCTGCAGACAGTCCTTCTGGCTTTCAATCCAGCTCTTCCTATTTGGGGAAATGTCACAGCTGGAGCCAAATGTGATCCAGCCCTGTGGACAGCTCTTTTCTTCTGTCTCACCTCAATGCAGCAACACAGACAGCAAGTCTCAACATAATGTGTCACAAACAGAACACATGCATGTCAACACAACACGGTACAAGTCATTGGAGACTAAAGGTTTTACAATTGTTAAATAAACTGTGGCAAAGTAGATTTCAATATAGATTTATGATATAACATTGGATTGGATCGATTCAACATATGTTTCTGAAATTATTACGAAAAAAATATTATTAATCCCAGAAAGTCTCATTAAGATCTGGATCTGTTTTCAAGAGAGACCTGTGTGCACAAAATGAACATATGTAGTTAAAACATAGACAGACACACAGATCATTTACAGGCACATGTAGACATTTAATAAAATAAATATATATATACACTACCAGTCAAAAATTTGGACACAGTTTCCCATTCAAGTGGATGGGAAACTGTGTCCAAACTATTGACTGGTACTGTATATATATTTTTTTTTAACCAAACTTTTTATACACATCTCCCATGTTGTGGAGATGTGCCTCAAGCTATATTGCATTTTATTTATTAATTTTTAAAATGTTTTTTATCAGATATGCAATAAAAAAAGAATTCCAAATGGACAACATAAATAACTTCTGTCCTCAATGAAAGGCACCCATGATGGAGTATACTGATGATGTCATGCTTGTTATCAAGTGGTTTTATTCTCCATTTTAAGTTTACAATGATAGTGAAATCCTGTCCCTGTTTTTAATGCTTTTATATGAAGCACTTGGAACATGTCATTTGATGTGATGAGATGCATGTCTTGTATAAATGGTGCAACACAAATAAATCTATTACCTTTATCAGCAAGTCTCAGAGAGATGTTGAGAATCCCTTGAAGAACACACAGCAAGCCAAAGCTCACCAGAACCACACTGAGATGGGGTGACTCTGTAAACACACATATCTGGTAGTCAACACAAATTTAAACACGAAAACCGAAATCAATGTAAACGTTCACAACTTTAATATTCTCATGTTATAAAAACATTTTCATTAAAAAACAACTGCACTTAAAATCATCTCATCTGATTACTTACTTGGTTTTGGAGTCTCCTCTGTAGCAGCATACACAGGTTCAGCTTTTGGGAATTCCTGGTACGTACCAATTTCAATGTTGTTATCAGACTCTCTCGGAGAAAAGAACACAGACATTTTGAAGACGCAGCAGTGAGACGGTGTGTTGTCTGTCTGAGGCTTTTTCAGCACCACAACACTTACACACTTTCCTGTTTGTTAATGGCCCTCAAGTCTTGTGAAGAGGAAGTACTGTCTCCCATCAAACGATCCTAAATAAGAAACCCACATTTGATTGTTTTTGAGGGCTATTTTATCTTGACATGTTCAAATGAGTTGAATGATTCTTCAGAATTTTGTATATTAGTGATTCTTTTTTCGAGGCGAGAATCAAATCCATTTTTTAACAAACATTTGTTTTGGCATTACTGAAGGATTTTAGAACGATTCCACAAAATATTAATGTGATTAATAACTAGCCTATTGTGTGTGACTTAATCATACATGCCTTCTATGTGTTTCAGAGATCTTTGTAGTTTAAATGAGATCTAACTAGCTAACATCGGCTAACTGGTGGAACATATATGAACAGTTCCGAGCTCATAACATATTCAATAAATACCTGTTTCAATCTTCCGACGCGAGTTTTTGTTTTGTTCGTAGTTATAAAAAACTTTTCAGCTCGTGATGAATCGTTACTTGTCTTCTTCTTCTTCTTCTTCTTCTTCTTCTTCTTCTTCTTCTTCTTCTTCTTCTTCTTCTTCTTCTTCTTCTTCTTCTTCTTCTTCTTCTTCTTCTTCTTCTTCTTCTTCTTCTTCGTGTTTTACGGAGGTAGCAGGCTGCAGTAGTGCATAAACGCCACCTATTGATCTGGAATGATCACTGCTATGGCTTTACCATACACATAGGTTCATACAGTACCTCTCCATACATACACACTCATGTGAAACCACATGTATGTACTACCTACACCATGGCGTTATCCGCATCCACACAAAAAAATCCTCCTAAACACAAGTAAGAGCAAGTAACAACTTTGAAATTAGGACTGTACTCGGCCTTGCCTAGTAGATGTTTACCTTAGCTAGATGCACATATAAATTAAAACAGGTATCAGCTTGGCAGTCCAAAATAAGTTATAACAGGGGCCCATATCTTCATAAATAAGTCCATTTGTATGCAGAGTTTGGCAGTAAGTTTTTCCATTTCATATACTTCCAAGACCCTGTTCTTCCATTGTTGTACTGTGGGTGGCAGTGGTTTGAGCCAGGATACAGCTAATCATTTCTCTAGCAATTAATAATAAGATTTGTAACAGGTAGGCCTTTCTCCCCATCACTCCCACACTTTGATGGGTCAGTCAGACTAGAAAGGTGCGATATAACTACAATCCATTTAATTTAGTATCTGCATGATTCGCTAAGCTGTTAGAGGATTATAACGAGACTGGACCGACACACTAACTGTTCCGATGGATCGGGGAAACACTTAATGCAAGGTTTTTACATTTATGTGACCTTAATATTTGAGCTGTTCAATATAAACATACATTTCAGTTTTGAACATATGTTAACACGCAGCCTAATTAAACAGCAAACTTTCAAACATGAACATGAGGCTGTAATTATTTAGTTGGTGTATTGGGTGTTCATTTTTCATTAATCATTTTGTGAGATCTGCGAGTATCACCACCAGAGTAAGGTTGCATCACAAATTGATCACCTTCAGACGTCCTCACTTGATTGACGACTTCACCTCGTCATTCTGTGGTTCTGACATGTTAGATTTACATTAAGCACAATATATCGGACAAGTTACAGCAAAGGAAGGTGGAGGGGCAGTACACATATCAACACAAGTGAAGCTACCACAGTACTTTCTCACAGATCCACTGGTTTCTAATATTACATCTGAAGTCATTCAAGCCAATGAAATCAATCATTGTACGAAGGTCACCACAGTCTTCTTGTCCGGAAGTGTCATCAGGCTGCCCGGTGGCCCACAGCAACCTGCACAATAAAAACAAACAACAACAACAACAAAAAACACTAGTAAATAAAAAAAATAAAAAAATTCATTTAAAAGTTGGATTAAAAGGGTAGGTCTTGAGTGTGCTTTAAAAACATGAATATTTTTAACAGCCCTCAGGAAGACTGGGGCTCTGGGGGGTTAAAAGTCAAATGTTGATGATGTAGAGGAGGTGTTTTCCAGGGTGTGTGTGTGCGACAGGTAAACATTCAGTCACATAGGAGGGACTGGAAATTAGCAGATAGCATTTAGCTACCCCTCCTGTTGGGTTGGATCTCGTCTTCCTTGAAAAGAGAAAAACGGTCCCAAATAAATTAAATTATAAATAAAACCCATTTATCTCACACACCTGACACCGGTGTGGATTATGAAGGTTACCATGTGCTCTATAGATATTAGCACAGGCTGCCATGTTTTTATTTGACAAATGCCTCAAAAACTGCCGTAAAAACAAACAAACAAACAAACTGAGTGTGTAAAACCGATCGCATTATAGACCACTAAACAGACGTTGAAATCACTGCCCATTCATGAAATGACACAGATATATCATGTGTATGAGACCACTCTCATGTACCACAATACGTTTCTGAGGTAGCCACAGTATCTACCAGTGAAAACTGACTACAACGTGATAAATACATGTCAGGACAGTTACCCATATATTTATCAATATCTCACCAGTTCTTGTTTACTGGTGTTCCATCCACCCAGATCCAAGTTCCTTCCTCCTCCTTGTCAGTCATGCCAACCCATGCTGCCATGGTGAATCCAGTAAGGAAGTTCTATTATAAACCACAAAGAGATTAGGAACTAGAGCATCACATACTGATCATTCAAAGATCATGGGCTCTCATATCTTTGTCAATGTTTATGTAGTTTCTGTTCAGACTGGGCATTCATATCCAATCACAACGGCTCCAATTAAAGCTGTGAATGTATTCAGGATTCAGATTCAATAAATCAGGCCATATTCTTTGAGCAGTGTGACACTAATGTGCCCCTTCAAAAATTATGCAATTTGAGAGTTGTTCTGTAACGGAGAGGAATAGAATAGAATAGAATAGAATAGAATAAAAAAGAAAGCCTTCATTTTCACTGTATATGCAAAATACAATGAAATCAAGAGTGCCACTCCCGTTGATGCATAAGAATAAAAGATATAATATAAACTTAAGACACTAAACAAAATGTAAACATATGCCCACTGTGTAAACACACATTATTGGACCTGATTGATGAATAGATAATGGATAACAGTAACAAATGTCATCATATTTCACATTCCCAGTAGTGATTGCACAGTACCTAGTAGCTATTAAAAAAAAGAAAAAAAGAAAGAAAAACAAAACAAAACTAAAGCAAGACCCTCGTCCATTATCTGGCTCAATGCTTGGTTTGATCATTAACTGTCACCACAAATCTTGCTGGATATCAGAACCCACATCTGATTTTCCTGCCTTTGCACTTCTCCTTTATGTCTTGAAATTCTGACTTTTCTAAATGACGGTTGATGTGAGGTCGGGATAGATGAAAACTGCGCGGCCGTCATATTGTAACGGTGCTTTTTCCATTGAAAACAACATGCGGCCTTGTGGGGGGTCGGTGCTGAGTGTGAGGGTGGAGGAGAGGTAGGGCCCAAACTTGACAGTTTGTGGGCGCTTTGTAATAAAGTCCTTAATCCAGGAGCAGGTGTGTGTGGGGAGGTCCAGGTGTGACAGTTTGCTGATCAGAATATACAGAATGATTGTGTTGAATGCTGAGCTGTAATCGATGAAGAGCATCCGTACTTGGCTCCCTCTGTGTTCCATGTGGTTCAGTGCTGTGTGAAGGGCTATGGTGATGGCTCCTCCGTGGACTTGTTTGACCTGTCCCTAAACTGATGCGTGTCAAAGGTGGGAGGGTGTCCTGATCAAATATGCCTCAGTATTAGTCTCTCAAAACACTTGGTGATAATGGGAGTGAGCGCAACAGGTCTGTGGTCACGTAGACTGTCTATAACAGGCTTTTTCGGGATAGGGGCTGACTTGAGGCAGGGTGGGATGATGGCATGTGCTCGGGATAGATTGAAAATGTTCATGAAGGCTGCAGTAAGTTGATCATCATCATCAAGCGCTCCATCAGGGCCAGCAGCCTTCATCGAGTTCACCTTCCTCACTTCATCCTGCACAGAGAGCACTGGGTGTCTGTGATAGGTCGAGTTGATGCAGCTGACGTGTCTTAATGTCAAATCTTGCAAAGACATTTTTTTTGGAAACGGTGTTGTAGGATACACTTCGGTGGTTTATCAAAAAAGAAAAAGAAATAACAAAGCAGTAAAAACATGAAAATACCTGTTCTTGTCTGCTGTTGATGATGACCAGGTCAGCGTCTCTCTGCAGACAGTCCTTCCGGCTTTCATTCCAGCTCCTACCAAGTCGGGAAATGTAGTAACAGCTGGAGCCAAATGTGATCCAGCCCTGTGGACAGCTCTTTTCTTCTGTCTCACCACAATGCAGCAACACAGACAGCAAGTCTCAACATAATGTGTCACAAACAGAATACAGTCTCATGATGCAACCTTAAACACAAACCTGCATGTCAACACAACACGGTACAAGTCATTGGAGACTAAAGGTTTTACAATTGTTAAATAAACTGTGGCAAAGTAGATTTCAATATAGACTTATGATATAACATTGGATTGGATCGATTCAACATATGTTTCTGAAATTATTACGAAAAAAATATTATTAATCCCAGGTAGTCTCATTGAGATCTGGATCTGTTTTCAAGAGAGACCTGTGTGCACAAAATGAACATATGTAGTTAAAACATAGACAGACACACAGATCATTCACAGGCACATGTAGACATTTAATAAAATATATATATATATATATATTTATTTATTTATTTATTTTTTTTTTTAACCAAACTTTTTATACACATCTCCCATGTTGTGGAGATGTGCCTCAAGCTATATTGCATTTTATTTATTAATTTTTAAAATGTTTTTTATCAGATATGCAATTAAAAAGAATTCCAAATGGACAACATAAATAACTTCTGTCCTCAATGAAAGGCACCCATGATGGAGTATACTGATGATGTCATGCTTGTTATCAAGTGGTTTTATTCTCCATTTTAAGTTTACAATGATAGTGAAATCCTGTCCCTGTTTTTAATGCTTTTATATGAAGCACTTGGAACATGTCATTTGATGTGATGAGATGCATGTCTTGTATAAATGGTGCAACACAAATAAATCTATTACCTTTATCAGCAAGTCTCAGAGAGATGTTGAGAATCCCTTGAAGAACACACAGCAAGCCAAAGCTCACCAGAACCACACTGAGATGGGGTGACTCTGTAAACACACATATCTGGTAGTCAACACAAATTTAAACACGAAAACCGAAATCAATGTAAACGTTCACAACTTTAATATTCTCATGTTATAAAAACATTTTCATTAAAAAACAACTGCACTTAAAATCATCTCATCTGATTACTTACTTGGTTTTGGAGTCTCCTCTGTAGCAGCATACACAGGTTTAGCTTTTGGGAATTCCTGGTACGTACCAATTTCAATGTTGTTATCAGACTCTCTCGGAGAAAAGAACACAGACATTTTGAAGACGCAGCAGTGAGACGGTGTGTTGTCTGTCTGAGGCTTTTTCAGCACCACAACACTTACACACTTTCCTGTTTGTTAATGGCCCTCAAGTCTTGTGAAGAGGAAGTACTGTCTCCCATCAAACGATCCTAAATAAGAAACCCACATTTGATTGTTTTTGAGGGCTATTTTATCTTGACATGTTCAAATGAGTTGAATGATTCTTCAGAATTTTGTATATTAGTGATTTTTTTTCGAGGCGAGAATCAAATCCATTTTTTAACAAACATTTGTTTTGGCATTACTGAAGGATTTTAGAACGATTTCACAAAATATTAATGTGATTAATAACTAGCCTATTGTGTGTGACTTAATCATACATGCCTTCTATGTGTTTCAGAGATCTTTGTAGTTTAAATGAGATTTTACATTCTGGGGTGCTGGTTATGGATTTGTAAGTATGACTTTAGTCACCCTGAAATTAAACTTGAAAAATAAATCAAACTGTTTTTCCTTCCAAACTGTCATGATAATCCGATCAAAGATCAAATTTTTATGTCATTCTAGGTTTCCATTGAATTTTAAATCGAACAGGAGGTTGACATAAACTCTAGATAGGATAACTGTGTTTTGTTGAGAAAGGTTGTGTAAGAGTGTGAACACAGTAGCGGCTTTTACACAACACTGTGACGGAAACATGTGGCAAAGCAGAAATGTGGCCCAAATAACTGAGAGTAGATCTTAGACATGCAGTTTGTTTGCGATCAATGCAGCTCATCAAATTTAAAATGATGAAATAAAAAATATCATATATAAGTGACGACGTCCTCGTTCCACAGATCATATCCAGCCAGTAAACAAAAGAAAAAACAGAAGGTCTGTGCGGGAGAAAGACTTGAGTCCTATCATCCCATCATGTTGGAATACCTCTTGTCTCTGATCCTGTTTGTAATATTCATGGACAAGACCTCGAAGATGATCACGGTTCTCAGCCAGAAATGGGTGGTCTGCTCCCTCGACGTTCATGACGAGTTGCTGCCTCAAGCAAAGGAGTTTGAGTATTTTGTGATCTTGTTCCGCAGTGATGGGAAAATGGAGTGTGAGATGGACAGGTGAAGCATCAACAGTAATGATGGGGTTGTATTGGACTGTCGTGGTGAAGAGGGCGCTGAGCTTGAAGGAAAAGCTCTGGATTTACCAGTGGATATACATTCCAACCCCCACCCATGGTCATGAATGGTCATGAGCTTTGGGTAGTGACAGGAGGAATGAGACAGTGGATTAAAAGCAGCTGAAATGAGCTTCCTCCATAGGGTGGCTGAGCTCAGCCTTAGAGATAGAGTGAGGAGTTGAGGTGGTCCAACATCAAGTGAGGATGCTCCATGGACAACTTGGAGACCCTGGGGTAGACCCAGAACTCACTGGAGGGATTACATATCTCATCAACACTGGGGACACCTCCAGGAGGAGCTGGAAGTGTTGCTGGGTGGAGGGATGCCTGACATACCCCAATTAATGTGCTGGCACCATGACCTCAACCCCGGATAAGAAGAATGAAGACAATGGATGGACGGACAGTATGTGGATCATCTTTGAACTGTTTATATTATTTACCCATGGAAGAGGATCTCTGCAACCCATCTGCAGCTGCGCAAAAGGCCCTCGCAGGCCACCATCACTGGTGGCATGATCAGGTCTTGAAAGGGGAAGCAGAGACGGTAGCCTCAGCCACCAGACACTGTTGCTAGAAGAAGATCCACACCTTTGTTATAGGGCTGGAGAGAAACACCTCACAACCAAGATCTGGTACAGGCCTCCTCACTGCAGCTGTTGACTGGGAGTTAAAAGTCCATCTCTACAAGCAGCTGAGGGTTCCTGACCATCTCGCCCCAATAACACTCATGTCGAGACATGATCATCTTCACATTTTAGAGTCCACTGTACCCTGGGAAGAGCGCATGGAGGAAGGGCATGAGTGCAAATATGGCAAGTAAAAAGAGCTGGTGGAGCAGTGTAGGACGCAGGGCTGGAACACCTCCTGTGAACTAATAGAGATGGGACGTCAGGGCTTTGCAATATGGTCATTTGGTAAAACCATGACCAAACTCACTCGTGGGGTTGGCTGAGAGGAAGGGCCCAAAATCGGTCACTGATGCCACAGAAAAAAACAGTGGGTGGCTTTTGGCCACTTTGGGAACCAGGGACCATGTCTGATGTTCAAATACCAAAAAGACTCCAGGTTACATCAGTGATGATAAATCCCAGCTCATCCACAGGATGCATTATTAAAGCAAGACATTAAATGTAACTCCACAAAAAAGATTTTTATTTTTTGCACAACTCCAGTTTGACCTTTTAATATTAAGTCAGCCACTGTTCAGCAATTACAACATGTAGATCTACATTTGAAATGAATATTTGGAGGGCAACCATAATAAAATAAACCAAACATCTTTGCAACCTTTATGCAATGTCAAATGAACAAAATCAATTGAAAATGCAACATCAAATAGCTCATTGTAGCTTCATAGTATTGCATTTTCCATAGTTCTCCCCTCCCAACATGACCATTGTGGTGCAAGAGAAAGTAGGTATGTCCTACTTTCTACAGAGAATGACATAAAAATAACATTTTCATTAGGGACTACATTCTGTCAGGAGGCTCCAATTGATGGTCTAGACTGTAAACAAATATATACAACTTTGAGGAATATAAAATAAGTGATATGTTTTGACTGATATTTTAAAATTCGGAACATCCCAGTAGCAGAAAAGGTGGTTGGTCATGGCACATCTCGTCATCTGCTTTTTTAAGCAAACGTTTCATTTTATAGTTAGTAATTATACAAGCACATTAATACCTCTATGAAGCAGGGCAGGGCACAGGCATCACTGAGGAGGTGGAGGTGGGGGAGGAGGAGGGGGAAGCTACCACAGTGCTTTCTCACAGATCCACTGGTTTCTAGTATTACATATTAAGTCATTCAAGCCAATGGAATCAATCATTGTACGAAGTTCACCACAGTCTTCTTGTCTGAAAGCGTCATCAGGCTGCCCGGTGGCCCAGAGCAACCTGCACAATAAAAACAAACAACAACAACAACAATAAACACTAGTAAATAAAAAAAATACAAAAATTCATTTAAAAGTTGGATTAAAAGGGTAGGTCTTGAGTGTGCTTTAAAAACATGAACATTTTTAACAGCCCTCAGGAAGACTGGGGCTCTGGGGGGTTAAAAGTCAAATGTTGATGATGTAGAGGAGGTGTGTTCCAGGGTGTGTGTGTGCGACAGGTAAACATTCAGTCACATAAGAGGGACTGCAAATTAGCAGATAGCATTTAGCTACCCCTTCTGTTGGGTTGGATCTCGTCTTCCTTGAAAAGAGAAAAACGGTCCCAAATAAATTAAATTATAAATAAAACCCATTTATCTCACACACCTGACACCGGTGTGGATTATGAAGGTTACCATGTGCTCTATAGATATTAGCACAGGCTGCCATGTTTTTATTTGACAAATGCCTCAAAAACTGCCGTAAAAACAAACAAACAAACAAACTGAGTGTGTAAAACCGATCGCATTATAGACCACTAAACAGACGTTGAAATCACTGCCCATTCATGAAATGACACAGATATATCATGTGTATGAGACCACTCTCATGTACCACAATACGTTTCTGAGGTAGCCACAGTATCTACCAGTGAAAACTGACTACAATGTGATAAATACATGTCAGGACAGTTACCCATATATTTATCAATATCTCACCAGTTCTTGTTTACTGGTGTTCCATCCACCCAGATCCAAGTTCCTTCCTCCTCCTTGTCAGTCATGCCAACCCATGCTGTCATGGTGAATCCAGTAAGGAAGTTCTATTATAAACCACAAAGAGATTAGGAACAAGAGCATCACATACTGATCATTCAAAGATCCTGGGCTCTCATGTCTTTGTCAATGTTTATGTAGTTTCTGTTCAGACTGGGCATTCATATCCAATCACAAGGGCTCCAATTAAAGCTGTGAATGCATTCAGGATTCAGATTCAATAAATCAGGCCATATTCTTTGAGCAGTGTGACACTAATGTGCCCCTTCAAAAATTATGCAATTTGAGAGTTGTTCTGTAACGGAGAGGAATAGAATAGAATACAATAGAATAGAATAAAAAAGAAAGCCTTTATTTTCACTGTATATGCAAAATACAATGAAATCAAGAGTGCCACTCCCGTTGATGCATAAGAATAAAAGATATAATATAAACTTAAGACACTAAACAAAATGTAAACATATGCCTACTGTGTAAACACACATTATTGGACCTGATTGATAAATAGATAATGGATAACAGTAACAAATGTCATCATATTTCACATTCCCAGTAGTGATCGCACAGTACCTGGTAGCTATTAAAAAAAAGAAAAAAAGAAAGAAAAACAAAACAAAACTAAAGCAAGACCCTCGTCCATTTTCTGGCTCAATGCTTGGTTTGATCATTAACTGTCACCACAAATGGATATCAGAACCCACATCTGATTTTCCTGCCTTTGCACTTCTCCTTTATGTCTTGAAATTCTGACTCTCTAAATGACGGTTGATGTGAGGTCGGGATAGATGAAAACTGCGCGGCCGTCATATTGTAACGGTGCTTTTTCCATTGAAAACAACATGCAGCCTTGTGGGGGGTCGGTGCTGAATGCGAGAGTGGAGGAGAGGTAGGGTCCAAACTTGACAGTTTGTGGGCGCTTTGTAATAAAGTCCTTAATCCAGGAGCAGGTGTGTGTGGGGAGGTCCAGGTGTGACAGTTTGCTGATCAGAATATACAGAATGATTGTGTTGAATGCTGAGCTGTAATCGATGAAGAGCATCCGTACTTGGCTCCCTCTGTGTTCCATGTGGTTCAGTGCTGTGTGAAGGGCTATGGTGATGGCTCCTCCGTGGACTTGTTTGACCTGTCCCTAAACTGATGCGGGTCAAAGGTGGGAGGGTGTCCTGATCAAATATGCCTCAGTATCAGTCTCTCAAAACACTTGGTGATAGTGGGAGTGAGCGCAACAGGTCTGTGGTCACGTAGACTGTCTATAACAGGCTTTTTCGGGATAGGGGCTGACTTGAGGCAGGGTGGGATGATGGCATGTGCTCGGGATAGATTGAAAATGTTCATGAAGGCTGCAGCAAGTTGATCATCATCATCAAGCGCTCCATCAGGGCCAGCAGCCTTCATCGAGTTCACCTTCCTCACTTCATCCTGCACAGAGAGCACTGGGTGTCTGTGATAGGTCGAGTTGATGCAGCTGACGTGTCTTAATGTCAAATCTTGCAAAGACATTTTTTTTGGAAACGGTGTTGTAGGATACACTTCGGTGGTTTATCAAAAAAGAAAAAGAAATAACAAAGCAGTAAAAACATGAAAATACCTGTTCTTGTCTGCTGTTGATGATGACCAGGTCAGCGTCGCTCTGCAGACAGTCCTTCCGGCTTTCGATCCAGCTCTTCCTCTTTGGGGAAATGTAGTAACAGCTGGAGCCAAATGTGATCCAGCCCTGTGGACAGCTCTTTTCTTCTGTCTCACCTCAATGCAGCAACACAGACAGCAAGTCTCAACATAATGTGTCACAAACAGAATACAGTCTCATGATGCAACAGTAAACACAAACCTGCATGTCAAACACAACACGGTACAAGTCATTGGAGACTAAAGGTTTTACAATTGTTAAATAAACTGTGGCAAAGTAGATTTCAATATAGACTTATGATATAACATTGGATTGGATCGATTCAACATATGTTTCTGAAATTATTACGAAAAAAATATTATTAATCCCAGAAAGTCTCATTAAGATCTGGATCTGTTTTCAAGAGAGACCTGTGTGCACAAAATGAACATATGTAGTTAAAACATAGACAGACACACAGATCATTTACAGGCACATGTAGACATTTAATAAAATAAAGAAAACACCTCGAGGGCTGACATACAAAAGTGACCTTTCAAACTGTTTGAATGAAATAAGAGAAAGTAACTTCAACGAGTCATCAACAAGTAACAAACCATGAAGGCATGATAGTTAACAACATCTGCTGGTGGCACAGTTTGACTTGAATTATGGTGCTTCTGACCATCTTACAACCTGCTTACATATTAATGCACTCTGTTGCTTGTGTTAGCAGCTCTGGTTAGCCAGGTTAGGTGGTTAACTGAGGCTAGGTAGGAAAACAACATATTTGTTTGTCAAAGGATAATCAGAATTTTTCTGTCGATGTCAATGATCAATGGTTTTTTGGTGTCCCAGGGATTTAAGCCCAGACCCTGACTTTAAACATTGACACACCAATAACAACACAGTATAGAACCATATATTTTGAGAATCTCTGTCATCAATTCAAATGATAACGTGGACATAATAAAAGCTGCCACAGCTGTCTATCACTGATACTTGTCCTTTGTTTTAATATTGCTTTCTGCCTACCACACTCGACTGCATCACGTGACCAATACAACGAAATCACCATGACAATTCCCATACATTTCTAAGCTGGTTTGTACCCTCCTGCTGAATGTAAGACAAATATTCACTCTCCTTTTAGCTCTGCTTTGGTCTCCACCAAACCCTGGGGGAAATATGTGTCTCTTTAGCTGACAAACATCCCACCATGGTCACGAGCTACTTGCTAACATTCTAACATCATCTTTGTGCAATTTGGTGCTGGGGAGATAATGAGAGTGTCATTGTTAGCCAGAGGCTGTCGAATCAAGGCCAAGAACTAAAAGCCATGAACAAGCTGTGTAGAGATGTAAGGAGCTCTGTCTGGCTACTTTTCCTTGTTGGGGTTTGATTGTAGATTGTAGGTGAGGACAGATGTGGATCATGAGTAGTAGTCCACTTATTGGAGGGTTGGTGGTTCAATTCCTTGCTCCTACATGTCACAGTGTTCTTAGACAAGACTAAATGGTTATTTACTCCTGATGAGCAGGTGGTGCCTTGCATGTTGTCATCTGCCACCAGTGTGTGTGTGTGTGTGTGTGTGTGTTTGTGTGTGAATGGTAGCTTGTATTGGAAAGTGATTTGAGTGGTTGGCCATTCTAGAAAACAGTCCAACAATAGGACTGTAGCACCAATTTACTGCTGCACTACTTTTTAAATTTTGTCTTTTACTTGGATTCATATATTCTATGTATGCTATTTTTCAAACATAAATTTAATCATTATTCAATAGTTTCATTTTCCATTCATGTTTCTCTGTATTCCATTTCATCCTTCTTTTAACTTATTTTTCCTACCATTGTTATTATCCTGTGCAACAAAAGAAATGAGGAGGGTAAAGTAGGAATGGACTCCATCCCATTTTATTTCTGATGCTTTTTGCATTTCAGGACCTTATGTTGTTTGTATTTTGTTTCCATGGTTACAAATTGAACTTGGTCTCTGGAGCATAACTTAAAAACTGTTATATATGTATATATACTGTATATATATACATATATATATATTATTTTTTTTATTTTTTTTAACCAAACTTTTTATACACATCTCCCATGTTGTGGAGATGTGCCTCAAGCTATATTGCATTTTATTTATTAATTTGTAAAATGTTTTTTATCAGATATGCAATTAAAAAGAATTCCAAATGGACAACATAAATAACTTCTGTCCTCAATGAAAGGCACCCATGATGGAGTATACTGATGATGTCATGCTTGTTATCAAGTGGTTTTATTCTCCATTTTAAGTTTACAATGATAGTGAAATCCTGTCCCTGTTTTTAATGCTTTTATATGAAGCACTTGGAACATGTCATTTGATGTGATGAGATGCATGTCTTGTATAAATGGTGCAACACAAATAAATCTATTACCTTTATCAGTGGGCTTAGCAAGTCTCAGAGAGATGTTGAGAATCCCTTGAAGAACACACAGCAAGCCAAAGCTCACCAGAACCACACTGAGATGGGGTGACTCTGTAAACACACATATCTGGTAGTCAACACAAATTTAAACACGAAAACCGAAATCAATGTAAACGTTCACAACTTTAATATTCTCATGTTATAAAAACATTTTCATTAAAAAACAACTGCACTTAAAATTATCTCATCTGATTACTTACTTGGTTTTGGAGTCTCCTCTATAGCAGCATACACAGGTTCAGCTTTTGGGAATTCCTGGTACGTACCAATTTCAATGTTGTTATCAGACTCTCGAGAAGAAAAGAACACAGACATTTTGAAGACGCAGCAGTGAGACGGTGTGTTGTCTGTCTGAGGCTTTTTCAGCACCACAACACTTACACACTTTCCTGTTTGTTAATGGCCCTCAAGTCTTGTGAAGAGGAAGTACTGTCTCCCATCAAACGATCCTAAATAAGAAACCCACATTTGATTGTTTTTGAGGGCTATTTTATCTTGACATGTTCAAATGAGTTGAATGATTCTTCAGAATTTTGTATATTAGTGATTTTTTTTTCGAGGCGAGAATCAAATCCATTTTTTAACAAACATTTGTTTTGGCATTACTGAAGGATTTTAGAACGATTTCACAAAATATTAATGTGATTAATAACTAGCCTATTGTGTGTGACTTAATCATACATGCCTTCTATGTGTTTCAGAGATCTTTGTAGTTTAAATGAGATTTTACATTCTGGGGTGCTGGTTATGGATTTGTAAGTATGACTTTAGTCACCCTGAAATTAAACTTGAAAAATAAATCAAACTGTTTTTCCTTCCAAACTGTCATGATAATCCGATCAAAGATCAAATTTTTATGTCATTCTAGGTTTCCATTGAATTTTAAATCGAAGAGGAGGTTGACATAAACTCTAGATAGGATAACTGTGTTTTGTTGAGAAAGGTTGTGTAAGAGTGTGAACACAGTAGCGGCTTTTACACAACACTGTGACGGAAACATGTGGCAAAGCAGAAATGTGGCCCAAATAACTGAGAGTAGATCTTAGACATGCAGTTTGTTTGCGATCAATGCAGCTCATCAAATTTAAAATGATGAAATAAAAAATATCATATATAAGTGACGACGTCCTCGTTCCACAGATCATATCCAGCCAGTAAACAAAAGAAAAAACAGAAGGTCTGTGCGGGAGAAAGACTTGAGTCCTATCATCCCATCATGTTGGAATACCTCTTGTCTCTGATCCTGTTTGTAATATTCATGGACAAGACCTCGAAGATGATCACGGTTCTCAGCCAGAAATGGGTGGTCTGCTCCCTCGACGTTCATGACGAGTTGCTGCCTCAAGCAAAGGTGTTTGAGTATTTTGTGATCTTGTTCTGCAGTGATGGGGAAATGGAGTGTGAGATGGACAGGTGAAGCATCAACAGTAATGATGGGGTTGTATTGGACTGTCATGGTGAAGAGGGTGCTGAGCTTGAAGGAAAAGCTCTGGATTTACCAGTGGATATACATTCCAACCCCCACCCATGGTCATGAATGGTCATGAGCTTTGGGTAGTGACAGGAGGAATGAGACAGTGGATTAAAAGCAGCTGAAATGAGCTTCCTCCATAGGGTGGCTGAGCTCAGCCTTAGAGATAGAGTGAGGAGTTGAGGTGGTCCAACATCAAGTGAGGATGCTCCATGGACAACTTGGAGACCCTGGGGTAGACCCAGAACTCACTGGAGGGATTACATATCTCATCAACACTGGGGACACCTCCAGGAGGAGCTGGAAGTGTTGTTGGGTGGAGGGATGCCTGACATACCCCAATTAATGTGCTGGCACCATGACCTCAACCCCGGATAAGAAGAATGAAGACAATGGATGGACGGACAGTATGTGGATCATCTTAGAACTGTTTATTTTATTTACCCATGGAAGAGGATCTCTGCAACCCATCTGCAGCTGCGCAAAAGGCCCTCGCAGGCCACCATCACTGGTGGCATGATCAGGTCTTGAAAGGGGAAGCAGAGACGGTAGCCTCAGCCACCAGACACTGTTGCTAGAAGAAGATCCACACCTTTGTTATAGGGCTGGAGAGAAACACCTCACAACCAAGATCTGGTACAGGCCTCCTCACTGCAGCTGTTGACTGGGAGTTAAAAGTCCATCTCTACAAGCAGCTGAGGGATCCTGACCATCTCGCCCCAATAACACTCATGTCGAGACATGATCATCTTCACATTTTAGAGTCCACTGTACCCTGGGAAGAGCGCATGGAGGAAGGGCATGAGTGCAAATATGGCAAGTAAAAAGAGCTGGTGGAGCAGTGTAGGACGCAGGGCTGGAACACCTCCTGTGAACTAATAGAGATGGGACGTCAGGGCTTTGCAATATGGTCATTTGGTAAAACCATGACCAAACTCACTCGTGGGGTTGGCTGAGAGGAAGGGCCCAAAATCGGTCACTGATGCCACAGAAAAAAACAGTGGGTGGCTTTTGGCCACTTTGGGAACCAGGGACCATGTCTGATGTTCAAATACCAAAAAGACTCCAGGTTACATCAGTGATGATAAATCCCAGCTCATCCACAGGATGCATTATTAAAGCAAGACATTAAATGTAACTCCACAAAAAAGATTTTTATTTTTTGCACAACTCCAGTTTGACCTTTTAATATTAAGTCAGCCACTGTTCAGCAATTACAACATGTAGATCTACATTTGAAATGAATATTTGGAGGGCAACCATAATAAAATAAACCAAACATCTTTGCAACCTTTATGCAATGTCAAATGAACAAAATCAATTGAAAATGCAATATCAAATAGCTCATTGTAGCTTCATAGTATTGCATTTTCCATAGTTCTCCCCTCCCAACATGACCATTGTGGTGCAAGAGAAAGTAGGTATGTCCTACTTTCTACAGAGAATGACATAAAAATAACATTTTCATTAGGGACTACATTCTGTCAGGAGGCTCCAATTGATGGTCTAGACTGTAAACAAATATATACAACTTTGAGGAATATAAAATAAGTGATATGTTTTGACTGATATTTCAAAATTCGGAACATCCCAGTAGCAGAAAAGGTGGTTGGTCATGGCACATCTCGTCATCTGCTTTTTTAAGCAAACGTTTCATTTTGTAGTTAGTAATTATACAAGCACATTAATACCTCTATGAAGCAGGGCAGGGCACAGGCATCACTGAGGAGGTGGAGGTGGGGGAGGAGGAGGGGGAAGGCTAGCGAAGGGGACAGAGTTTGGTGGCCATAGAGGAGAAGAGAATGATGGATTGAAGAAAGAGGGAGGGGGATAGAGAGGAAAGTTGGCTGGGGGAAAAGGGGGAGGAGGAGGGTAGGGGCAGGGAGGGGGGAGGTACATGAGAGGAACATTTGAGTGTGTGGTTGGTGGGTGACTGTGTCTTGGTGGAGTGTGTGTGTTTCCGAACGACTGATG
The DNA here is from genome assembly GCA_037577475.1 of Chaunax sp. Z400. Taxonomy (NCBI): domain Eukaryota; kingdom Metazoa; phylum Chordata; class Actinopteri; order Lophiiformes; family Chaunacidae; genus Chaunax; species Chaunax sp. Z400. The sequence continues at coordinate 16,787,282 of CM075191.1, read as the reverse complement.
TTTATTCCTTGGGTTCTGGTGTCTGAATGGAGCCCTTGCATTTCTTGGTGGGAAAACCCTCATGTCAGGCTGCTGCAAGGTATTCTGGGTAATCTGGGCAGGATTATCTGAAGCAGAAAAAAGTGATAAAGCAAGTAAGAAAAAAAAGTAACTATGATGGATGTCTGTCATATTCAACTGAAAAAAACAACAACATCCAAACATATCAAAATTGTGTTCTTTAGTATGCTGAGAACTTCAGGACAACATGTGCTTGTTTTCATATATTTATGAAGTTGTATTTCTTCTTACAGGCACATTTCATGTTAGCTTGAAACAAGAGGAATGCTCAGTTTGTTCTTCATAAACTTCATAAGATATTAGAAGTTGTTACTTTACGTAATGCTTCAATTAAAATGACGAGAACTTTAGGAATAAAAAAGAGCAGAACTTTGTATCGTTTGGTCCAAAAAAACCCGATCTGATAACCTTTAAAAAATGGGCAGGCTGGAATTTTTTTTTCTTGGCAAAATAATGTAATTTCAAGTAAAAGTAGTGGAAATACATTTATCATAATAATCAGGATTACGTGTATCTGAGCTGACTTGCTCATCGCGTAGAAGAGGGGACAACAGAGACTCAGGTTCTCATTTCTAGTAGCAATAGTACAAGTACATATATCTTAGTCAGGATTACTTATTTTAAATACAATGTTCAGCTTTATAATAGGACATATATAGTGATTGCTCTACATAGCCTTAATTTAAGACGATGGCAGTAGCGCTGGATGTTAGATTGCAATCCCTTTGGTGGGAGGTGACGGTTGAGCAGTGCTAGTGCTGTCGCCTCACACACCCTTTTAGACAGCCTGGTCTGTTCTGTATAAAAGATCAACATTGTTGTTCCAACTGTGAGCGGCAGGACAGGAAAGGGTTGTCTTAAGAATGGAGAGACGACATGAGGTCCGGGATCTCTTTACCCTCCGAGAAGAGGACGAGATCAACCGCCATGTAGCAGGGACGCTAAATGATTGTTGTCATGCTATTTCTTTCTTTAGAAAGCGCTACTTGATGCGTATTTAAAATGTCACACTAGATGCCGACAGCTGTGTTCAGCATCACGCCTCTTACGCTTGTGAGATGTTGGCATTCTATCACACACTGGGGCACCGTTCTGCTGCCGTCATTTAGTTAAATATAAATAAACAAAATGAAATGAAAGAAAGAAAATCTGACCATCTAATTTTGAGTTTATTTTTCTAATTTTGAGTTTATTTTACTAAATAAGTGCTTGGGATGAGGAGTTTGCCACTTAATTCAACTGATTTCTCACTATTCTAAAACCCTAAAACTATATTTAAAAAAAAAATATTTCAATATATAAATATATATTTCATATTTGAAAAAATCATTAGTGTAATCATCACCGCGAGTTTGTCATCTGTGTCTTCTCGAACCTAAGTATACAGAGTCATATTGGTGTATGTGTGTGAGAATACCTGTATTTTTGTTGTCCTTCTTTTTAGAGTGCTTTAATTTCCTCTTTGCTTCCTTCTCTTTCTCATCGTCACTGTAATCTAAAGCCTGGAGAGAACAGGTGAGAAAATACAGTCATTTATTTTAAGTGAAGTAAAAAATTAGAGGAGTCCTCTTTGGTGGGGGCATAAAAAAAAAGATCAGCAACATTTCTTGACAGAGCTTATTTACTGATGTCAAATAAAAAAAAAGAAAGAAGATTTGATTATGTTTAAACATACACCTGGCTCGCTTACCTCCATTGGTGGTTCTTGGTCGTTCTTCCAGGATGCATCAGATCCTTTTAAACTAAACAAAACACATTTTCAATATATAAATTATGGTAAGGAACACATTTGAATTACGATTGTCCTCCACCTCCATAGTCCTCCACTGGTTCGCACACGAGAATTGCACATAAGGAGGAGCACCATCTTTTTCTCCATTTAGGAGCTATGTGCACTTTGGGGGAATAAAAAGTGACTTACTGTTTGAGCTGTTGTACGAAGATATATCCTGTATATTCTTTGATGGCCGGTGCATAATAAACCGTCGATCCCTCTGTCAGCCCCTTGTTGCTTATCTGGTCAGCAGAGTTAAAACGCAAAACATACAATGGACTGGACACAGGACCAAATACCTCGAACACCTGGAACACAGGGCAACATTACTGTGTGGAGACCAAAAACACACAAACAGGTGACATAAAACATTAGTTCTTTAAACAAAAGGTTGGGCCTGCAGACGATGCCATCGTTGGTCACAGATGGTTGCCTGACCACTGAGCCCTTTGACTGTGGGATCACTGCAATTGGTGGGGGGCAGCGGGGTGTTTACAATTGCAGTGTAGCCCTTCTTGAAACATGATTTGTTGTATATAAATAGCTTCTAATCGACAAAAAGTAAGTCTCTTGCATGCAGCGTCCCAGAGGTATTTAACATTAGTTGTGTTATATCATGCACAACATCATCGACCCCAGATGACCCCTTCACCACAAGAAAAAAACAAAAAGACAGTAGTGTTTTTTTCAATTCAATTCTGATATATAATCAATACTGTATTTGGACAAACTAAAATAAAATGTGGGCTTTTTAGACTGGAAGGATGTGAAAATAATTATTTTAGCCGTTTAGCTCCATTCACTCTCATTCATTGAGGATTCTTTTGCACCTTAGAGGTGAATTGCAGCTGATTTTGGTAGTAATAGAAGTAATAATAGTGAACGGACTGTATGTAGAAAGGCTGTGGTTATGCAGCCTCTGAAGGTCCACCCACCTGGGCCAGAGCCACCCTATCAGATGTAAAGATGATGCTGTCATCAGTCAGAGGAGGCGTGTCTTTCAGGGACTGGATGATAACTGCGGACACAGAACGAGCAGCTGAAGGCAGAGCTGAATGCATTTTTGCAGTTCTTTAGAAAGCAGACAGTACTAGTTGAAGTGTGGCCTTAATCTGAGTATGTATGTATTTACCAAGTGTCTGTATAATACTGGAGACTGTTCCTACAGGCTCTAATGCCGCATCTTCTGGTAATTTCATGGACAACTCCTTCACTGCTGGCAGCTCCTACACACAGAAATGATGACATATCAGCTTTGTTAGATGGTACAAAGATTCATCTGTTCAGACACAATAGAAACATCAAAGTAAAAAAATAAAATAAAAAATGACAAATGCACATTGTTTGGTGAAGCAGATTGGAAAGGGAATCAATGAACAACCAAGTCTTCTGAGATGACTAGACAGAAAAGTACACATTTATTATTCCTGCAATGAGCTCTACGAGGTTGGAGTGCCTAATTTGCCACCTGAGTTTGTTGTGGTTGTCAAAAGTGGAAATATTAGACACCGTTATGAAGCTAAATGCTGACATTTGGAGGAAATTTACCCACAGAAGTCTAAGGGTAAGGAAGCAGAAAATAAATGAGGTGAAAGCTCAGTATGAGGCATCTACAGGGGTCCTCTCTCATTCCCTCAGAGCGCAACAGCCAACACACGAGTCTTCACTAAGAATACAGTGGATTTTAGGAAAACATAAAAAGCCCTTTACAGATGGGGGAAAAAATAAAAGAGTGTATTGACGCCATGTCTGGGAAAACTTCTACATGGACAAGAAAGATATGAACTGAAAGAACATATTAAACAAATCCCATTTTCAGCTGCAACAGCCACAAGGAGAGCTGAAGCATTAACACAGGATGCACGGCCACAGCTCGATGGACAATTTAAAATGTCAAGGTTATATTCATAACCTTCTTCTTTGATCAGATAGTACCTAATTTAAATTAATCAAATATCAAACTGTACTTTACACTTGTGTTTAGAGAACATTTAACGAAGGTAAAATATGAAGCAGGTTAAACACAGCCAGGCTTTCTTTCGTGTGAGCTGGCTCAACAGATCCTAAAACCCCCCAACAGAGTTACATGATGGTGGTCGTCAAGTTTCTTTCTTAACCCATGGCCAGAGTTTCTGAACATGTACTGTAAGCCGATGGCCTGCTGGGCCCAAGTGTCAAGAGTGTCGGGAAATACATTTCCTCAATTCTAGTTGATGTCGGAGGAACAAAAATTAATTGAGAAATGCCCACATTCTACATGGTGCAACAGCAGGTGGAAAGATGGCATAACCTACATCTGTGATTTGTACACAATTCATTGGGATCCACATTATTGTCCTTCTGGCTTTGACAACATTACAGAACACACTGTAAAGAAAACAAATAAATCACAGACCTCGAGCAGGACTTCATCTCTGGTTTTGATGGGGGCTGGTTGGCTGAAACCCTCGTCTTCATCATCCGCTGACACAGGGGCAGAGGAGGATGAGGAAGAAGAGGAAGAGCTGTCACTGACGACAGGAGAGGAGGGGAGGGGAAGAATCAGAGACAGTCACAAAGACAACTTTTGGTGCAAAGTTTTGATAAGCCGTGTGTCTGGTCTGAAAACATCAATATCAAGCCTTCAGTGAAAATGTTGTGTGTGTGAGATAATACCTGTCTGAATCATCATCATCACCTTCCTCTGTCGTAAACACACCGTCTAAAGGAAGCGTTGCAGCTGTTGGGGCTGTACCGACATCTCCCGTTTCCTCTGGATGTCTTTGTGAATTTGATGGCATGTCTACACTGTCAGGGGTTATGATGACATTTTCTAGTTGAGTAGTCACGGTAACCTCCATCTTCTCTTGCTCCTCTTTGTGCACTGGCAATGGTCCATCCTTCTCTTCATCCATCTGAAAAGTACACACAGGTCTATGAAGGCTGATCCACAGGACAGCTGTTTGTTTGACTGTAAGCTTAGTCTCGGCATAGCTTCATGATTCACTCAATGCAAACATGTCCAGCCATAGAATACAGCACCTTAATAGTGCATTCAAATGCTCCTCCTCAGATGGTCCCGTTTCCAAAGCGGGGAAGTCGTTCCAACTTCTGTGTTCGTGAACTTTTGAGGCATAATGTTGGAATAACATGGACACTACACTGAACATTTATTGCGCTTCATGTTGACAGATATTTGAAGCTTTATATTTAGGGCTGTCAACATAATACGTTAACGCTCGTGATTAATCAGGACACTTTTAAGACATACAATTAAAGTAAAAATTAAAGTAGTAAAACAACATTAAGGTTAATTAAAGTGGCTAAAGTACAGATTGCAGAGTCCAGCCTAACATGCATAATATTGTACTGTTTTGTGTTATGTGTGTGTGTGTTGTCTCCCGACAGATACAAAGTTGAAAATGTTATTTCAATCAGTCGGCTGACTAGCTAACCAGCTAACCGGGCTAACAGTTTAGATTTAACTACACGGTTCGAAGCGGAGTGAAGAGTCAAGAGCCAGCAGGACTCATTTCTTCTTCTTTTTCTCCTTCTGTGACACAGGGACAAAAGTGTCTTCTTCTCTAACAATTTTCTTATGGAAACATCACAGAGACACTAACCTGTTTGTCGAGCTGCTGTGTCCGTGCTGCGGAGAACTTAAGGAAACCAGAAACGAAAATATTCGACTAAAACAAACGAAACTACTTCTGTTATATCCCTTTAAAATAAAGGCATCATTTCCGTATATATAATCTGAAGTTAGTCCTATATTTCACCTACATTTTATTTTGAAGGCAAAATGAGTAACACTCCTTTGAGCTTGACGCAAATGACGGAGATGACGCAGCCGTTCCATCTTCGCTCGACAACACGTGGGGGATGAAAAAAACGTGGTGTTATGTTTTTCCGGGTGTGCGCAAGACTGTTGCGTGGTCGCTTCGGCCCAAGGACTACCCTTATGTTGAAGTGCCCTCTATTGCAAAGTGGCCGTCCCTGAAAATCACTTACACAAGGCTAGTGTTGGTTGGAAAGGAGTCAATCAATGGAAGAATGGCAATAGTCAAATAAAGAAGCCAGATATTTCGCCCCCCTCCAAACTGTGTGGAAGTAGTGGAGGAAATATTTAAATGTTCTACTAAACAATTTAACACAGTTCAAAAATAGCCTGCTGAATTACTGAATTTAAATACAAATGGGTGCCCGGGTAATGTACTAAAAGTAGTCAATGGTCGACTATTAACCAAATTAGGATATTAGTGATGATTCCTTACTATTACTGAAATAATAAATGAACTAGGATTTGTAGGATATGTTCATGCATATTTGCAGACATTGCAAATTATGTTGACATATTACAAAAGTAAACTTACTGCTTATAATATGAGGCTCTAATAACAAACAATACGTACTGAATATTTAGCCATACTTGTTTTTAAATTTGTAGGTTGTTATATGGTAGTTATTAATGAATGAAGAATACAAAAAGAAAGACTTAAAAAACAGAATAACAAAACAAAATATGAAACAAAATATATGGTGTTAAATACCATAACCTAAAAGTTGTGTAAGTAGAGAGAGTAGTAAAACATGTAGAACATGGTCATTTATCCATAATCCATCCATCCATCCATCCATCCATCCATTTTCTGTCGCTGCTTATCCTGTAGAGGTTTATGGGGGGCCTAGAGCTTATCCCAGCTGCCATTAGGCAAGAGGCATGTTACACCCTGGACAAGTCACCAGCTCTTATAAATCATATTTATCCATACGTTTTCTGGCATGGCTGTTTTTCCTTTTCTTAGACAGCTGTTAATAAAAGAAAACTCATTTAAAAACATTCCACAATCAGGGGATTTGGCAAATACATGCATAGATATTATTTTGTCATAATGACATTACATTCAATGGTGATTGGACTGTATTTGTCTAGTCTGACCGACCGCTCTAAACGTGTTACAACACAGGCCAGCATTCACCCATTCACCCACATACATTCAAACAGTGGTTGCAGAAGCTATACTTACACAGCAATGGTCACTCACACAATCACACACACCAGTGGAACAGCCATTGGGAGCAATTTGGAGCTCAGTATCTTGGTATCTTCAGTATCCTTGCAGTCTACACTTTGAAGATATTATTCTGATAAATGGATGACCACTATATAAACCCCAATATTTCTATTCTTCGATGTTACTCCAAACTGGATATTTTTAGGGGAGAAGAAATCTCTGTTTATGGATTTGGATTTCAATCACTTATGCAAAGTTCTGGATTTAGTCACAGGTACAAAACATGTGCTACATTGTTTCTACATATATGTTGTGATCTACCTCCAATTTAAATCGTGTCCTAATACCATAAATTCATTCAAAGGATAGATCAATCGAAATTATATTTGTTTTTGAATTTGTCAAGTTCAAGTATATTACTGTTTTCACCCATCAGACGCACAACAGATCATGTCACTGTCTTCATTCAGTCCTCGATAAATATAATGCTTCTTTCACTTACTATGTTCAACTCTATTCAAATGAGGAAGTCCAGGTGGCATGTAGGCTTCAACTATTAATAATGACCAGTAGGGGACAGCATATTCCCATTGAATTCATCCTCCAGGCTATGAAGACATGGAGTATAAGTTAATGTGAGGTGGGAAATGTTAAAATCTCTACATCAAAATACAACTGGGGTCTCTATGAATGCTGTGTGATATGTGGAATCATATAGTTTAAAGCTGCTTTGACTCAGAAATCATGAAGCTTGAACCACAATTTTTGTATTCAGGTAATTCTGCATTAAAATCATTGACATCATTAGATTTTTCATAATTTTCCCAGAATGCAGGAGTAGTGTTTCTAATTTTTTTAAAAAATCTAGATTTCCAATATTGGTAAACCTTTCAATGACGAGTATAAAAATCCATTCCACTTGTCAGGGGAGATCTATTTAAAGCTGAAGGCAGGAGGAGAGATGAATTCAACACAGTACACTGATGGATTTGAGGATGTGGAATGTGTATGTTCATTTCTGTGTTCATTTCTTTGTGTATGTTTTTTTTTGTTGCCTTCAAGTTTTCAAGATGCCATTTCATATTTCCTTGATTGATGTCTGTACAAACCTCTGTTGTAAAATGTACAAAATCTGCATGGAGATAATAATAATCACGAGCCCTTCTGTTTTGTTACAGCTGATTTCTTGTGAGAGCCAAAAACCTTTGCAAGAAAGTTTTCCAGCTTTTCACCTGACAAAGGGGTCATATCATTACTACATAAAATCAGCTTATGCTCCCTCCTGAATGGCCTTATTGTTACTGTGCAAAGCAATTGGCACCAGCTCAGTGCCACTTCTAAGCCAGATCACACATCTAAAAACATTTCTCAAAGATGAACCACTTCTCCCCTTGATGACAAAATGACACAAATTGCCCATAGACACCTCTTAGAAATATCTATTGAACCCTATAGGATTTATATTTGCATGCACCAAAAGGAGGTGATATGCTAAATATGCTATTGTTGGAGTGTATGAGCCCATTTACCAGAATGCTGGAATTACACTGCTGTGTGCATTCAAGTAGATAGGAAGTGGACCACTGTCTTCTTGCCTCTGTATCCTATGATATTTCCCATGATAACATTGTATTGTTCAAGCCTTTAACACTGATTCTCGTCATTCCATGAAACAAAATAGAAAGCACACATCATAGCTGAGAAATTCCTCATGTTCACACTTTAAGGAAACCTTGAAAACTTGTGTTTTCCAGCATTGAAAACATTTCAGCTCATTTATCCTGGTGACTCAAGAGGGACATGTTAGAGTTATATAGAGGAAAACAAAGTTAAAATAAATAATGAAGCCTATCAAGGTCACACTGATGTTGTCTTACCATAGGAATGTAGGAATGTAGGAATGTAATTGTAGCCAGTTGTACTTTATTATTGGAATCACCTCGGGAGGCTGCTGTGTTACAACAATCAATGCAGCTGTTTTGAACATTGTTTAAAAATGTCCATTGTGTGAACCCATGAGGTTTAATCTCACAGAAGCTTTGCACATTAGTAATGCGTAGTGCCTGAAATAATTAAAACTGATCAAAGTGCAAATAAATTTACAGTAAAATATTTACAACACAAATAAGCTCCTATAAAGCCGGCGAACTTTAATTAGAAGAAAAAAACCAGACATATGTGAACAAATCAGATTGTATATGGTCTACTTTAAATCAGATAATGTTCTGACATACAGCAGATGGTTTACCAATAAAAGAGTTGTATTACAGACAAGTGTAAATTATATGGAAGTTCATATAACATACTAACATAATACTACAACAAACACAATTTGAATATATTATGACAAAAAGATTCAAATAAGATAACATAAAATAATAATACAAAGAAGAAATATGAAGTGATGTGGTAAAAACAAACAACAAAGCTCTTAACAAAATATTGTTCAGGCTCAGCCATCTTGTAAAAGTGAGTCTTAGGGCCACCAAAATGTTTTTTTTCCCCCCCCAGCTGACGTCCAGCTGGGAGCGTTTGAGAGTGCTTTGGAGACGCAGCGTTTTTACAGCTGAGGCGCTTTGGTTGCTATGATACGGAATATCCGCCAAAGTGATTTGTGTTGCAAGTAGCTAATTTTGCAGATAGCTTGTTTTATCAACAAATGCTGAGTGCAAAAATGGCAGCCAAAGGTAGTAGTACTTGCTCTGGCCCTGTCTCTGGATGAAGGAAAGGCTGGAGGATGTAGGGAGAGAGGATGGACCCGCAGGCCTATGTGGGTTCATGAGATTTTTGTGGGCGAGGAAATAGCTTCATAGTGACATTGTGGTAGTCCGGCGATGTCATCTGGTACACAGATAACACCGTTATGCCGTGAAGATCCAGAGATGTTTTGTGGACTAAGAAACTTCATACGATTTATCATTGGCAAGGAGGTGAATAAAGATAATGACTTATGTTTGTATTTTTGGGTGAATTGTTCTTTCAACAGGAGACAGTTGACGTGTTTATACATTTCATCAGGATGTCATAAAAGAGATGGTCTCCTTCAACAGCAGTGTATAGTGCTTTTGTCCTTGACCCTAAGGCGGATGTGGCTCAGGAGTATAGGAGGTTGTCCACTTATCGAAAGGTTGATAGTTCGATCCCCGTCCCCAGCAGTCTACATTACTATGTGTCTTTAGGCAATATACTGAACGCCAATTTGCTCCCAGTGGCTGTTCCATTGGTGTGTGAGTGTTTGTGTGTATGGTTATCACTCCTGATGAGCAGGTGGTAGCCTCTGCCACCACTGTATGAATGTGTGTGTGACTGGGTGAATCCTGACTTGTACTTTAAGTGGTCAGTCAGACTAGAAAGGTGCTATATAAGTACAGTTCATTTACCATTTACCCTACAACTTTGGTTTTACATCATAGCTATAGATATAGAATTTTTAGAAAAACATGTCTTTTTCTTACATATAATGAACTCCACCACACAAGCACAATTCTTAAAGTAAAAAAAAATATTTCTTTCTGTGTCGATGTGCGTTCAACTAGTGTTTTGACAGCATACAAGAATTGAAACTTGTGTCTCTGAGGGACCACAGGATGTGCTCGCTGGTCATAAAGGCAGCAGGTGTTTTTTCTGGCATTGTCCCACACTATAACTGCAGGTGTTGTTTGTCAGTGGCTATTCTTCTTTTTAACGTGCCGATGTCATTCATTGTGTCACACATGGCAAAACACAATAAATTTACTGCATCTCCACTGTGACATGTCTATATGTCAGAGAAAATTCCTGAAATTCTTGGATTTCTTTCCTGTTGTTGGTATGCCGCTTCCACATTTCCTGCCGTGGGTGACAAGCTTCATGTTTACCAGCTTTAGAGGAAACATACGCTCTAACATGCCATAAAAGGACATGGCCAGCATTATTTCAATTTTGACATTTTGACATTACATACCGTGCTCTGACTATTGTTTAAGATTTTTCATTTGGACAGTAAAATTATGAACGAATAATATTAACTCTTAACTATAAGTTGCGGTATATACACCTGAACAAAGAATATTTTAAGTAAGCTACAGCATGGAAAACCAAGCTAGATTTAACATAAAAGAGCTAAAAGTGGTTGAAATAAAAATACATATTTAAATATAATAAATATAAATATTTAATTGCATACAAAAGAGGGGAAATTATTATTATCAGTAGTACTAATATTACAGTCCTGCCTACTATCATCACTTACAAATAGAGAGTGATTAGCACTACACTATTACTGCCAATCACTACACAGAATCTTGTATTACTGTCACTAGTAGACAGGGTGTTGGTCATTCTGTTAGAACAGACATACAGTACAATATGTTAAGAACCTTTGGTGTAGGGCAAGATACTCCCATAACTACTGACTACATTGCTTAATGGACAGAGCTACAATGTGCGCAGCATGTGCAAATGAACAATATTAAACCCCTCTCCATTTTGCCTGCACCATATCAGAGGACTCTGATATTGGTTGTATCCCCACCTCCACAGATACAAAAAGTATTGGAGTCAGATCAAGTGAGAGCGCTGACCACCCCTCACCAAAGCCAGATCACACTGTAATGAGGCAGTGGTGATCAAATATGATCCTGTCATATTGTTTCCTATATTTCAAAAATGGATGCTGAGAAAACTCAGATCTATAAAAGTAATAAGTTCAGATCAGGGATGAACCATTATCCCATTCACTGTCTATTTCACAGCTAAAACAAGTTCAACTTAGGGGCTTAAAACGTCCCGGAATACACCTGGGCGTATGATATGATAAATTGCTTCTTGTGTACTTTAACATTTTTTTTGCAACTCTCCCAGTGTCCCCCCCCCAAAAAAAAACAACAACCCTGCATCTCTGTGCTTTCTTCTCTCAGTCCCTGACTCAATTGGAGAGAACAATACTGGCAGAACAACAACAACAACAAAAAAGAATGTGGGACTGTGTGGTTTTGTCATGGTTCAGTATTTAGGTTGCCATTTCCTGTTTGCATTTCCTGTGTTTTCTTGTGATCTTTAAACCTCCCAGTTCTCCTGCCTGTTTTGGTGTTCCATGTTTTTTGTTGTTGTAGTTCATTCCCTCTGACTCTGTGGCTATGTTTGCCCCGTCTTTTGTTGCAGTAGTTTATCATTGTATCCTCCACATGTCTTTCCCTTGAAGTTTTCCCTCCACTGTGATCGTCTGATTGTTCCCACCTGTCTCTGATTGTCTCCTCCTCCCTGTGCCACCTGTTCCACATCTCCTCTACTTACCTGTGTCTTTAGTCTGTGTGTTTACTGCTCTGGCATGCATACTACAGCATTTTCAATCGTTTTCGTGGATCCGTGTGTGCAGGGATCATTTCCAAAATGATGCCTTGAGAACGCAGAACTTTTTTAAAATGCAAAGTAAGGACTTGCATTTTCAGCAAAACCGTCATATAAACAAGTCCTAAATCCTCGCCAAACATGTTGGGCATTAATCCTTGTTTGGTTTAATTTCACATTAACCTGTCAACCAGGCTCATGCAACCGACAAAAAAAATCCTTGCCCCCATCAAGCAATTCCTCTGGTGACCATCTATGTTGAACACCCCAAATTTCTTCTCTGTCTGCTCCGTCTGTGCTTGCAGCAAAGCCTCATGTCAACCCCCCGCTGAGTTGCTGTAACCCCTGCCTGTTCCCAGCCAACCCTGGTTTCATATTGCTGTGGAATTCGTCACCTGTCTATCACCATCTGAAGGTAACACTGTGCACTTTATTCCTCTCCCCAAGTTGCCCTCTGCCTCTGATGATGCGGATCGCCTGGTTCTCCATGTGTTCAAGCTCCATGGCATCATTCAGGACATTGTTTGGACCCAGGACCATAAGTCTCCTCACAGATATGGAGAGTTTTTTTGTCGGGCTTTTGGGGGCTACTGTTAGTCTTTCCTCTGGATTTCACCTACAGACTAACAAGCAGAGGGAGCGGCCTATCAGGACCTGGAGACTGCCCTGAATTGTGTCACCAACCACCATGCCATGACATGGCAGTGCCCTCGATTCAGGCCAACCTCAGACGCTGTTGATGTATATGAAAAGAGGTTTGAGCGGCACTTCTCTGCATTACGACCCAGAACCTTCCTTGACGACATCCACAGAACTCCTCCCCTTGACTATCAACCCGAACAAAAAGTGTTGCTCTCCTCTCATGCCCTCCCCTTCAGGTGGTGTCCCATACGTTGGCACCTCGTTTTATTTGACCTTTTGAAATTGATAAAAACATTAACCTACATTAGTGAAATTAAAGCTCCCCTGCTCCCTGAACAATCACCCCACCTTTCATGTTTCACTGCTCATGCCTGTGTCTTCCAGCCCATTGTGCCTTCTGACGAATCATCTCATCAGCAGCAGTATAAAAAACTCAGGATCTCTTTCAGCTCATTGCCATATTATTCAGCCTTTTATACGTGGAAGCTATATCTGCCAGTCTTGCTTTTTCTCATGTCAGTTTTTTTCTCGTTTGGTAAAAGGGTGAAAGATAGTGCTTGATTCCATCACTCAATCATGACCTCCAGCCCTCTTGGGACTTTTTCAATGTTCCAATGCACTGATTGTCTGATATTGATGTGAATATGTTGCCACTGGAGATACATTAAAGCCTGGTGCATCTCAATCAGATGTTCAAGGATACCTTCTGTGTTTGGATGGGATTGAGAGGGGTGTGACAAGTTGGGAATTAGACTGAGCTGAGACGGACAAATCCAAATTTTGACATGTTAGTGGCATGTACATCTAAGGGAATTAAAGAAATGACCCAAACTATTAGTGACATGTCACTTCAAACTTCTTTTGTGGAAGTCTTTCACATTTACTGTACATCCGCATGTGACAAATGGCATTTAGGAGCACCGGATGGGGCTGATTTTTTCACAGATTATCTGTCTCATACACTACTGTGAGGACAAAGTGACAGTTTTAGAAAATGTGACAAAAAGTTATATTTATAAGTTACCTACTGCTTCTGTAATGTTTTCTAGTTCAAAACGCACACACTAGCACAGCTCCAACCCCGACACACACTCTCACTTGTTCCAATTGTTTGCAATGATAAAGCATTTTGTACACAGAGGTTGACCCAAAATAAGAACTGTAGCTGTCCGTTGAAGCACAGTGAAACACACTGGGTGGAAAACATCCTGTGAACAGGTTATAAGCAGTTTAAGTGGAGCATATTGCATTACGTCTCTGACTCTGTGAAAACACACCACTCGTTACAATGAGCCAAAGTGAAGCAATTATTTTCATATCAGCTCAAATTCCTCAGACGTCTGTGATTGCTCGACCAGAAGCATAGCATTCCAATTAGGGAACACACACAAACAGTGACGTACAGACGGATGAACACACACATTCAGAGG